>OX381706.1:65631838-66035403 GCA_947462335.1 Harmothoe impar
GGGGGGGGGGGGGACTGACTATCCAGTTGTAGAATGGGAGGGGGGGGGGGGACTGCCTATCCAGTTGTAGAATGGGAGGGGGGGGGGGGGACTGCCTATCCAGTTGTAGAATGGGAGGGGGGGGGGGGGACTGACTATCCAGTTGTAGAATGGGAGGCGGGGGGGGGGGGGACTGCCTATCCAGTTGTAGAATGGGAGGGGGGGGGGGGACTGCCTATCCAGTTGTAGAATGGGAGGCGGGGGGGGGGACTGCCTATCCAGTTGTAGAATGGGAGGGGGGGGGGGGGACTGCCTATCCAGTTGTAGAATGGGAGGCGGGGGGGGGGGGAGGACTGCCTATCCAGTTGTAGAATGGGAGGCGGGGGGAGGACTGCCTATCCAGTTGTAGAATGGGAGGGGGGGGGGAGGACTGCCTATCCAGTTGTAGAATGGGAGGCGGGGGGGGGACTGTCTATCCAGTTGTAGAATGGGAGGCGGGGGGGGGGGGGGGACTGCCTATCCAGTTGTAGAATGGGAGGCGGGGGGGGGGGAGGACTGCCTATCCAGTTGTAGAATGGGAGGCAGGGGGGGGGGACTGCCTATCCAGTTGTAGAATGGGAGGAGGGGGGGGGGGACTGCCTATCCAGTTGTAGAATGGGAGGCGGGGGGCGGGGGACTGCCTATCCAGTTGTAGAATGGGAGTTGGGGGGGGGGGGGCCTGCCTATCCAGTTGTAGAATGGGAGGCGGGGGGGGGGGGGACTGCCTATCCAGTTGTAGAATGGGAGGAGGGGGGGGGGGACTGCCTATCCAGTTGTAGAATGGGAGGCGAGGGGGGGGGGGACTGCCTATCCAGTTGTAGAATGGGAGGCGGGGGGCGGGGGACTGCCTATCCAGTTGTAGAATGGGAGTTGGGGGGGGGGGGGCCTGCCTCTCCAGTTGTAGAATGGGAGGCGGGGGGGGGGACTGCCTATCCAGTTGTAGAATGGGAGGCAGGGGGGGGGGGACTGCCTATCCAGTTGTAGAATGGGAGGCGGGGGGGGGGGACTGCCTATCCAGTTGTAGAATGGGAGTTGGGGGGGGGGGGGACTGACTATCCAGTTGTAGAATGGGAGGCAGGGGGGGGGGGACTGCCTATCCAGTTGTAGAATGGGAGGCGGGGGGGGGGGGACTGCCTATCCAGTTGTAGAATGGGAGGCGGGGGGGGGGACTGCCTGTCCAGTTGTAGAATGGGAGGCGGGGGGGGACTGCCTATTCAGTTGTAGAATGGGAGGGGGGGAGGACTGCCTATCCAGTTGCAGAGTGGGAGGCGGGGGGGGGGACTGCCTATCCAGTTGTAGAATGGGAGGCGGGGGGGGGGACTGCCTATCCAGTTGTAGAATGGGAGGGGGGGGGGGGGACTGACTATCCAGTTGTAGAATGGGAGGGGGGGGGGGGGACTGCCTATCCAGTTGTAGAATGGGAGGGGGGGGGGGACTGCCTATCCAGTTGTAGAATGGGAGGGGGGGGGGGGGGACTGACTATCCAGTTGTAGAATGGGAGGCGGGGGGGGGGGGGACTGCCTATCCAGTTGTAGAATGGGAGGGGGGGGGGGGACTGCCTATCCAGTTGTAGAATGGGAGGGGGGGGGGGGACTGCCTATCCAGTTGTAGAATGGGAGGGGGGGGGGGACTGCCTATCCAGTTGTAGAATGGGAGGGGGGGGGGGGGACTGCCTATCCAGTTGTAGAATGGGAGGGGGGGGGGGGGACTGCCTATCCAGTTGTAGAATGGGAGGGGGGGGGGGGACTGCCTATCCAGTTGTAGAATGGGAGGGGGGGGGGGACTGCCTATCCAGTTGTAGAATGGGAGGGGGGGGGGGGACTGACTATCCAGTTGTAGAATGGGAGGGGGGGGGGGGACTGCCTATCCAGTTGTAGAATGGGAGGGGGGGACTGCCTATCCAGTTGTAGAATGGGAGGCGGGGGGGGGGGGGGCTGCCTATCCAGTTGTAGAATGGGAGGCGGGGGGGGGGACTGCCTATCCAGTTGTAGAATGGGAGGCGGGGGGGGGGGGGACTGCCTATCCAGTTGTAGAATGGGAGGCGGGGGGGGGGACTGCCTATCCAGTTGTAGAATGGGAGGCGGGGGGGGGGACTGCCTATTCAGTTGTAGAATGGGAGGGGGGGGGGACTGCCTATCCAGTTGTAGAATGGGAGGGGGGGGGCTGCCTATCCAGTTGTAGAATGGGAGGCGGGGGGGGGGACTGCCTATCCAGTTGTAGAATGGGAGGCGGGGGGGGGGGGGACTGCCTATCCAGTTGTAGAATGGGAGGCGGGGGAGGACTGCCTATCCAGTTGTAGAATGGGAGGCGGGGGGGGGGACTGCCTATCCTGTTGTAGAATGGGAGGCGGGGGGGGGGACTGACTATCCAGTTGTAGAATGGGAGGGGGGGGGGGACTGCCTATCCAGTTGTAGAATGGGAGGGGGGGACTGCCTATCCAGTTGTAGAATGGGAGGCGGGGGGGGGGGGGCTGCCTATCCAGTTGTAGAATGGGAGGCGGGGGGGGGACTGCCTATCCAGTTGTAGAATGGGAGGCGGGGGGGGGGGGGACTGCCTATCCAGTTGTAGAATGGGAGGCGGGGGGGGGACTGCCTATCCAGTTGTAGAATGGGAGGCGGGGGGGGGACTGCCTATCCAGTTGTAGAATGGGAGGCGGGGGGGGGACTGCCTATCCTGTTGTAGAATGGGAGGCGGGGGGGAGGACTGCCTATCCAGTTGTAGAATGGGAGGGGGGGGGGGACTGCCTATCCAGTTGTAGAATGGGAGGCGGGGGGGGGGACTGCCTATCCAGTTGTAGAATGGGAGGCGGGGGGGGGGGGGGACTGCCTATCCAGTTGTAGAATGGGAGGCGGGGGGGGGACTGCCTATCCAGTTGTAGAATGGGAGGCGGGGGGGGGACTGCCTATCCAGTTGTAGAATGGGAGGCAGGGGGGGGGGGACTGCCTATCCAGTTGTAGAATGGGAGGCGGGGGGGGGGGACTGCCTATCCAGTTGTAGAATGGGAGGTGGGTGGGGGGACTGCCTATCCAGTTGTAGAATGGGAGGCGGGGGGGGGGGGACTGCCTATCCAGTTGTAGAATGGGAGGCGGGGGGGGGGACTGCCTGTCCAGTTGTAGAATGGGAGGGGGGGGGAGGACTGCCTATCCTGTTGTAGAATGGGAGGGGGGGGGAGGACTGCCTATCCAGTTGTAGAATGGGAGGCGGGGGGGGGACTGCCTATCCAGTTGTAGAATGGGAGGCGGGGGGGGACTGCCTATCCAGTTGTGGAATGGGAGGCGAGGTACATAGAGCTGCTCAACTACCCATGTTAGATTTAAGAAGAGAATATCATGTTAAACTGTTAGCACATAAGAGAGCATACAGTGGTACAAGGTACAGAAGGGTGACTGAAAGACCTACTAGGGCAAATATGGCACCTTTATTGTTCTGTAACATAATACATGCTACATCGTATGAGCACAGTCCACAGGTGACGTGCGGACAAGTATGGAATGATTTAACCCCTGAAGACAGAAGAATTGAATGTAAGGATATCTTTAAAGCCAAAGCACGAGCAACTCTTGATGCATCCATTCCAAAGAAACTGTAATTTTGCTGCTTTTATATATATATATTTTTTTTTTAAAGGGGAAAGTTAAATAGTATCGATTCATATTGTAATAACATGTAAGCTGCTGCCTTCTTGTCACATTAACTAATCATTTGAACTCGATCTTGATAATGTCACGCGTGCATAAATGGTATGACCTGAAAATTATCATTGTATAACGGTCATACCATGGCTTTTTTGTCCAGACCTTGTATTATTATTATTATTATGTTTTGTATGAATAACATGTGTGAATATACAGGTAGTACCGGTACTCGAGCACTTGAAATCGCTGAATTTTGATAAACCTCTAACCGTCATCTATATGAAGTCACCTGTATGTCATACATTGTAAACCCTGAATCGAATATCTATGGACAATAAAAGCTAAACTTTGTTCAAAAAAAAAGTTTTACATTGAAAACAACCCTGTATATTTTGCTTTAAAAAGGGGTGCGCGCCCTAGCGTCCATCTAAATCTGTCACCGCTGTACTTTAACACACTTTATCCTGTGATGCATTCTTGCATCCTGTAGACACTACAGGACTGATGCATTCATCCAGGGTCGGCATGATGCACTCCTACAGGGTCGGCATGATGCACTCCTACAGGGTCGGCATGATGCACTCCTACAGGGTCGGCATGATGCACTCCTACAGGGTCGGCATGATGCACTCCTACAGGGTCGGCATGATGCACTCCTACAGGGTCGGCATGATGCACTCCTACAGGGTCGGCATGATGCACTCCTACAGGGTCGGCATGATGCACTCCTACAGGGTCGGCATGATGCACTCCTTCAGGGTCGGCATGATGTGTAGTTACTGCAGGTATCGCCCTCCTGCCCCATGTACCTGGCCCTGTTGGAGTACAGAACCCACACCTTTATACAAAGGTGGTATCTGATTTGAAAAGTTTTAAGCTAAATGTCAGTCTTGGAAATCTTGGAAACTATACTATGGCATTAAGTCTTCTTATCTTTTATATTTCACAAAGGAACACTAAGTACGCCGCTATTTGTATCTAAGGGACTCTAGCAGATATATGTGCTCACCTGGAGATGACTTAGTCACAGGCAGGCACAACGTCTGTTCATGTTCAGTGTAGATATCTGTGGTAGACACAGTTTGTTGTAAAACTATGCCGGTAAGTGGAAACTTTTTTTTTAATGAGAAGAAAAAATTAAACATGACCAGGTCCGTCCTTATTAACCCTTTAAGTACGGCATGTCACTAAAAATGTATGAATGTGTATTCATCATGATGAACATGTTCTGATTTTTATGTGACTTTTTATAGGTGGAGCGACTTGGGCTTCGCCTTCGTCTGGCCCCACCAGTCTGCTGTGGTTAATTGTTATACCCTCTCATAGCCATAGTCTCTCTTTTACATAAATACAGGATTTAGACTGTACAGAACAAGGGAAAGGGTAGTTTGGGGGAAGAACTCTATACCTATAGAAACACACAGTGTCACAGTAAATGTTGGCAATCACAGTTAGTTAATACAGAGCTGTCACTTAGCAGCATTGTACGTAGTCAGTTAAGGTCATTCAATAAAATAATCACCTTGCTTTTAAGACTAAGATTATACAATTCAGCTAGTGCAGAAAGTCTTGTCCACGCTGTCGTTGAGTCCGTCTCACACTGAGGGAACCTATAACACCACCCCGACCCCTCCCGCGGCTACTTGATGAACACTCTGTAGTTTGGCAGTGATTCTGGTGTGACATGGGTGTGACATGGGTGTGACATGGGTGTGACACGGGTGTGACACGGGCGTGACACGGGTGTGACACGGGTGTGACACGGGTGTGACATGGGTGTGACATGGGTGTGACATGGGTGTGACATGGGTGTGACATGGGTGTGACATGGGTGTGACACGGGTGTGACACGGGTGTGACACGGGTGTGACATTGGGTGTGACACGGGTGTGACACGGGTGTGACACGGGTGTGACACGGGTGTGACATGGGTGTGACACGGGTGTGACATGGGTGTGACATGGGTGTGACATGGGTGTGACATGGGTGTGACATGGGTGTGACATGGGTGGCCTCATCTGTAATACCCGGGGTGGCTGCTGTGCCATGGTTTGGACCTACTGCAACTCCCGTTCGCATTAGATCCTGAACAGGGGGTCGGGGGATGCACTCATGCCGACAAATGTCATATTACAGCGACATGAGGTCCCGGGGGGTCACTTAGTTTATTTTGAATACACATGTGTGCGGCTGGCAAGGGTACTTTTTCTACAAAATTCCCCATGACAAGGGTCCACTTTTCAAGAAAATTTGCCATGACAAGGGTGCAGTTTCATGAAAATCCCCATGACAAGGGTCTACTTTTGAGGAAAATGTCCGAGACTAAAACTTCACATTTTCTTACAAATAGATTTGCACCAGAGTGAATTTCTCGAGGAGATTTTACTAAACATGGTCTATTTTATTCTATTTTTCCTCAAACCTAGGAGCTTTTGGCCGAAAATGCCATAACAAGGGTAATATTTTGAGGTAAAAATCCCCATAACAAGGGTAAGGGGTGTCGAAGGTCCAGCCGCACACCCGTGTCAAAAAAAATTCAAGTGCCCCCCCCCCGGGCATGAGGTCCTTGAAGGGTTAACAATGTAACATCTTACTCCATCCCTGCCCCTCCCCCCCCCCCCCCCACCCAGGTAGTCGTGTGTACCGGTGTAGACTTATTCACAAGGTGTAGCCTACCGTGGGTGCTGTGTGCATAGCACATTTAATGTCCTCAGACCCCCCCCCCCCTCCCCATATATCCCCCCCCCCCAACACACACACACCTAGACATCCACCAACACACTCAGCCGCCAACATAGTCACACCCACACGATACCACACATGTTGTATAGGGACTAGGGGGTACTGAAGCCATTGTCATGAAGATTCCCTTTGGTATAAGAGATTCTCATTCTTACTTATAATATTCATTAATATATTGTAATCCTATAGTTGGTTTTAAATGTGTGATTTGTACCATTTGAAAATCAAACTATTTAGGACTTTAACCTAGATGTGGCAGGAGTTTTGGCAGGACTAGGTACCACCAGGACCCTCACTTAGTTGTGGCAGGAGTCTGTACAAGACTAGGTACCAACAGGACCCTCACCTAGTTGTGACAGGAGTCTGTACAGGACTAGGTACCATCAGGACCCTCACCTAGTTGTGACAGGAGTCTGTACAGGACTAGGTACCATCAGGACCCTTACCTAGTAGTGGCAGGAGTCTGGGTAGGACTAGGTACCACCAGGCCCCTCACCTAGTGGCGGTAGGAGTCTGGGTAGGACTAGGGCCCTTACCTAGTGGTGACAGAGGTCTGGGCACCACCAGGACCCCCACCTAGTGGTGGCAGGGTCAGGGTAGGACTAGGACCCTCACCTAGTGGTGGTAGGGTCAGGGTACCACTAGGACCCTCACCTAGTGGTGGCAGGGTCGGGGTACCACCAGGACCCTTACCTAGTGGTGGCAGAGTCAGGGTAGGGCTAGGACCCTCACCTAGTGGTGGCAGGGTCAGGGTACCACCAGGACCCTCACCTAGTGGTGGCAGGGTCGGGGTACCACTAGGTCCCTCACCTAGTGGTGGCAGGGTCAGGGTAGGACCAGGACCCTTACCTAGTGGTGGCAGGGTCAGGGTACCACCAGGAGCCTCACCTAGTGGTGGCAGGGTCAGGGTACCACCAGGAGCCTCACCTAGTGGTGGCAGAGGTCTGGGTAGGACTAGGACCCTTACCTAGTGGTGGCAGGGTCGGGGTGGGACTTCTGACTATACACACACTGCGGCCTATGACTCATCCTTCATGTCGCTGACCAGTGTTGTTATTATGGATGATGACCTCCTTTCCAGCAGCATGGGAATATATGAATACATGGGGGGCGGTGTACTGAGATTTGTTTACTTTATATTAATTGATGTAACATAGCAATATAATATATTTATCACCAGTATTCACAAAGCAAATACAACATGAGACCCAAATGAACTGGAGACATTTCTAGAGACAGTCCATTAAAAACCTGTTTGCTTTCTTTTTTGGATACAAAAATACACTACAGGCCAATGTTTTCCCCTTGAACACAGTATAGGCTTAAGAAGTTATGGCACTTCATAACGGGACAGAGAGAGAGAGAGGGAGAGAGAGAGTGAGAGGGGGCAGAGAGAGGGAGAGAGAGAGAGAGAGAGAGAGAGAGAGAGAGAGAGAGAGAGAGAGAGAGAGAGAGTGAGAGAGGGGGCAGAGAGACAGACAGAGAGACAGAGAGCCAGGGAGACAGAGAGAGCAAGAGAGAGAGAGAGAGAGAGAGAGAGAGAGAGAGAGAGAGAGAGAGAGAGAGACAGACAGAGACAAAGACAGAGGGAGGGAGGGAGGGAGGGAGGGAGGGAGGGAGGGAGGGAGGAAGACAGAGACAGAGACAGAGACAGACAAAGAGACAGACAAAGAGACAGAGAGACAGAGAGACAAGGAGACAGGGAGGCAGACAGAGACAGAGACAAAGGGAGGGAGGGAGAGACAGAGACAGACTGAGAGAGGGACAGAAAGGGACAGAGAGAGAGCGAAGGCCAATTCCCATGACGCAAATACACAACGGAATCATAAATCTCTGCAGGAAACTGGATGAGGACTACTTTAATGTGTATCGATGTTTTACCTCTAGTGTTGGTGTGCAGCATATGTATGGGGCCTTATACAGGGCTATACAGAAGGACATATTTACCTGTGCCAGAAATAGGTGCGTCATGAAGGCTATACACGGGGGTATACAGCGTGTGGACACTGTGTGTAGGTAACCGGGTCAGCTGTGTGTGTGTGTGGGGGGGGGGGGGGGGGCTCCTATACTCTATTCCACACTAGTGAGTTGCAGGGATTCTCCTTTGTGAGACCTATAGCTGAAGCTGGTTCCTAGCATGTCTAAAATGTTCAGTTTTAGGGGTCATCACTTTTTGAATTGGTGATGGTTGAGTCGTTCTTATATCCTGTATATCAACTGTCCAGATTGGGGGAGTGGTTAGGACACTGGCAGGTCAATACAAAGGTCCTGACTTCGAATCCATGCCTTATGCGGAATAAGGGACCTGCTGCCAAGTCCCTCTAACTGTGAGGTCAGTATGGTCCACACGTAGGGGACACATATATACATAGACAAATGCCAAAGCCTGTAGATACTGTCTCTGATGTATTTCACGAGTGGGGTCTGGGGCCTTATCCCATGAAGCCGCAGTTGTGTCCTAGTCTACTATGTGGCTCAGTGTGAGTGCTGATATTGCCCCTTTAAGGCCCAGTGCCGGTTTGACTATCTATCCGCCTGTCTGTCTGTCTGCCTGCCGGTCTGTCTGTCGGTCTGCATGTCTGCCTGTCTGTCTGTCTTTCTGCCTATTCTGTCACCTGTCACCCCTCTGTCTGTCTGCCTGTCTGTCTGTCTATTCGTTCACCTATCACTTCTGCCTCCCTCTCTCTCCTTGACCGTGGCTGTCTGCCTGTCTTCCTGCCTATTCCTTCTTGCCCTCCTGTTCTATTTGTCCTTCCCTTCCTCCTCCCCTCTACCCAGGTATATCCATGTAGTACATTTTGTATGTATTAGATAGCCTACACCTGGGCAGGGTTATGCCACATAAAATGGCGCTTGACTCCTACATTCGACACGGCGACATGGGGCTAAGTGACATGAGACAGGGGCAAAAAATAGATAGTGACATGGTGACATGGGTATTTCTTAAGATCGATATGTCGACATTAGGATTTCTTTAAATTGACATTGGACATGGAGACCCCCCTATCACGGGCCCTCATTACCACTGCCCTACATGGTCGGGACGGGGTGTGATACAGTAGCAACCATGTGGGTAGGCATGGCTCACCACCACTGCAACCCCCACCCCCTCCCTCATAATAGCACTGCACTGTTCTGATCCACCCACTGCACTGTGACAACACTGATGTTCCCACCACGTGGTCAGGACATCAAACATGGCCAGTTTGTACCTTGATCATTGGCAACTAACCTACCATGACTGTTTGGCCGGTCATGGCTCAGTGAATATGGTAACTTATGCAATTGGTTTGACCATTAGGAACCTACCCTTCATTTACTGCCTGCAGTAGAACTACTGCCTGCAGTAGAGAGGGGTGGTAACCTGATATTAAATTCAACTTACAGTATTAAAATAGGATTTTGTGCTCTGAACTTGTATCACGCTGTATAACTTATAAAGAACCTCATTGTGTTTATGGTACCCAATACTGTATGTCTAGGCCCCTGTCATTGTTCCCTCAATATCCACTGGGTCTGAATAGATAGTGTAGCTATCTATCGTGAAGTGTACATTCTAAACAGCACAGGAACACCCTGTAATCAGGAGAACTAGCCTCCATTCAGCTGACCATGCGCCATGTTTGATGTCCTGACCACGTGGTCGGAACATCACTGTTGTCACAGTGCAGTGGGAGGTAAGTGTTTCAGGCAGACTGACCACTGCAGGGGCCCAGGGGGGCCACTCCCTCAGTTTTGGCTAGCATGTGTGACCATGATTCCAAGGGAAAGGGCACTTTCTGGGGCCCTTTATAGATAGGGATTAGGAGGGGTTTCTCATCAAATTAGTGCTAGTTTGTTGATTTACCTCCTGTAATAAGAATACCGTACCGTCGCGATAAAGCACTGGTTTCGAAAGAGCGCCGGTCTTGTATAAGCGCCGGGGGTACAGGGGTGTTGAAACATTGCTTAAGCACTGAAATAGGATCTCGAATAAGCGCCTATCTTGGGTTTAATGGCCCCTCCAAATTGAAGAGCGTCCCGGCGCTTAATCGCGACGGTACGGTACTAGGTTTGAAGTGATATTTGCACATGGATGTAGTTTCTATAGAAAAGATATGGGGTGGCCTCCCCATTGGGTTGGTTGTCACCCAATATGAGATCACATTGGGTATTTGGGCTGTTGTTCATGTGCTTCTCACTGGGGACAGCGCAATCACTAATATTTAGGATATGAGGTCTCATGGATTGGCCCCCAACTAAACCAAGTAATAAATAAATAAATATAGCTCTACAGGAGTTACCTTTTAGATAGGAAGTCAGTTAACATACCTAGGTACCTGCTTACAATAGCGAAATTTAAGAGGCTGCCAGTACCATATGTACAAAATGGCAAAGAACAGTACATACTGCCTCTCCGGGCCACAAAGCCCACTTACTCTTTTCCAAATTATGTCTAACAACCCTCATTAAAACTAACCAATGGTAGAGAGGCTGACCAATTACATCTTGGTCAATCTCTCATCCCATTCCCACCTCCAAATGGTAGGTGGTAGTTCCCCGGTTAACGGGTTATTATATATTGCATATGAATGCTGTGGAGTGCAAGAAATACAATCTATAATGGTTATGTATCTCCTCAGGATAAAGAATAAATGAATTAACAACAACAATTGCCAATTAAAAACCTCCGGATGTGGTCTTCAAAGGTCAGTTTGTGGGTATTTCTTTATATATAATTATTGAGTAATGAATTTAATTCATAAGCATTTCCAAATTATTATTTTATTATTATTTTTTTTTTTGGGGGGGGGGGGGGGGCAAAAGATACTCTGGCTCCCCCATGTCTATGATTGGTGGGGCCATGACCCCCGCCCCCCCCCCCTGTTCCGACACCCCTGTAGCCGGCCCCCCTGGGTTAACACAGTGCTGTATGGTGCAGCCCACTCACCTGTGTGTTACAGGTGTCCAGCAGTACATCCTGGCTGTTACAGGTGTCCAGCAGTACACCCAGGCTGTTACAGGTGTCCAGCAGTCCTCCAGTACACCCAGGCTGTTACAGGTGTCCAGCAGTCCTCCAGTACACCCAGGCTGTTACAGGTGTCCAGCAGTCCTCCAGTACACCCAGGCTGTTACAGGTGTCCAGCAGTCCTCCAGTACACCCAGGCTGTTACAGGCGTCCTCCAGTACACCCAGGCTGTTACAGGTGTCCAGCAGTCCTCCAGTACACCCAGGCTGTTACAGGCGTCCTCCAGTACACCCAGGCTGTTACAGGTGTCCAGCAGTCCTCCAGTACACCCAGGTAGCACCACGCCCCAGGTACTCCAGTACTCCAGTATGGTGGTAGGGTACAGACCCTGCTGGAGGTAGATCCTCCCGTCAGTGACAGGACGGCGGGCCCGGTGCTGGTTCCTCCCGTCAGTAACAGGACGGCGGGCCCCGGTGCTGGTTCCTCCCGTCAGTAACAGGACGGCGGGCCCGGTGCTGGTTCCTCCCGTCAGTAACAGGACGGCGGGCCCGGTGCTGGTTCCTCCCGTCAGTAACAGGACGGCGGGCCCCAGTGCTGGTTCCTCCCGTCAGTAACAGAACGGTGGGCCCGGTGCTGCTGCCTCCCGTCAGTAACAGAACGGCAGGTGCTGGTTCCTCCCGTCAGTAACTGGTGCCTCCCGTCAGTAACAGGACGGCGGGCCCGGTGCTGGTTCCTCCCGTCAGTAACAGGACGGCGGGCCCGGTGCTGGTTCCTCCCGTCAGTAACAGGACGGCGGGCCCGGTGCTGGTTCCTCCCGTCAGTAACAGGACGGCGGGCCCGGTGCTGGTTCCTCCCGTCAGTAACAGGACGGCGGGCCCCGGTGCTGGTTCCTCCCGTCAGTAACAGGACGGCGGGCCCGGTGCTGGTTCCTCCCGTCAGTAACAGGACGGCGGGCCCGGTGCTGGTTCCTCCCGTCAGTAACAGGACGGCGGGCCCGGTGCTGGTTCCTCCCGTCAGTGACAGGACGGCGGGCCCGGTGCTGGTTCCTCCCGTCAGTAACAGGACGGCGGGCCCCGGTGCTGGTTCCTCCCGTCAGTAACAGGACGGCGGGCCCGGTGCTGGTTCCTCCCGTCAGTAACAGGACGGCGGGCCCGGTGCTGGTTCCTCCCGTCAGTAACAGGACGGCGGGCCCGGTGCTGGTTCCTCCCGTCAGTGACAGGACGGCGGGCCCGGTGCTGGTTCCTCCCGTCAGTAACAGGACGGCGGGCCCGGTGCTGGTTCCTCCCGTCAGTGACAGGACGGCGGGCCCCGGTGCTGGTTCCTCCCGTCAGTGACAGGACGGCGGGCCCGGTGCTGGTTCCTCCCGTCAGTGACAGGACGGCAGGCCCCGGTGGTAACAAGCCCTATTGTGTAGGTGCTGCAGTGGTCCCGTACCTGGATGCTGCAGTACTCCTGGTGGTAGCAGTGTTAAAGTGGCATCATCACCGAGCGTTTCCCACTCACAGTTCTAGAACTGTTCTAGTCTACTATGTGGTTAAGTGCGAGTGGTGAGAATGCCCCTTTCAGGCCTACATAGATCCTGGTGCCGCCAGATGGTAAGGGGACAGTACATAATTGCAGCAGTAGGCCTTCTGTAGATGCTGCATTACAATGTACACCTAGTGGAAGCAGACTTACAGGCGCTATACACAGACCCTGGTGGTAGTGCCTCTAGGTGGTAATACTAATAGGGTAGATGCTGCAGTAGGCCTACCTGCAGTAGATGGGGAACAGGTCCTACACAGGTGCTGCCATACCGCTGTCGGTAAAGCCCCGTATACCTGTAGGTGCTGCCGTACCTATAGCAGTAAATGGGAACAGGTCCTATACTGCAGTAGGCTTACCTGTAGTAGTAGTAGTAGTAGTAGCAGTAGGGGAACAGGTCCTATAGATACTGGTGGTAGGTCCCCCAGGGGGTATATAGATACTGCAGTAGGCCTACCTGTGGTAGTAGTAGTAGTAGTAGTAGCAGTAGTAGTAGGGGAACAAGCCCTATAGATACTGATGGTAGGTTCCCCAGGGGGTAACAGGGCAGTAGGCCCTAGGTCCTAGATGCAGGCCCTACACTGATGCTGCAGGTATGGTGCCTCCGGGTGGTAGGCCGCAGTGTGTGCTCCTGGTGGTGGTGACACATGTATGCAGGCTTCTACTTACCCCACTGCCCCAGCTCCCCCTACAACTAGTCCCTGTACCTAGCTGGTGTCTGACTCAGTGTGTTGCTGCAGGTTTAGGTTTTGTCTGTTGTCTGGTCACACAGCTTCTCTCCTAGTCAGGCTCCACTGAGACACACAGGGACACACAGAGACACAGGAGACCCTCCTGCTGCTCCTCCTCCACTACTAGTACTACTACTCCTACCACAGCCTACTGCCTCCATACACAGACAGCAGGGTCTGCCCCCCTTCCTGCCCCCCTCCTACAGCCACATCCTCCACACAGTGAATACAGGCTGCTACTGCTCTATATAGTCCATGAGCTACTGGCATCCCTCGTGCACCCCCCCCCCCCCCACAACTCACCCCCATAGCAATTTTGAATCTTGTTCTAGGGACCCTAAGGAAGAAAAAAAATGCTATGGGGTGAGTTGTGGGGGGGGGGGGGGGGGGGGGGGGTTGCACGAGGGGTGCCAGTAGCTCATGGACTAATACAGTTACTGCTGCTGGGTCCTTTAAGCTGCCCCACAGTACTAGTATGCTGCTGCTGCTACATCCTTAAAGCTGCTCTCTGTCAGTACCCACAGTCAGCTGTTGCTACATCCTTAAAGCTGCTGCTACATCCTTAAAGCTGCTGCTACATCCTTAAAGCTGCCCCCTGTCAGTACCCACAGTCAGCTGCTGCTGCATCCTTAAAGCTGCTGCTACATCCTTAAAGCTGCCCCCTGTCAGTACCCACAGTCAGCTGCTGCTACATCCTTACAGCTGCCCCCTGTCAGTACCCACAGTCAGCTGCTGCTACATCCTTAAAGCTGCTGCTACATCCTTAAAGCTGCTTCTACATCCTTAAAGCTGCTGCTACATCCTTAAAGCTGCCCCCTGTCAGTACCCACAGTCAGCTGCCGCTACATCCTTAAAGCTGCTGCTACATCCTTAAAGCTGCCCCCTGTCAGTACCCACAGTCAGCTGCTGCTGCATCCTTAAAGCTGCTGCTACATCCTTAAAGCTGCCCCCTGTCAGTACCCACAGTCAGCTGCTGCTGCATCCTTAAAGCTGCTGCTACATCCTTAAAGCTGCCCCCTGTCAGTACCCACAGTCAGCTGCTGCTACATCCTTAAAGCTGCTGCTACATCCTTAAAGCTGCCCCCTGTCAGTACCCACAGTCAGCTGCTGCTACATCCTTAAAGCTGCTGCTACATCCTTAAAGCTGCTGCTACATCCTTAAAGCTGCCCCCTGTCAGTACCCACAGTCAGCTGTTGCTTCATCCTTAAAGCTGCTGCTACATCCTTAAAGCTGCTGCTACATCCTTAAAGCTGCCCCCTGTCAGTACCCACAGTCAGCTGCTGCTACATCCTTAAAGCTGCTGCTACATCCTTAAAGCTGCCCCCTGTCAGTACCCACAGTCAGCTGCTGCTACATCCTTAAAGCTGCTGCTACATCCTTAAAGCTGCTGCTACATCCTTAAAGCTGCCCCCTGTCAGTACCCACAGTCAGCTGCTGCTGCATCCTTAAAGCTGCTGCTACATCCTTAAAGCTGCCCCCTGTCAGTACCCACAGTCAGCTGCTGCTACATCCTTAAAGCTGCTGCTACATCCTTAAAGCTGCCCCCTGTCAGTACCCACAGTCAGCTGCTGCTACATCCTTAAAGCTGCTGCTACATCCTTAAAGCTGCTGCTACATCCTTAAAGCTGCTGCTGCATCCTTAAAGCTGCCCCCTGTCAGTACCCACAGTCAGCTGCTGCTTCATCCTTAAAGCTGCTCCCTGTCAGTACCCACAGTCAGCTGCTGCTACAGCCTTAAAGCTGCTGCTACATCCTTAAAGCTGCTGCTACATCCTTAAAGCTGCTGCTACATCCTTAAAGCTGCTGCTATATCCTTAAAGCTGCTGCTACATCCTTAAAGCTGCTGCTACATCCTTAAAGCTGCTGCTACATCCTTAAAGCTGCTGCTACATCCTTAAAGCTGCTGCTACATCCTTAAAGCTGCCCCCTGTCAGTACCCACAGTCAGCTGCTGCTTCATCCTTAAAGCTGCTCCCTGTCAGTACCCACAGTCAGCTGCTGCTACATCCTTAAAGCTGCTGCTACATCCTTAAAGCTGCTGCTACATCCTTAAAGCTGCTGCTGCATCCTTAAAGCTGCCCCCTGTCAGTACCCACAGTCAGCTGCTGCTGCATCCTTAAAGCTGCCCCCTGTCAGTACCCACAGTCAGCTGCTGCTGCATCCTTAAAGCTGCCCCCTGTCAGTACCCACAGTCAGCTGCTGCTGCATCCTTAAAGCTGCTGCTACATCCTTAAAGCTGCTGCTGCATCCTTAAAGCTGCCCCCTGTCAGTACCCACAGTCAGCTGCTGCTACATCCTTAAAGCTGCCCCCTGTCAGTACCCACAGTCAGCTGCTGCTACATCCTTAAAGCTGCTGCTACATCCTTAAAGCTGACCCCTGTCAGTACCCACAGTCAGCTGCTGCTACATCCTTAAAGCTGACCCCTGTCAGTACCCACAGTCAGCTGCTGCTACATCCTTAAAGCTGCCCCCTGTCAGTACCCACAGTCAGCTGCTGCTGCATCCTTAAAGCTGCTGCTACATCCTTAAAGCTGCCCCCTGTCAGTACCCACAGTCAGCTGCTGCTGCATCCTTAAAGCTGCTGCTACATCCTTAAAGCTGCCCCCTGTCAGTACCCACAGTCAGCTGCCGCTACATCCTTAAAGCTGCTGCTACATCCTTAAAGCTGCCCCCTGTCAGTACCCACAGTCAGCTGCTGCTGCATCCTTAAAGCTGCTGCTACATCCTTAAAGCTGCCCCCTGTCAGTACCCACAGTCAGCTGCTGCTACATCCTTAAAGCTGCCCCCTGTCAGTACCCACAGCCAGCTGCTGCTACATCCTTAAAGCTGCTGCTACATCCTTAAAGCTGCCCCCTGTCAGTACCCACAGTCAGCTGCTGCTACATCCTTAAAGCTGCTGCTACATCCTTAAAGCTGCCCCCTGTCAGTACCCACAGTCAGCTGCTGCTACATCCTTAAAGCTGCTGCTACATCCTTAAAGCTGCCCCCTGTCAGTACCCACAGTCAGCTGCTGCTACATCCTTAAAGCTGCTGCTACATCCTTAAAGCTGCTGCTACATCCTTAAAGCTGCTGCTACATCCTTAAAGCTGCTGCTTCATCCTTAAAGCTGCCCCCTGTCAGTACCCACAGTCAGCTGCTGCTACATCCTTAAAGCTGCTGCTACATCCTTAAAGCTGCTGCTACATCCTTAAAGCTGCGGCTACATCCTTAAAGCTGCTCCCTGTCAGTACCCACAGTCAGCTGCTGCTACATCCTTAAAGCTGACCCCTGTCAGTACCCACAGTCAGCTGCTGCTACATCCTTAAAGCTGCTGCTACATCCTTAAAGCTGCTGCTACATCCTTAAAGCTGCTGCTACATCCTTAAAGCTGCTGCTACATCCTTAAAGCTGCTCCCTGTCAGTACCCACAGTCAGCTGCTGCTACATCCTTAAAGCTGCTGCTACATCCTTAAAGCTGCTCCCTGTCAGTACCCACAGTCAGCTGCTGCTACAACCTTAACGCTGCCCCCTGTCAGTACCAACAGCCAGCTGCTGCTACATCCTTAAAGCTGCCCCCTGTCAGTACCCACAGTCAGCTGCTGCTACATCCTTAAAGCTGCTGCTTCATCCTTAAAGCTGCTGCTACATCCTTAAAGCTGCTGCTACATCCTTAAAGCTGCCCCCTGTCAGTACCCACAGCCAGCTGCTGCTACATCCTTAAAGCTGCTGCACCAGCTGCACCTCACACCAGGTGGTGCCACCTCCACACTCACTGTGTTCTGCACAGGTTTTAACAAGACCTCAGCTTGGTGAGTGAGTGAGCTATAGGGTACGACATGATGCTAGAGGCTCAGTCTCATCTTTGACCGGGTGTAGTCTTTGACCGGGGAGTGATTAGATGGGATAAATGAGGCCTGTACTGTAGGAGATCAGTGAAATACTGCAAAATATGTTAATACACGTTTATTGGAAACATAAGTAAAATTTTATATATTTATATACTGAGATTACTATGCGCAGTGCAGCTGTTTAAACTCAAAGTTATACATAAAGTTGTTTGACCGGGCAGAGGAAAATAAAAATATTATGTTCTTCTATGCATAGTATGCTCAGTATATTAATATAACAAAATTGACTTATGTTTGCTTTAAACATGTATCAATATATGCATGCACTATTTCCCCGCTATTCCTACTACATAGGCCTTATTTCTGCCATTTTAATGCTGCCTGGTCAAAGACTACACCTGGTCAAAGACTACACCCTGTCAAAAAGTACACTCGGTCAAAGACTACACCTGGTCAAAGACGTTTGAATTGTTACAAAGTCATGAGACTGAGCCTAGAGCATGTGCCTGTTTTGGTCAAGTGGAAGAAATCATTTTTCCTCTATGTTTCTATATAGCCTAATGCACAAACTCAGCCATCCTCGAGGTTTGTTGACCATAGTCTCTGCCCTAGTCTTATCAATCAATAAAAGTCTTCATGAACATTTTGTGGTCCTTCTTTTAACTATTAACAAGTTTTTCCGGCCTGAGATTTCAGTATGCTGTGTGGTAATTAGATGTTGGCTAGATGCGGCATCATCCATGCCTGAACAAGTCAACAGCTGTAGGTAATCCATACAGCTGCAGGTAATCCATACAACTGTAGGTAATCCATACCTGAACATGTCATAATACATGTCCATACAGCTGCAGGTAATCCATACAACTGTAGGTAATCCATACCTGAACATGTCATAATACATGTCCATACAGCTGCAGGTAATCCATACAACTGCAGGTAATCCATACAGCTGCAGGTAATCCATACAGCTGCAGGTAATCCATACAGCTGCAGGTAATCCATACAGCTGCAGGTAATCCATACAGCTGCAGGTAATCCATACAGCTGCAGGTAATCCATACAGCTGCAGGTAATCCATACAACTGCAGGTAATCCATACAGCTGCAGGTAATCCATACAGCTGCAGGTAATCCATACAACTGCAGGTAATCCATACAGCTGCAGGTAATCCATACAGCTGCAGGTAATCCATACAGCTGCAGGTAATCCATACAGCTGCAGGTAATCCATACAACTGCAGGTAATCCATACAGCTGCAGGTAATCCATACAGCTGCAGGTAATCCATACAACTGCAGGTAATCCATAAGAAAAGGCATACCAGGAGCCGTATGCCTACGAGTGACACTTTGCTGGCCCCGTTTGTTTTCGTTTTTAGTTCCTCTAATGGCTGCTTTTGTGCTTTAGTTCCTCTAATGGCTGCTTTTGTTACATTCCTCTGCCCGGTTTTATTGATCTGTTAATATTGTATTGATCGACAAGTTCAATTAAGAAGAGCTGACTGGATGGCATCTGTTTACTTGAATTATGTAAAAGATTCCCTTATGTTGGTGTCAGGTTGGAGTATATGATGACATCATAGATTCTGAGATTGACAGCTCAAAGGCAAAAGCATTCAATATATAATTTATACAATTTCAACTCAGATCCTGACAATATCTTTATTCGATTTTTTGCTATTGTATGGTGCAAATTCACAGAATGTTGTTAATTTTACATTTGTTTCCGACTTATGGACTGCCACTCCTCCATTAATTTAATGGATCACAAATAGTTTCTCATGAGTTATTCAAAGACACTCCGGTACATTTCACTATTCAAATTAAAACACCACAAAAGGTGTTTGGTACCAGCCTCCATGCAGCTTGAGGAACTCCCACCCATCAAGAGTGATGTCATAGACTTCTGGTTTTAACATTTGATGCTTTTTCCCAGTATGTCTAAATCTTGTTAACTAAGACTATCTATAGAAGTTATCAATAAAATTGGATGATTTTTTTCCCATTTAACTATCAACTTTTCATTGAAGTATTCTATAATGCATACAAGCATACACATCCACATATAGTAAAATGTTTATGGAATAGAGGTCCATCTTTTTGCACAAATTATTATATGTTTGCACAAATAGATTCCCCTGCATAGTCCCTTAAAGTATACATGCACTGCCAAAATGTGTTGGTGGATAGACCAGCGTTCTCCCTTCTCCCTGTGTGGGAGGATATTCAGGATATCCCAAGCCTACAACACATGCCGCCTTACTTTAACAGATTTATAACTTTATGGTGGAGCGAGAGAAGAAGTAGGATGTAGACTCCAGCAATTGCATAAAGTAACATTCCCACTAGTGGAAATTCTTTAGAATATGTTCATTGAAAACAGACCTCCTACCTATATTATTGTGGTCTTCAGCAACTTGGTTAGTCTCGCAAGAAATTGATGTGGTACATAGAAATGCTTTATTCTTGGGTTGGATTTGAAGAAACACGGTTTGAAATATGAAGATTTGCTTTATTCACATCTCTTGTGATAAGAACATTAACTGTTGTCTCACGATGCAGGGGTGTATCAGGGCTTTGTGGCATATTGTGGGCTGCCTACAAACAGGACAGGGCATGTCAATCATTTAGCCTTTAAGGATGACATGAACCGTTAATGCATCGTGACAACCCTACAAGGTTGAGACACTCCCAAAGGGTTGGCACAATGGACCAATGCAGCACCGGCAAGTCACTCACCACAGCTGCACAGGAGCATCATGAGGACAAATGTCACCTTGTAGTGACATGCCATCCTTAAAGGGTTAAGGGTGGCATGTTGCCAAATTGTCGTCAGGGAAGAGGGCAATAAGCATTATGCCATCCTGAAAGGGTTAAAGGGGTTGCCTGTATGTAACCTATGCTGGAATCCCATGTATTACGGGGGGCACTTCTCATCTAGCCAGTGGGGTACACATATTATAATGAGATCATTGAGTCTTTTGTAGGCATTTCTTAGGCATAAAAGGTTTCTTGTTTGTCCAGTCTCAGTCATGGGGTAGCTTGGCTATCCTGGTTAGGTTACACAATATCTATTGCACACAGAGAGTACACTATTCCCTCAGCAGCCGCCATGCTCATGAGCCATACCCTGATGTACACAGAGCAGGCCCCGGTGCACTGGCAGGAGAAGGAGAGGTTGGGGAGAGCCGTGCACTTGTAATAGAGTTCTGTAGCACCATAGTAGTCTCCTGTGTAGACTCCTGATCTGGAGACAAACACCTTTGTTGTTTTCTCAGCAATCAGCTCGATATCGTTACCAACTGTTAGATTAACCATGAAGTCCCCAGAGGCTGGCAGGCGTATCGTGGTCATGGGGAGGTAGGTCCAGTAATCAGTCAGATTTAGACACGTCCCATCATCACCATCAAACAGAACATTGAAACCGGTTGTGGGGTAGTCTTCAAAATGTGCCTCCATGATAGGAATTTTACCTGAGGGTAAGGGCAAAGCATTTTACAAACACTTTATTAAAGGGACATAATCACCAAGCGTGTCCCACTCACAATTCCAGTACTGTTCTAGTCCACTAGATATACACATACATTTTTCTATGTATACTTGTATAAGTTTACAACATTAGTCAGAATATTATCTAACATTTAGAATCATCAGGAAAGACACAAATCCAAAGAATTCTTTTTCAGACACTGACAACCCTTTTAGACAATTGTCTAAAAGGGTACTTTCTGTGATCCCACAGAAGAAACACAGATAGTTAAGGTGCTCCAGCCCTTAGTTTGTAGTGGCTATCTTTTAGGGACATTGGTCAGGAATGACCAAGTGTAATTCAAACATGAACCTCATTGATTTAACAAAGCTCTAGCTCACCCCCTCCTTGAAATAACCCTGCTCTAAGTCCCTGTGACGTTATCAAAGAAGTCATCAATGGCGGTTTGTTTACATCTGTACAGTGTACAAAAATAAATACAAAGGCACACTCGTTTGGGTCTGTTGAAGTTGATGAAACAACAACAGACCAAAACTCGTGAACCTTTGTCTGTTTATCAAACCAACTTACCGTACAGAACCCGTGAGATAGCTCCATCTTCTGAACCTCTACTCAACCACCGGTTACATACAAACTCATAAACCTGTCCGTCCCCTGTGGTTTCTACAACCACCTTGTCAAGGAACCATCCAGGACCATCTCCACGATTGTCGTGTTCAATACGAATCCGCAACATGGTTCCAAGGTATGTAGATTCCAATAAGAAAATATCTGTGCTATAATGAAAACAAATAAAGCTAATTTGTATCAAAATAACATTATTTTCCTGTCATCTCTTAGCTATGTTATTATGTTATTGAATATATGTACTCACTAATGTCAATCTTCAATGAAAAGTCATTGTGTTGATTATTTGAATATCTAATTAGTATAATCATGAACAACAATATTGGGAAATACACTCTAAAAAAGGGATTTAACTTTAAACACCATATTTCCTAAATGCTGTTTAAACCTTAACCCCAGGTGTTCAAGTGCTTAGCATTTAAACACATTTTAACTTGAACACATTCAATTTTAAACACTACTTATCTTTGCATGTCTGTAAAGAGAAACACTTATTTTATTACATGAGATGAGAGCTTTAGACAGCACCATCAATAAGTTTCTATGAATGCCTCTAAAGAGGCTAGGATTCATATTGATACAAACCTCCCTCTTTTAAAGTTATTGCTGCTGTCATCAAGCCTTTGTTTTTGTGATTCGTTGAGTTCTCCAAACATTGTGATGTAGACACGAGCATCTGTGCCTGCTTTGTTGATGGTTCCCGTGAACACAGAGACTTTGTAGGTGGTCAGTGCTGGAGGCACAAAGGAAGAACGCTGTACAGAAAACCTAAATGCTCTGGCCCTTAGTCTGTTATGGTTATCCCAGGTTAGTCATAGGGATATTGGTTAGGCATGACCAAGTGTTATTAAATACAACTACTGCCTTACACACATTGACCAACCCAGATTGGTTGTATAGGGAGTCAGAAAATTACTAACTAGGATAGGTACTATTTACATTTATATTTGTTAACTAGTACTGGCTAAGTTCGGGAGCCTAAGGATGATCAGTGTAGGTCACTTAAATAAAAAACAACAAGCACTGAAAATATGATAGGAGATTGAGGTGTGTGTAGAATTGTACCAATCCAATAATTCCTAGGTCTATGCATAACTGTCACAACAACAAGCTTTAACTTTATACCAAATAGGGTGGATTGTTTTCAAGCCTTGGATTTAAATAAGTACCTGTCTTATGTAAGTGCCAGGGGTAAAACGATCACCCTGGCCAACCAGGTGACCACTTAATTTATATAAGTCCCTATTACTATAAATAGACACAGGGCTGTTCTTCATGGCCAAACTAAAAAATAAGTTGCCTTCCTGTAAAGTGACCAAAAATATTAGGATAGGTAGGTCAGAATTTTTTTCAGGAAAGACCAAACAATGAAACCAATCTTACATTTCATAAGGGGTACCAACATCAACAGAAGTATGAGACGGCCTTTCCAACGTTCAGCCATTTTGTTTTTAACAATCTGGTGGGTCCTCCTGTCAGTATGGAGTCAGCCTGTGATGTTGCACTCTGTCTGTTCTGGAATTACATATTCATTCATCATAGTCCTGGACACCAAATTATGAATTATCAAAGCGCCCAGTTGGGCTGTGCATTACAACTGTAGTTTGATATAACTGTATGCTATAGAACTATTTGAATGATAACTCTCTTGTGAATATAAAAAGATGGTAAATATAGCTATGGTAGACAATGTTATGAGGATTCTAACCAAACCAATGGCAGTACCATTTAAAAAAGTCCCCCTTTCGTTAGCACATTGATGTCCCAGCACTCTCCGTCAGCAGAGACCAGTGTCTGGGACCAGTGTAAGTCGCAGCAGGGATGCATTCATGCATCAAGATGACTGACGATATGATGCATTAATGCATCATGCAGTCTGTAAAGGGTTGATGAGTTTATTGATCCTACACGGCTCATGTATGATGAAATACTTGTCACTTACAGAGCTGGAGGTTGGAGTGAGTTACATCTAACATCCATCTTTTGTTGTGGTGTCTAGCAAATTATTAATGTTAAATGTTAAATTTAATCAAGTTTGAAACTAACCTTTTAAAGATTAAAGCGTCAATCTACTCACATCCTTATAATGGTGACTTATGGAAGTCACATGGTGTAGTTGCTACATAACATAGTGATGTTGCTTGGTGATGCAGTGACGTCTCTAAGCCTGTGACGTTACTGGTGACGTGGCTGATTGTTTCAGTCTCCATCCAGAGGTTTAGTTGAGTTGCATTGCATGTGTTCTAATGTGAACTATAGGAGAATGTGAAACTATACACAATGTCGGCCATTTTGTCCCCTCTCAAAGTTTTTACAGCATTGTTTGTTGGTATTGATAATGAAAGATCTATCGATTTTCAAACCCATCTTCAGGTGAGTAGTAGATTTCCAAAAGATCTGACTTTATATTAAAGATTGATATTCATGAACTTCTAAGGAATCAGCAATTGAACTTGTGAATTAAATGCTGCAAATCTTCCATAAAATCTGACCACTGCTGGGTCTTGCCTTGCATGAAGGTGTGCAGGCTACCACTGACGTGGGTGTCAACCACTAAATTCCACATGGCAACATGGCTGTTTTTGGGTCTAGTGACATGTGACATGAGGAATTTCAGAGATAGTGACATGGTACATGGGCATCTCTTAATATCGACAGAGTGACATGGCTATTTATTAAATTCGACAGGGCGACATGGTCATTTGTTAAAATCGACACGGGAAATGGGGACCTCCCATCCAGACCCCCAATGAGACAGATCTGCCACCTCACATGTTGACTCTCGTTCATGTACAATCATCTCTACATAATGACATTACTATAACTACGGAGTCGGATTTTTGCTATCAACTTTCCATTAAGGCATAAAGTAATCTAGTTGAGTGAATGGCCGTTGGCTTATTCTATTCATAAATAATAACTCTGAGATGAGATATCCCTCTCTGGGATGAATCTATTGATTATTTAAATGAGGACATTAATCACAACTATTTATGCTTATTTTGTGAGTACAAATAGAAATTCATAAATTGATGATGTGTCAGTCCAGTAGTTGTTACTTTATAAGTTGAATTTAGTTTTTTAAATGTCACCTCTGTTCACTTTGGCCTCCTGAGCCCTCATACTGCATACAGGTGGCATTACCCTATATCTCTCCCCCCCCCACTCCCAAGGAGTCTCAAATGCCCAACTCTGAAATCCAAAATCCCTACTGTTATCAAATGACAGCTACAAATGGTGAGAAAAACCAATGATCAAGTATTATCCTGTTGGGTAGATACCTGTCCTGGAGGAGCCTGCCTGCAGACATTGTTTCTGTATGTTGACACCACAGGGAGGCACTGAGTCAGTCTGGGCAGTGTGGCAGTTCTACCACGGCTGTTAGAGACCGGTCAGACCACGTCCCCACTGCACAGACTGGCATTTGGGCTATTTCCCCTCTCCTTCTGCTGAAATCCCCATCCCTCTATAACCTTAGGCCACCAACTGTGAGGTCATTATGGTCTACATTGATAATACCAATTAACTTTAGACAAGACCTAACTTAAGTATCATTTACAGGCACTATCAATGGACTTTGCATCCTCCTGGCTACCACATTTTCCACCAGTTTTACAACTTACAGTGGACACTGTTGAAGATAGCACCAGCCCCACCCCACTTTTTATTGCCCTACTAATTTCTCACAGACATTAGTTATGTAGTCCAGCTGTGAGCTCATTAGGGAGGCCCTTTGTCAGCCTTGCCAGCAGGTCTCAGATTCAGTATACCAACGGTTCTATTCTTCATATATAATTATGTCTTTGTTAGGTTTGGTATATTTCAAATAATGACTTGGTATGAATGAGTAAGTAGAAAGTAGTTTGAAAGACTGTGTGTGGAGGCATCCATTTTAGAACTGCAAATAATAAGCACCTCAAAAAACTGTACTATAATTAAGTAGCACAAGAGCCAATTTTGGTGCCAGAGCCTAATTTGGCACTTGTTGGTACAAACTCAGCAAGTGACTAGATGCATGCTACGTCATGCTGCGTTATGCTACGTCATGCTGCATCATGCTGCATCATGCTGCATCATGCTGCATCATGCTGCATCATGCTGCATCATGCTGTATCATGCTGCATCATGCTGTATCATGCTGCATTATGCTGCATCATGCTGCATTATGCTGCATCATGCTGCATCATGCTGCATCATGTTGCATCATGCTGCATCATGCTGCATCATGCTGCATCATGCTGCATCATGTTGCATCATGCTGCATCATGCTGCATCATGCTGTATCATGCTGCATTATGCTGCATCATGCTGCATTATGCTGCATCATGCTGCATCATGCTGCATCATGTTGCATCATGCTGCATCATGCCGCATCATGCTGTATCATGCTGCATCATGCTGCATCCCTGTAATCTTGTTGTCTTCCAACACAAGATGGCACATCAAAAAATCATGCTCTATGGGATTCCTTTTACACTCCCATGCCTTCTATCACCAAGAGTGATAGACTTGTACCTTACATGCCATTGTGACTTTTAACTGGTTAAGATTACTGGAGATATGCACTTTTGAGATTACAGTGCACTGACTCAGGGCCATTGGGAGGTACAGGGGTAACTTGGCAGTAGTGACGAATCAAGTTGTAGTGTGCTCGGTTTACACCAGGTGGTGTCCCAGTCCAAGTGTTAAAGCCCCCTGTAGCCCTTAAAGGGTTAAAACACCATGCTGCCCTTACATGGTTAACGCACTATGCTACCTTTACATGATTAAAGCAGCATGCTGCCCTTACAAGGTTAAAGCAGCATGCTGCCCTTATAGGGTTAAAGCCCTCTGCTGCCCTTACGAGGTTAAAGCAGCATGCTGCCCTTACAGGGTTAAAGCAGCATGCAGCCCTTACAGGGTTAAAGCACCATGCTGCCCTTACAGGGTTAAAGCATGTTGTGTGAACACAGCCTACACTCAGGGAGGGAGCTGGCCCTCCCTGTAAGGTCACGTGAGGCAGTGAGCCACTCGTGTGGCAGCACGACTCAGTGTGTGGGACGTATAAGGAGGCCCGGAGCAGGCGCTATACACAGTGTCCTCTGAGGGGCATCACACTTGGCACCTCACTCCCACCACCCAGCTCCACACACCGGGTCTACACACCAGCCTCCAGGGTGGACTGCTGCTACATTATAACACTGAGTACTACCTAAGTCAGCTACCCTTATACACCAGCCTCCAGCCTCCAGCCTCCAGCCGCCAGCCTCCAGCCTCCAGCCTCCAGCCTCCAGCCTCCAGTCTCCAGCCTCCAGCCTCCAGCCGCCAGCCTCCAGCCTCCAGCCTCCAGCCTCCAGCCGCCAGCCTCCAGCCTCCAGCCTCCAGCCTCCAGCCTCCAGCCTCCAGCCTCCAGCCTCCAGCCGCCAGCCTCCAGCCGCCAGCCTCCAGCCTCCAGCCTCCAGCCTCCAGCCTCCAGCCTCCAGCCTCCAGCCGCCAGCCCCCAGCCTCCAGCCGCCAGCCCCCAGCCCCCAGCCGCCAGCCGCCAGCCTCCAGCCTCCAGCCTCCAGCCTCCAGCCTCCAGCCTCCAGCCTCCAGCCTCCAGCCGCCAGCCTCCAGCCTCCAGCCTCCAGCCTCCAGCCTCCAGCCTCCAGCCTCCAGCCTCCAGCCGCCAGCCTCCAGCCTCCAGCCCCCAGCCCCCAGCCTCCAGCCTCCAGCCTCCAGCCTCCAGCCTCCAGCCTCCAGCCTCCAGCCTCCAGCCTCCAGCCAAGCTCCAACCAAGCCCATCTTAACTTCAGTAACAGCCCTGCACACTTTGGTAAGTCATATTATTTATCATTATGAATTAATAATTCCTCTATTTCAGAATACCAGATTTTACCCACCAGTCTGGACCCAGTCTCCTTAGATTTGCCTGGTATGAAATAACAGCTGAATGTGCTTGAAAAATAAATCTTGAGGTATAACTGTGTGAGGGCTTACTTTTGCATTTTGGATGTTCCCGATTTTGGCAATAGATCTTTTCCCTTGAACCTGTTAACCCTTTGAGGACTGTTTCATACTTAAATGTGCTTTGCCCTTTATCATCATGACGCATGGATGCAGCCCTGTTAAGTCACTTGCCAACAGTCCATAGAGGCATCATGATGACCTTTTGGAATTGAGCATGGTCCTTTAACCCTTTAACCCTTTAAGGATGGCATCATGCATTAATGCATCATGCCCTTGGTCGTCATGATGCATGAATGCAGCCATGGCGAGTAACTTGCCTGTGCTGGATTCATGCACCATGCTGACCCTATGGGGTTGAGACACCTCTAAAGGGTCGGCATGAAGCACTAATGCCCCAACAGTGAGTCACTCACTTGGCTGCATTGTTGGACAATGAAGCCAAATGTTGACCATCATATAGCAACATAGCATCCTTTAAGGATTGTTATTATTTAACAACGGGTGGGGGAGGGGGGGCTTGGTGAATTTGGGGGAGTCTTCCTCAATGGGGGGATATGTCTAATGAAAGGCTAAATAGGAACATGTTGTTTTGGAGTGGTCATTTCTCCCTGTCCTTGGTCGGCATGATGCTTGAATGCAGCCCTAGCGAGTAACTTTCCAGAGCATTTGAGCATCAAGCCAACCCTTTAGGGTTGAGACACTCACGAAGAGAGTGAGTTACTGGCAGGTGCTGCATTGATGCTTTATGACGATAAATGTCACCTTTTAGTGACATGCTGTCCTTTAATGTTATCATGTAACAACAGGGGGGGGGGGCTTGGTGGATATGGGGGAGTGTTCCTCAATGGCAGGAAATGTCACCCCTTATCAGTGACAAGTCATCTACCCCCTCCGCTACTAAAATATTACCACTCCCTAACACAACATATCACATATCACACAGCCTTCTAAATAGGAATGCGGTATTAGGGAATTGTTGTTATTTCTTTACAATATTACTGGTGCTGTGTGGACACTGACATTTGAAGTATAAACTATGCACCGTTTCAACAGCAAATACTTCATGGCATTTCCTCCCTCGGTAATAGGCATATCTCATCACCTCGTAATTAACCCTTTAAGGACGGCATGATACCTTAATGCATCATGCCCTTGGTTGTCATGATGCATGAATGCCGCCCTGGTGAGGAACTCTACAGGGTTGAGACACTCCCAAAGGGTCGGCATGCACTGATGCAGGACCAGCGAGTTACTTGCCCAGGCTGTATCGGTGCATCATGCTGACAAATGTCATCTTTAAGTGACATCCATCCTTAAAGGTTTAACAATACATGAATCTCTCTGGGGAACTTTCACAGGTTAATTTAATAATTAATCTTGGTAATAGCAGTAACCATTAAACTGACCCTGTGTTACATTATACATTGCAGGTGGTGGAGATCAGAACCAGTGACCAGACAAGAGGCAGTATGGGTAGGTCAGTGTTGTTGTTGTTGTTGTTGTGTGGTGTGGTACTGTACAAGGTGCAGGGGCAAAAGTATAATGCCACTGACTGCCCACTCATATGTCAGTGTGAGTATACAGATCAGGTGCCATATGGTAGATATGGGTTCCGTGTCATTAATGGGGTGTACATCCATGACTGTACAGCTGACCTGTACACGGGACTGGTCAGCATTATTCAGTCCTACCCTGATATAGATGGTATACAGATAGGAAGCAGCCTCAGTCACACAGCAGCTGAGGCAGGACACATGGCCACACTGTTCACTAAACTAGCCACATTGTCATCATTAAGGTACCTTGTCATCAGCTCCAACAACCTGACAGTACTACCTGATACTATAGGTAGTCTGTCAGCACTAAGGGGGTTGGATGTATCCAACAACCAGCTGACTGTACTACCTGATACTATAGGTAGTATGTCAGCACTATTTGAGTTGGATGTATCCAACAACCAGCTGACTGTACTACCTAATACTATAGGTAGGCTGTCAGCACTACAGGTGTTGTATGTATCCAACAACCAGCTGACTGTACTACCTGATACTATAGGTAGACTGTCAGCACTAAAGTGGTTGTTTGCATCCAACAACCAGCTGACTGTACTACCTAATGCTATAGGTGGGCTATCAGCGCTATGGCAGTTGGATGTATCCAACAACCAGCTGACTGTACTACCTGATACTTTAGGTAGGCTGTCAGCACTAGGAGGGTTGCTTGTATCCAACAACCAGCTGATGACAATTCCATGGACAGCCCTTAGAGCAGCAATTTCTGTTAAAGCAGACCATAACAACATAACTTCCATTGATCTGATTAGCTTAGTGAGTGTACCTCACAGACAGGTGAATTTGGCCCATAACCAGATAGCCTCACTAGGGGCTATCCCAACAATAGACCCCAACTTTGAATCATTAGATCTCAGCAGAAACTTGTTATTAGACCTTGACACTTGGTGCTTCAGGTTGGGTGTCTCAGGACCAAACCCAATTCCTTGGAACTCATACAGTGAGAGGGTGCTGAATGTGTCTAACAATGCCATATCCAGCCTCACTAACAACAATGGTTACCCCTCTATGCCACAAACCAAAGATACTATAGGATGGAAGGTTGATCTAACCCACAATAGTTTACAGTACCTGCATGCTGTTTCTGAAGTATTAAATATTAATGAAGAGAAATTGGTGTATCTCATCACCAGTGAACATCTGAAACTAGCAGACAATCCATTTAACTGTGACTGTGAGGACTATAATATGTATAGCAAACTTAAACTAGAGACCCCACCACCCACCTTGTCATGTGCTGCACCTTCAAACATTAAAGGGCATGATATAGCAGAGGTAAAGCTGGACCAGTTCATATGTAAGGTTACAGAGGGCTGCCCCAATGACTGCTATTGTAGCTACACCCCCTACAACAGCAGCATGAATATCCACTGTACAGGGAATGATGATAACCAGCTCTTCTCGCTCCCATGTAGCACAGCTGTCCCTGGACCTCTCTCAGGTCATATTACTGATTTTGAAAGGTTTGGATGTTATATCACTAAAGGTTGCCCAGCTGACTGTTTTTGTAGCTACACCCCCTACAACAGCAGCATGAATATCTACTGTGCAGGAATTATAGATGATCAGCTTCCCCCGCTCTCATGTAGCACAGTTGTACATGAAAATCTCTCAGGGTATATTACTAATTTTGAGACGTTTGGATGTAACATCACAAATGGTTGCCCTGTAGACTGTCTCTGTACGTACAGCCCCTACAACAGCTACATGGGTATCTACTGTGCAGGGAACAAAGAGAAACACCTCCCCCCTCTGTCTTGCAGTGCATCTAGATTTGAACATTTCATAGGGCACAGTAGCATAGTTTTAGACCTAGGCAAGTTGTCATGTAATGTTACAAATGGCTGCCCAGTTGACTGTTTCTGTCTCTACACCCCCTATAACAGCAGCATGGGTATCTACTGTACAGGGGATAATGATAAATGGCTTCCCCCTCTCTCATGTAGTGCACCGGGACCTGAATTTCTTAAAGGGCATAGTAGCTCCGAAGTCAAGTTAGATCTATTTGTGTGTAATATCGCTAGAGGCTGCCCCGCTGAATGTTTCTGTACCTACACCCTTCACAACAGCAGCATGAATATCTACTGTACAGGGGATAACACTATGCAGCTTTCCCCACTCTCATGTAGCACAGCTGTACCTGGACAACTCATAGGGCATATCACTGACTTTAAAAAGTTTGGATGTAGCGTCACTAAGGGCTGCCCAGATGGCTGTGTCTGCAATGATTTCATCAACCTAGACATATTAGTAGTAGACTGCCACAACTACAATGGTAAAACACTTCCCCAGACCATGCCCAGTCCCTGGAGGAAGACACCACAATTCAGATACACTCTTAAATTTGATGGTGGGTCTTTGAATCATTTGGGAAACAGGGATTACTTGCAATGGGTGGAAAATGCATCCTTTAGTCACAACCAGATAAAAGAGATCTCTGGTAGATTATTTGACAACTTACAGATATGTAATGTACTCAAGCTAGATAACAACAAGATTGAGACATTGCCTTTGATGGTTGATAACTGGCCAAAGATCATATACCTTGGACGGAATGAGTGGCGTTGTTCATGTACCAACAAAGCCATAATTGACAAGATTGCAGGTTATAAGGACAATGTTGCGGATTATCAGAATGTGACATGTAGTGGACCTGATAATCTTAAAGACAAGAAAATTGATCATGCAAGATATGTGTTGTGTCCTAAGGAGCTTAATGTGCCATTCATTGCAGTTAGCATTATATTAGCTATTGTGCTCTTGGCAATTGGCATCATCTATGCCAAAAGGGTGTGGATTTATAAGATGACCAGATGGCATCCCATTCATGGGGCTGAGGTTGATGAGGCACTGAAGGAGTTCGATATTTTTATTTCATATTGCGAAGATGATTTTCAATATATTGAGGATGAAATACTTCCAAAGCTTAGACAATCTGGTTTCAAAATATGCCATCACCGTGAAAATTTTCTTGCGGGAGCATCTATTATTGATAATATACACAGAGCTATCATGATTAGCAAACGAACTCTAGTTTTCTTCACTAAGGCATACCTGGACAGTGGGCTGTGCATGCATGAATTCAACACGGCCCTTACACTGCAGGTCCAGAATCGTTCCAATCATTTGGTGACCATAAAAGATACAGATATTGACATTAAAATCTTAACAACTGGCATGAGGTCATTTTTCACACACTATACATATGTTAAGCGTGAGTCACCCAAATTTTGGGATAACTTACTATATTTACTGCCAGTGCAGAGAATGAATGCTCAGGCAGTGGATGTAAACAATGCAGCCCAGAATGACAATGAAATTGAAATGGCTGTCATTGTGGGTGATGGGTAGTTTCCATGGTGGTTCCCTAGCTTAGGGTATAACAGCTCAATCTAAGAATAACTTTGTAAATCAGATTCGATTAGCGTATGTTCTCTTATTTCATGGTAAATACGGCACTCCCATTGACTTAACCAAGGAAGGCCGTATTTAACACCCCCATGAAATAACCCTCTGCTGTATTTCTTGACCTGTCAAATCATCAAAATGGATGAATTAACCACTATAAATTAGCTTATTAGAGCAATTAAGTGAAATTTTGACGAATATTCTTAATTCTGACATGAAATAAACACAAAGGAGCACTCATAGAGTTCCCCACTGAGGGTTATTTCATTCGGCTTCGCCTCATGAAATAACCCTCAGTGATGAACTCTACTCGTGCACCTTTGTCTATATATCATACATTGGATGAGCAATTCCTGGAAATACTGAATCGACAAGCCGGTATTTTTCTAGATAAAGCAACAGTCAACTTAGCCACAATCTGCTATTAGCCACAGTATACTAGCAGCCACAGTCTACTAGCAGCCACAGTCTACTATTAGCCACAGTCCACTATTAGCCACAGACGACCAGTAGCCATAGTTTACTAGTAGCCACAATCTACTATTAGATATTGCAAAAAGATAGAAAGAAAGTACTGGTATTTATAAGCCCTCTGAGATATAATCTGCATAATTTTAAATACACATGCACATTTAAAGTGGGTTGAAAATCTGACATTGCTTGTCCCTGCCTTGTACCATTGCCACACCTTGTGCACCAACACACACACTGTACCTTACCCTGTATACAGGTGCCACAATGACTGTCTGTAATGTCTCCATAAAGCTTCACAACTTGAGCCTTGTTAACCTCTAGCAGCTAGGATCGACCCAACATGACCCATTGACCGTGGTTCGGACACGCTGTGAGGGCATCTAACTGCATGGTCATTGTAATCCCATCAGGTAAGTGTAATATCATTGGTAGACATTGTATCTTACTTAGAACTGTTATCTCTGCGAATTTAAATCTACATGTGGTTACATGTTGAGATTTTATGAGGGTTTATCAAATCTTGAGATTATTATCTGTACTTAAGCCTTAAAAGAACAGCACCAGTGAATTAGTTACCAGGGATACATGGGTGCATCATGATGCCAAATGTTTTCTTTTAGCAACATATGGTCCTTTAAAACTAAGGGTAGAATATCCTGCTCATAAATAATTGGTTTAAATATATATATATATATTCTTTTAATAATTGTGAATAGAATCATAATAGGACAGAGCCAGGGAAGCAGTCTCGACCTATTTAACATTTCTGAGGCTCATTTCTTCAATCTTAAACAATAAATTAATTAACCATTTAATCAATTAATTTTTTTATCAACATTTATATAATTTCTTAGAAGCCACCACAGGGGTAGACACTAACGCTGGCCCGGGAGCCAATGGCCCGTAGTTTTGGGTCCGGGCCCGTAGATTTCTTCAAAATTAGCTTGCTATGGGCCCGGGTGGCCCACAAGATTTATGAGGGGAATATACCTGACAAGTATAGTCATGTAATATGTTGTTGGAAAGAGGAAAATGTGAGCGAATGAGGCAATTGAGTTTCATTTTAACATAGCTATGACAGGAATATATATGATTTTCTCTCTGAAAAAAAGTAAAATATGTTCCCTGGCCCACAGCTAACGGTCCGGGCCCATAGATTTCTGGAGCTACGGGCCCGGGTGGCCCACGGCTGAGAAAGTTAGTGTCTACCCCTGCACCATATGCCTCAGGTCTGGAGGTAACACACAGAGAAGGATGGAGGGCAGCGGGTCTAGTCGTCCTAACGATGTGCAGCGGGTCTGGTTGTCCTAACGATGTGCAGCGGGTCTGGTCGTCCTAACGATGTGCAGCGGGTCTGGTCATCCTAACGATGTGCAGCGGGTCTGGTCGTCCTAACGATGTGCAGCGAGGTTGGTCGTCCTAAAGAGCTGCAGTGTGGAGTGCCGCAGGTCTAGATGTCTAACGTCAGTTTGGTCGTCCTAACAATGTGCTGGAGGTAAGTCACAGTGCAGCAAAACGAGGCAAACAATACAGATTCGTGTTGTATACAGCATATAGTGGATATAGCAACTTTTTACATTTACATCTATACCATAACTCTACAGTCTGATCAAATAAAAGTAGTACACACTTGATCTGTATCTTTATTGAAATCTTGGTCTATCTTGTCACATATTTGGCATGATGAATAATTTTTTGCATTATTCTTTCAGGCACAGCATCCGAAATATGACATTTGACATAGGCCAAACGTCCGTCAGATGTTCAAGGTGAGAGGGAGGCGAAACATCCATCCGATGTAGTGCACGGTGCTGGCCATAGCACTGCTGGGTGCTTCACACGCCTGGAGCAGGTATGTCATTAGTGAGCTGCCATATTCACCATAATTAGTACAATCAGCTTAATCACTATCATGAACACACTTATACCCAGATTTGCGATACTTTGGGTAATTACTGGTCTAAGATTATGTAAAAAAAAGTTGGGTCTGGTTATAAGGGGAAGTGCACCGATGATGCTGGAGATGGTATCTCATTTATCAACCTTATTTCTATTGTAAGGGTGATTGCTCTCTGTAATGTGTATTTATTGCTAATATATCAGTGAATATCAAAATTGTGTTTAACCAGAAAGGGTTCTTTGGTAACTGCTTGATAATGTTGCCCAGATCTCCTAATTATATTAACATATTGACATGATGACATTAATCACTGTACCATAGAAGAATGCCATCATTAAAGTTCTAATTTCATTCAAATATAGATGTCACCAACTGCGTTCCTGCTTGATTAGATACGGCTCACAGAGGGGAGAGTTCCACAGGCAGTGTCCAGCACCGTTCTGCCCAGTTGATCCACCTACGTCTACTCTACAAGTTTGCAGCAGGTCAGTTTTTATAAATACACATCTTTGTACAGAGCACTTCATAATGTGCACATAGAAAACATAACTAAATGTATCACAATGCAATGAGGATATATATACTTCTTTTGCTATCCAAACCCAGCACTGGCTAAGTACAAAGCAGTTTGATTCATTGATCATGTGACGGCCAAGGGTAAAGCAGATTAAAGCACTATGTGGTCTTTAAGGGTTAAGCATTCCAAAATGCACACCATCTCACATTTTAATTATTTCATCAATTATAATTTGCCGTATTGATGAAGAGAGGCTATGCCCCCTAAAACCCAACATTCCATAGAATTTATAAATCCGACCTGCATCTAAAGTCAGATATTTTACAGAGGACGCTTTGTATAGTATTGCAATATCCTGTCTGAATAAAACTAGGATGAGCAACATCTGACATTTCATGTGGTATCACGGTCCATTTATCTTGTTTTAAGAGTCTGTCCAATTTATATGTTTGCAGATCAGCAAACTGACTCCAGAGGACAGAGGCCAGAGTAGAGCAAGGCGACTGATCTGAACTAAGGACCTCGCCAGCGTCCGAATCTCAACTATGTAATATGTTTGTCATTGTTAGTGTTAGTGGTTATTTAAAGTGTGTACTTTGACACAATCTTAATTTATCATGTTGACAGTCAATATCAAATATTCATATGAAAGGTAGATTTAACAACAGGGACTTCTGTTATCTGTCAGGCTTAGCAGATTAGAATGTAATTAGTAATACTGTAAATATTTCTGGTGACAGAACTAGGGCTTTATCAGATTAAGGATATGTGTAGAATTCATCAAAGGAAACAATAGTAAAAATTGGTGAGGCTTTTTATCATGCAAACTGCTTCATTTAGATTTTAGTGTGGAAACTGGTGAGTATTAATCAGAGACCTGTTCATAGTTTAGTTTATATATTTACTCATTAGAAAGCCCAAGAAATGAATATTTATACTGAAGGGAGCTTTTAACAAAAGGAGAGTGGGCGTCCCTTATCTCTTCTTTGTGTTGAGGGAATAAAACTCTCCTTTATTGCAGAAATGTTAGTTCAAAGAGAGGGAGGGGTGAAAAGTCCTGGGACCCATTAGAAGGGGGGAGGGTCCAAGGGATATGTCCAGGCAGTTGCATGGATATTAACCATGTCACTGTTGTAAGAACTGACAACTCCATACCATTAAAGAAGGTAGTATCATTAGGGTTATTATGATGAATACGGTACATGTATGCGGGGTGCACTGATTAGGGTTATTATGATGAATACAGTACTATGTATGCAGGGTGCACTGATTAGGGTTATTATGATGAATACGGTACATGTATGTAGGGTGCACTGATTAGGGTTATTATGATGAATACGGTACTATGTATGGAGGGTGCACTGATTAGGGTTATTATGATGAATACGGTACATGTATGCAGGGTGCACTGATTAGGGTTATTATGATGAATACGGTACTATGTATGCAGGGTGCACTGATTAGGGTTATTATGATGAATACGGTACTATGTATGCGGGGTGCACTGATTAGGGTTATTATGATGAATACGGTACATGTATGCAGGGTGCACTGATTAGGGTTATTATGATGAATACGGTACATGTATGGAGGGTGCACTGATTAGGGTTATTATGATGAATACGGTACTATGTATGCAGGGTGCACTGATTAGGGTTATTATGATGAATACGGTACTATGTATGCAGGGTGCACTGATTAGGGTTATTATGATGAATACGGTACATGTATGGAGGGTTCACTGATTAGGGTTATTATGATGAATATGGTACTATGTAGCAGGGTACACTGATTAGGGTTATTATGATGAATATGGCACTATGTAGCAGGGTACACTAATTAGGGTTATTATGATGAATACGGTACTATATGATTACCCTACATACAAAATTGATTGATTGATTGATTGAGAATAAAATATCAATCAATCAATCAATTATGTATGCAGGGTGTCCTGATTAGGGTTATTATGATGAATATGGCACTATGTATGTAGGTTGCACTGATAAGGGTTATTATGATGAATACGGTACTATGTATGCGGGGTGCACTGATTAAGGTTATTATGATGAAGATCATACTATGTGCTCAGGATGCACTGATTTTTTATTAATATCCTCAAAATTGGCTAGTTGTAAGTGATTCATATGAAACCTTTGTAATGACTTTTGTTTAAGTTTGCATGGAACTTTATTTTCTATTATGTTAACCCTTTAATGGTAGCATAGTGCATTAATGTGTGGTAGCTCTTTGTCGTCACGATGCAAGAATGCATCCCTATCAAGTAGACTCAGCAAGACTCACTACAAAGTGCATAAACCATTACAGCACTATGTGGCCCTTAAAGGGTTAAAGAGATAGAGCTCAGGATGGCCGAAAAAAAATGTATACATGTATTGTGGAAACTCAAATAATTATCATCTTCATTTTCACTTTAAGTTGTTTAAGATATATCTGTTATTTGGAGGTGACGGTTGATAATATAACACTGGGGTGCATGGTCATGGTAATGTGTCATTCACTTGCATGGTTCAATAGTGTATACAGAGTAAGAAATATAAACTATTGATATGTGAATATGTTCTGTAATAAAAAGATAATTTTATTCCACTATTCATGAGTCAATGTCATCTTGTATTTTATTTTAGTAGATCATATTAATTCAATTATAAAAACTTAATATACTCCCTACATCTCATTATCACAAATAAGACCATAAAAATTAGTTGAGATTGAAACTTTATATATAAATATCTATGTTTGAATTAGTTTTAATTTAGAATTATTTTCATATATTATACAAGTGAGGGCGCACTGGGTTTAACAACATGACCTTTGCTGCTCACAATTTAGATCCTAATCAGCTTTCCTGCATAATGCTGACCATATGAGGTGTTCAAGAGCCCCTAATAAGAGTTCTGCCTGTGTAGTGAGTGTTGTGTCCACGGGTTGAAGGCCCCCGCTCCCGCTCCAGCGACTCCTGCTCCTACAACTTCTGTTTGTACTGCTCATATTAACAGATCCCATCCATGGTAAATTGGCCTAAAATATGATAAACTACCGGTTGACTTTCTCATTTTGAGCGATTCTTTTATCCCTCCCCCAGGGTTGCCAATCTGCTATTAGCGAAGAGACCAGCTCTGGAAGATCTAAACTCTTATAAAAGTACATGCTGTTTTGCATCGGGGTAACAACTTCAGGGACCCTGTCGCTACATGCGGCTATCATGGAAATGAGTACGGGCTTGTCGCTACATGCTGCTATAGGGTTAATAATTACAGGGACCCTGTCCCTACATGCGGCTATCATGGAAATGACTACGGGACTGTGTCACTACATGCGGCTTTCAGATTTGGGGGGGGGGGGTAAAAAAAATTGGACCCCATGGCCGTGGGGGGGGGGGGGGGGTGTAAAAATTTAAACCCCTCTTGGGGGGGTCAAAAAAATTCAACCTGCTTTGAGGAAAAAAGCCTGGACGTTATTATGCTATAAAGGGGCGGGAACGCGCTAAATCTGACCACCTCCCCTGTTGTTAAAAAATGAGCACTCCCTTACCTGAAAATAAACACCCCAAAACACATGGCTGGCAATGAATTGAAAAAATGAAATCTTGTCCGATTTGGACATGTAAATAGTGCATTTTGATCAGAATTTTGTCAGAGTTTCATTTCCGGCCTCAGCCAAGACCTGAGTGGTACACGCTTTTTATGGACATCACGGTACTCGGAAATTCCACTTTTTGAATGATAAATGCAACACCAGGACACTCAATTTTCGTAATATAACCACAATATCCCGTCCTATAATGCTAAACATGTTGTCAGAGTGCATGGTATATGTAAATATAATGGCAGACAGTATATAACAAGCTCACCTTGACATTGAAGTGGTCAACCTGTGAATGTGACTGTCATCTTTTGGTAGATCTATAGCTGGTGTCTCAGGAAACGATTGGGGTAGCCAAATTGTCAACGGTAGTGTACATCTTGACCTGTCAAAAAGAAGGGTGCTTTAATCAATGGCGTTAACTGGGTGAAAAATCTACTAATAGCAAAGAGACCAGCTCATGCAATTTTTATCCCCCCCCCCCACAGGTCGGACCATGTACTTTTAGCGAAGGTAGCCCCCCCCCGGTTTAACAATTTATTATTAGCGAAGAGACCAGCATATGCGATTGTTTTATCCCTCCTCGGGTCAGACCATGTACTTTTAGCGAAGGGACCCCCCCAGGGTTGCCAATCTACTATTAGCAAAGAGATCAGCTCTGGTAGATCTATAGGTCTTATAAAAGTACATGCGGTTTTGTATCAGGGAAACGACTTCAGAGACCCTGTTGGTACATGCGGCTATCAAGGAAATGACTACGGGCGTGTCGCTACATGTGGCTTTCAGATTTGGGGGGGTAAAAAATTTGGACCCCTTTACCGGAGGGGGTAAAAGAAATTTAACCTGTTTTGAGAGGAATAGCTTGGACGTTATTATGCTATATAGGGGCGGGAACGCCCGAAATCTCACCACCCCCCTGTTGTTAAAAAATGAGCACTCCCTGACCTGAAAATAAACACCCCAATACACATGGCTGGCAATGAATTGAAAAAATGAAATCTTGTCCGATGTAAATAGTGCATTTTGATCATAATTTTGTCAGGGTTTCATTTCTTGCCTCAGCCAAGACCTAAACAGAGTGGGACATGCTTTTCACGGACATTGCGGTACTCGGAAATTCCACTTTTTGATTGTCAAATTCAACCCGGAAACCTTAATTCTCTCAGTAATCACTGGGCCAAATTTGATGTTGTCGAACTCAACAACCCTGGTAAAATATAGCAGACTTGCTGAGTTTTTCATAATTTTAGAGCGTTTTTGATTTTTTAAATTTGCATTTTTCCATTGGATTCAAGCAAAAATACGCCCCTTTTGTTTTTCAATTTCTCACAAAGTACTTGGCCGAGCTGCATGCCGTTTTGACACAACAATGTTTACGAATTATAGGGGACTTACTGAATTTTACAGAATTTTCGGACTTTTTTTTTTTTTTTAAATTCGCTTTTCACGAACATAGCGGTACTCAGATTCCACTTTTTGATTGACAAATTCAACCCAAAAACCCTTAATTTTCGGAATACAACCACAATCTCTCGTCACATGTTTCTATAAAGCGTAGGGCGTGTTAATCTGATGAAAAACATGATTAAATAAGCCTTCCTTCAACCGCGCTGTCATTTCTCAACTTCTATCATTCAATCATTGGCTCAGTCCTTTGGTCTTGGCAAGTGTCAAACTGGCCAAGCGAGAATCAACCATAATCAAAGAGATCGCCATTTTTGTCGTTGTGTCGAACGATTGTAAAATTCTTGATTATGGCATAATACAATTAAATATGGATGTCATCGCTATGCTGAATGATTAGCAATGAATTTAGATGTATTTTAGTTTTGTTTTTGTTGTCATAAATAGGCTAAGTAAAAAACACTTGATCCACAGCGAATGTGACTTCTGCACACATAGTTCGCGCAGGAGTGCAGCTACGGAGTAAATGGCATGATGTTTGAAGAACCTGAACTGTCAAGTTTTTGGGCGAAATTTCACCGAAAAACAATGAATCCTCTTTTATTTGGACATGTGAGTTAAATTTGATTGGAGAATGCCAAAGATTAATGTGTTTTCTTTAAGTTGACAGCAGTTTGGGGAGGAGAAACCATGAGAAATGGTGGAAAATGGAAATGTGCCGAGACGCGACAGTAAACTCGCCTGACTGGGCTAGAATAGCGAAAACTCAGACTACATTATTGTGAGAGAAGATTCAGAGGAAAGACCTAGGAGTAGTATAGTATGTATCGGAACGGGACTATGGTTAACTACTGTTTATTACTCAATCGACATGCAGCCAATCAGAGGCCTCCATTTGGTCACGTGACCGGAAGTGACCTACTTAGGGGATTAGTGGTGACGTCACGTGACCTAGTTAGCCAATCAGAGGCCGCCATTTGGTCACGTGACCGGAAGTGACGTCATATGACCTACTAAGGGGACCGGAAGTGACGTCATATGACCTAATTTAGGATCACGTGACCGGAAGTGACCTGATGAGTCACGTGACCGGAAGTGACGTCACATGACCTAATGGCCAACCGGAAGCGAGTGACCTCATTGAGGATCACGTGACCGGAAGTGACCTGATTGATCACGTGACCGGAAGAAGAAGAAGAAGAAGAAGAAGAAGAAGAAGAAGAAGAAGAAGTGACGTCACGCGACTTAATGAAGAGATGAGCGTCTTTAAGGGGTCACGCGCTTTAAAATGTGATATATATATGTTGTTTTTTTTTGGAGGAGGAGGAGGAGGAGGAGGAGGAGGAGGAGGATAAGGAGAGGAGGAGGAGGAGGAGGAGGAGAAGGAGAGGAGGAGGTTCGGTAAACTAATAAAAAACACTACGATATAAGTTTTTTTTTCATTTTTATTGTTTTACGAGCGACTGGAAGTGACTTATTGAACTAGGTAGAAGCGTTCTTTAGAGTGTATAAGGGGGGGAGGGGAGGGGAGGGGAGGGGAGGGGAGGGGGGGAGGGGGGCCCCTTTAAGATGCATGGGGAGGGGGGCGCTTTTAGGATGCATGGGGCGGGTGGGGGGGGAGGGGGGGAGGGGGGAGGGGGGCACTCTAGGGGGGTGGGGGGGCACTCTAAGATTTCAATCGAGAGACACGCTTCTTCCTCTCGAGAGGAAGAAGCGTGTCTCTTCATTTTTTTTGTTTATCACGTGCCTCGATGAGGCGATCAGCTGCGACTGGAGGAAGTGACACTTTAAGAGGACGCGCGTCTTAATTGTTATAATATTTTTTTTTACTTACTAATAAAGAAGACGTATGAAAATAAAACACAACAATTCACATGTCCGTCATTCTCGTTGTTTCTTGCTTGATAAAGTCAAGTAATATCGCGATGCCGAGGTCAAACTTTCCCATGTCCTCAGTCAACACTCGAAGGAGTTCAAAAGGCGTACCGCCGGCACCGTCAGCTTCATCTTGCCACATTTTCAACACTCGGAAGGCCCACTCAGCGGGACTTCCTCCGTATTCAAATTCTTCAGCGATCTTATCTAACCTCTCAGGCGACAATTTTAAATGGTCCCCCACCTCTTTCCACCTGCTACCTAGACGTCTGCCGAGGGTGCCCAAGTGCTTATGCATCGCGCGCGAGTCGGGGTTTTCGAAATCCAACCCCTGTCTGTGGAGAAGGGACATCCACTGAGCCAACAGTTCCACGCGTCTAATGCGGGTGAAGACGCGACCGAGCTCTCCCCATCTATGACGATGCAGGGTTTCACCCCACCAGACTCGGAACATCGCCGTACACAGCTCCTCCGGTGTCTTGACACTGCGCTCTACTAGAGCATCCATACGGGCGGCGGTAACTTTTAAGCTACTGCCCAACTCTCTCCAAGATCCGCTCAACTCTTTACCTAGTTGACGAAGCAAGGCGTCGCTATATGCTAAGCGCCGCTGTCCTACCTCTCTGTTCTCCCCATCGGTCTGCCTCGCGCGTCTCACGTCGTCAAGCCGCATTAACTTTTTTTCAGGTGGACAAGGCGGTGAAGGCGAGCTTGAAAGTGGAATAGCTTGAGCCATCTCGTCTCGTCTTGGCGGCGGCGGCGGCGGCGGCGGCGGTGGTGGCGGTGGTGGTGGTAGTAGACGTTACTGTGGTCAGAGGCGATATGGTTTTTTTCCAACAGAAATCAGAGCTTTTATACAGAGGGAGTTTAATCCTATTTCCAACAGCACTCCAGCTGTCTAGCGACCTGTCCGCATGACGCTTTTTCAGCCGCTCCGCTCCTTAAGAGCTTAGATGACGAGGGGTATGTCCTCGCTATCCGTGGAGACCAGCTGAAAACGGTGTTTTTTCCTCATCCATAGCCTTACCTCCTAACCCCTACCTGAGGACGTCTCCCTCCCTCTGACATTCATTGTAACAAACGTCAGAGGTCAGGTGAAAATCGGATTTTTTCATGCACAGCCTTAGTCAGCTGTCACCCCTCCCTATTGAACTAGCCGGCCGCCGCCGGCCGGCCCGGTCTACTCACCACGGCAGGAGGCGGTGATTTTTTTTTTGTCTTACACTTAAGTCGCTCACCACATGCACACGCCTCTACTCACAGACAGACACGTTCGTCTTAGGGGGTCCTGCTTCACGCCACACGCCTCCTGTAGTTTTTTTTGTATACACACTCTAAGCTCATCACCGTTAATCCTTTATACAGCTAACGCGCGTTGAATTGCTGAACAGGGTGGTAAGTAGCTTAGCTCATGACAGTGGATCCCTCAAAAAAGAGGGGAAAGGGATCCAGCTGAAAACGTCATACCTTATGTCTTTTGTTTCTCTTTGTGAATGGCCGCCGGTCAGTCGGCGGCAGCAACCGCTTAATCCTTTATACAGCTAATGCGCGTTGAATTGCTGAACAGGGTGGTAAGTAGCTTAGCTCATGACAGTCGATCTCTCAAAAGGGGGGAAAGGGATCCAGCTGAAAACGTCATGCCTTATGTCTTTTGTTTCTCTTTGTGAATGGCCGCCGGCCAGCCGGCGGCATCTGAACAGGGGCAGTAAGTAGCTTAGCTCTAGAAGCGAGAAGGCGTATATAAGGGGCCTGGAAACCTCCATTCACTCACTCATTCTTTTGCTGCTCTCTACAGTCACCACCATGAGCAAAAGACAACACCTAGCGCCGTCCAAGGATCTAAGCAAGTTCAAGAACAAGAAGACTACGCGGAACAGCGCTCGTTTAGCGTCAGTGCCTCCTCTTGCTACTGAAAATGAGACTACCGCCGCAGCCGCTTGGTCTTATCACCCTCCCGCTGTAGCGAGCGCTCGCAGCAGTAGTAGTAGTAGTAGTAGTAGTAGTAGTAGTAGTGGTAGTAGTACTACTGGTAGTAGTCGTCGTGCTAGCGACGTTGTTACACTCGCGACGGTACACGTTGCTGCTAAGCGCGCTGCCGCTGCTACTGCCGCCCCGCCTGCTGCTGCTGCTGCTGCTGGTGATCCTCGTGCTGCGGCTGCTGCTGCTGCTGCTGCTGCACCTGCTTCTGCTGCGTCTGCTACGGCTGCGCCTGCTGAGGCTGCTGGGCCTACTACTGTTGCGTCTGCTGCTGCTGCTGCTGCTGCGGCTTCTGCTGCACCTGCTGCTACCGCTACTACTACTGACGACAACGCTCCTGGCACAGCGCAGTACTGGCAACCGGGTTTTTACCTCCCCACTACTGTTGATGATTTTGATGACCTGCCGCACGTTGCACAGCCCCTCTCCACCACTACATCGACCGACGCCCTCGACGCCGCTCGCGCTGAGAGTTACAGCTATTCGGACACTCAGCCCTTAAACCAAGAAGAAGAGGAGGAGGAGCAGCAGCAACAGGGTGAGACAGAGAACGACGCTGACGACGAGGCGTACAAAGAACCCGAAGGGAAAGGGGCAGACGGTACGTTTTTTCGGCTCCCCTCTTCCCCAGCTTTCGACCTCACTTCCACTGGTAGCGCGTCTGGTCCGTGGCGACTGCCCTCACCGCCACCTTACGAGGGGGGCGGCGCTTCATCTTCTACCGCTACACTCAGCACCGACGGCGTGTGGCTGCTCTGTTCCAACAACGAGGTCTCGGATACCACCAGCGCTGACGCTGCTCCTGTTATCGGTTCTGCTGCTGATTCAGCTCACGCTGATGGTGTTACTCTTCTTGCGGGTCTGAAACGTTCTAAGGTGAGTTCCAGAACAACAAGGCCTACTAAGAAGAGAAAAATACAAGAAAAAGAACGAGATGGACGAGAAGAAGGAGAGAAAACCTCTCCAGTCTTCTCGGGTTAGAGTTCTGCTTAGACGGGGCTTTGACGCTGGAGATCTGGGAGGACGTGGCTAGACTGTCTAGGAGGCCGCGCTACACAAAAGACGGCCAGGTGAAAGAGGCGTCTCTGACCAGAAGCAAGCGAGTGCACTTCACTGCCGACGCGCTGCGCGAGCTAATAGCATGCATCGCCGATATCCGCGCAGTGGTGCGCATACGCGACACAGCGGCCGCGCAAGGAAGACCTAATCACACCCCCTGGTTTGCAGTGCTGGATGAGGAGGGCGAAGTGTACGCAGCTGTGAGCTACTACAGCGGTAAGAACCTCGTCCACGTGCGCAAGTACGAAGGTCCTGACAAAAAACCCACACAGCAGGGGGTGACGCTGTCCGCCAGAGCGCTCAAAGAGTTGGATGACAAAACAGAGATTATTCTCAAATATCTCGGTATAGATTCGGAATGAGAGACGCTCAACGCTCACGCGCGCACACACACAGCGTTTGACGTACGCTGTATGAGACAGACAGACGGATACACAGACAGCAGACAGATAGATAGATAGACAGATAGATTGATAGATAGATAGACAGATAGATTGATAGATAGATATATAGTTAGACGGCTAAGTAGTTGGTAACTGAGTGAAAAAACATGACGCAGTACGTATGCGAAAAGTGTTTCAAAATTTTTAAAAGACCGTACAACCACGAGAGACACGTAGAAAATTGTAGAGTAATACCTAAGTTTTGCCCTCTATGCGGCGAAGGCGATTGCCGAAAGATCGCCTGTCGACGCGAATCTCTGGACGGGGTGACCATCCCTCCGCGCATATGTGCTGTACCGAACGGGTAGGAAACGTTCACGGCGAATTGGCCTGCGATACAAACGGGCGTCAGGATGCACGGGACTCGCGTGAGTGTAACAAACTTCAGGCTACCAACCGGCGAGTTGAGTGACGCTGTGGATACTATGCGTCGCATTCACTTGACACAAAGATTCAGATACAAAGTGGGTTTCTCGGTAGGCTTACTCTTACAACACAGAGAAGACAAGAGCAAACTGCGCTACTTTCACGCCTCGAGGAACAACGCAACTCTCATACAACCGCTCCCTACTATAACTAATTCAGAAACTTTGGAAGAGCTCCTCTCAAAGATGGAAAACACCGTCGCTTGCGAGGAAGTACTGAAACTTTGCGACGCTGACACCAAGTGGCACGTTCTTTTTCCTACCAATTTGAACATTTGCGTTTACATGGGACCGGGGGAATTCCCCATAGGCGGTAGGATCACTCAGGCCGGTCGAGTTGGAAAGAGAAGCGGCGTGTTAGATTTTCCCAACAAGGACAACCTCTGCATCTTCCGCTGCATTTCCTTTCCCTTATACAACACCAGCAAGCGCGCTTCAGATTTGTTACGTCAGTTCTGTCCCGCTGCCACACCTGAATCCTTTCCGGGTCTGAACATCCGCGACTTACCCGCGTTAGAGAACTTGTTTGACGTACAAATAGCGGTTTACACCGCGTCGCGTCAAGTGCCGGGGCGGAAGTTGAGAAGACGCGTTACTCTGATCAGACCGCCTTCCAGAACTCTGGCCGCCCGAGGTAAAGTCAACCTACACCTGACGGCGAAAGGCGGTTTGCACGTCTCTCTCGTCACGGACTTCAACGCGTACGCGGGCATATACGAATGTTGCAAGTGTAAGGCGGCGTTCACCACCGAGTTCTTGCTGAAGAGACGCAGGAACCAGCTTTCCTCTTGCCGACAAGTCAAGTTGCGCTACGTAGGTGGCATCTACCAAAATTCGAGAACGATTTTTGAAGCGCTAGCAGACTTCTCCATTTTTCCCCCCGACGGACATTCCGGAATCTACCCTTACAAGATCGCCTTCGATTTCGAGGCTTTCTTCAGACCGTGCAAAGAACCGTCGACGGAACACGTGTCCCTGCTGTGGGATCACGTCCCTTTGTCGGCTAGCGTCGCATCCGACTTTCCGGGGTGGGAGGGGCCCGTCTGCTTCGTCAGAGAATCCGACGCAGATTCCGACCCCTTGTTGGACCAATTTTAAATCACATAAACGAGAACGCCAAAGTCATCGGGGAAGCTGTGCTAGAACTTTACCGACCGACGTTAGCGAAGTTAGATGCGGCGATAGGTGAAGCTCTCCTGCTGGAGGAGGCGACATTCACCCCTTCTCCAGGCGGCTTCGCTGCGGCTCAGACCAGACACCCGTTAGTTCAACTGAAGAAGCGTCTTCTGAGATACATCCGTCAAGCTCCAGTCGTGGGCTTCAACTCGGGGCGTTACGACTTGAACCTGATCAAAATACGCCTTCACTCGTTCTTTGCCTCCGGAGACCGAAGAAACCAAGAATTCAGCGTCATAAAGAGAAGCAATCAATACTTGGCGGTTTACACACAGCACACGGTTTTCTTGGACGTAGTCAACTATTTGGCACCCGGTTACAACTACGCGACCTATTTGCGAGCTTTCACCAGGAACGAAGAGAAAGGTCACTTTCCTTACGAATGGATGACGTCTACCAGGAAACTGGCAAACAGAACGCTGCCACCGAGATCGGCTTTTGACAGCGAACTGACGGGCGTCAAAATGGCCGAATCCGACTACGCCGCATGTCAGAAAGTTTGGTCCGACGAGAAGATGCAAACTATGGAAGATTACTTGATCCACTACAACAACAAAGACGTCAAACCTTTCATAGAAGCTCTGAAAAATCACGCTAAATTTTTCCAAGATCGCGGCATTGACATGTTGAAAGACGGAGTTTCTCTCGCCGGTTTGACTTTACGGTTCCTCTTCCAAAACCTAGAAGACGCGTTCACAACATTCCCCCAGTTCGACGCCGTCCTCCACGCTCTGATCAAAGAAAATCTAGTCGGCGGTACTTCCATCATCTTCCATAGATTTCACGAGAAGGGCACCACGCGGATAAGGGAGCACAAGTACGGCGAAGAAGCGAGACCGTGCCAACACATCCTAGGACTAGACGCTAACTCTCTGTACTTGCGCTGCATGAGCGAAGCGCACTGCACGGGCTATTACGCGGTGAGACGACCTGAGACCGAGTTCAAGCCCGAAATTAGGCAAAGAAACTCTCACAGCGCTTTGGAGTGGTTACGCTTCGTAGAGCACGACCGCGACGTGAAACTGCGCCATGCTTTGAACGGCGGCGAGATGGTTGTAGGCTGTCGGAGAATTCGCGTGGACGGGTTTCACGCGGCCTCTAATACGGTTTTCCAGTTTCACGGGTGTTGGTTCCACGCTCACGAGTGCATACCGTCGCACCGATATCAGTGCGCTTCACTGAGGGAGGAGAGACGCAACAGAACGACTAGAGTAAGCGCTTACTTGAAAGCGTTAGGTCACAAGCTGGTCGTCGTGTGGGAGTGCGAATGGAGAGAGATGAAGCGTCAAGATGAGCGGGTTAAGGTCTCCCAACAACGCTGGAAGGTTGACGCTTTGAAAGTGTCTCGAAACGCGATGAGCGAGAGCGACATCCTTTCCGCTGTGAAAGAGGAGAAAATGTTCGGTTTAGTTCAAGTGGACATCACTACGCCGCCTCACCTACGAGACTACTTCGAAGAAATGACCCCCGTTTTCAAGAACGTGACCGTTTCAAAATCGGACATAGGACCTCACATGTCAGACTTTGCGCAGGAAGAAAAGCTGTTGAACACCCCTCAGAGATGTCTGATAGGGAGTTACCACGGAAAAAATATTCTCTTGGGAACGCCGCTTCTCAAGTGGTATTTAGAGCACGGTTTGATAGTCACCAAAGTGCAGCTGGTCGTAGAATACCTACCTAAACGCTCCTTTGCTGGTTTCGCGGACGAAGTAACGGCGACGCAACGTGGCAACGTGAACAAGAACGAGAAAATTCTGTCAGACTGTTACAAGTTAATGGGAAACGCTACGTACGGTAAAACAATCTGCAACAAAGAAAAACACACGGCGGTGAGATACACTGACAGTCGGAAGTTCGAACTATTGGCCAATTCGTGGCGCTTCAAAAAGGCGTCCGAGTTGAGTTCCGATCTGTTTGAAGTCGAACTACAACCGAAAACAGTCAAGAACAACCTCCCTATTCAAATAGGGTTCATGGCGCGATTATGCCCTTTGTCAAATGGACACCGACAGTCTTTACATGGCTCTCAGCGGTGACACGTTGAATGACCTAGTCAAACCTCGCCTGAGAGAGACGTACTTCAGAGAGAAACGAAAGTGGCTTCCGACAGCGGTGTGCGACGATCACTTAGAGCTTTTCGTGAAGACAAAAACGGAAAGAGTGCGAGAATGGTGTCCGCCGCCCGGTGGATGTTGTGAGAGACGATACCTTCACGATCTGAGAACTTCGGGGCTTATGAAAGCGGAGTGGGAAGGTGACGGGATCCTAAGTCTCAACCCTAAGACTTACATTTGCTACGATCGAGTCAGCGACACCGGTGAAAGAAAATCCCAAAAATGGAGTGCAAAAGGCGTACAGAAGAAACAAAACCCTAAGGAACCAGACGACTTCTTGGATGTTCTTCGCCAACGAAAAACTCTCATTGCTGTAAATAGAAATTTCAAAGTGGTGCGAAACAAAATGGTCACCTACACCATAGAGAAAGACGGCGTGCGCTACTTGTATTATAAGCGTCGCGTGCATTCTGACGGTGTGACAACGACTCCTTAGAGATATGAAAAAAAATAATAAGCGTGTTATTGCTTGATTGAGTGCATCTTTTCAAAAATAGAGTGTTTATCAAGATTGAAAAAAAATAAATAAAAAAATAAAATAAATTATTGTTGTGTTTTTATTTTCATACGTCTTCTTTTACTAGTAAGTTGCGCAGTCTCTTAAAGCGTCACTCATGTGACGACGTCGCTTCCAGTCACGTGATCCTAAAGACCCTCACTTCCTAAACAAAAAACTTCTTCTTCTTCTTCTTCCGGTCACGTGATCAATCAGGTCACTTCCGGTCACGTGATCCTCAATGAGGTCACTCACTTCCGGTTGGCCATTAGGTCATGTGACGTCACTTCCGGTCACGTGACTCATCAGGTCACTTCCGGTCACGTGATCCTAAATTAGGTCATATGACGTCACTTCCGGTCCCCTAAGTAGGTCATATGACGTCACTTCCGGTCACGTGACCAAATGGCGGCCTCTGATTGGCTAACTAGGTCACGTGACGTCACCACTAATCCCCTAAGTAGGTCACTTCCGGTCACGTGACCAAATGGAGGCCTCTGATTGGCTGCAGGTCGATTGAGTAATAAACAGTAGTTAACTATAGTCCCGTTCCGATACATACTATACTACTCCTAGGTTCTTTAATAATTCTAAGTCCAATACCAAATGATTAACTGCTAATAATTATTTTGAATCCAATATGTATCACATTCATTCTATAACCCAAATTCAAATTCCATAAGAGAAATAAGTATGCCTTGAAATAGTGACATTTCAAGTACATAATAGGAATTATGCTTATTTTTATGGACAAACACTGAGCAGTTGTGTGTTAATGTGTTATTTAAATCATGGTTAATTCTTATTACCATAAAAGCTGTCTGATAAGCCTACCTCTCTTAAAAGCCGCCCCCACACTTTAACAGAATCTTATAAGCTGAATTTGAACCCAATTAGCTATTCTTAAAGTCTTCCCTCCTCTTTGAGACAATGCTATAAGCCACAAAACCCCTAAATTCCAAGAAAAGGTTGGCTTATCAGAGAGGTTTTAGGGTACATATGAGTTAGTGGCCGAACACCTTTATGTTGAGCACCCTGTTTGATGTAAAATAAAATAAACCACTGGACACCGACTGTTTGACCACTTCAACCAGAGCTACTTACATGTGTTAAGAATAAGAAATACCCATTGAGTTAACCTGTACGCCGTGTATTGTCGGTAACAAGTGAGCGCCTGTTGTTGTTTAGTATTCTGGAAGTAGGTTGATATATGGGACAGGGAGGGGCGACAAACCACAAACCACAGCCTCAGAATGGTACTCAGTCTATAGGATACAAAGTTTTTTGATACCAAAGGGCAATACTGGTGATTGAATCTAAGGGGTATGTATTGTTCAACCCTTTAAGGACCATAGCGATGAAATACACTATGCCCTTTAGCTGTCATGATGCATCATGCCTGCGCATCATGGTTGATACACTCCTAACAGTCACACATGATGCACCAATGCACTTCACTGGTTCCCCATGCATTATCATAGCATGCCGGCCTTTAGCATATTCCGGCATTGGTAAAGTACTAAACATTGGTATAGGAGAGTGAGGTCACGTGACTATACTGGTATCTGCAATGGAAAAGTTGTAGGCTGACCAGCAAAGTCACGTGTTAGCTCTCTCAGAGCCAGTTACTAGATAGGCAGGGTGCTGTTTCTCCACAAATTTACGGACATCCCCAAATTTAGACATTCCATGAATTTGTGGAGCTCCAGTACCAAAGTACCAAAAAACGATTTTATTCATCACTTCTATTTTCTCCACAAGTTTATGGAATGTGTATTCTGCAGATTTGCAGATGTCCGCAAATTTGTGGAGAAACAGCACCCAGGGCCTGCATGCTATGAATATGCATGAGGCACCAGCAAAGTTACTTGCCAGCACAGAATTGGTGCATCATAATGCAAATGAAGAAAAAGGGTTAATAGCTTGCTGTACACCTCTATGTTTTACAGCCTCCTCTGGAGAGTTTTTTTTAGCAGCACCATGACAACTGGCAAAATTCCACTACCCCAATGAACACATAGAATTATGGTAATCATTTTCATACATACACATTATAGTATAACTAGCTTACTGTTTATCCTTTAAGTACCATAGTCCTTTAATGCACTCCACCCTTTGTTGCCATGATGCTGATTCTAGAAAGTTGATACACTACTGAAGGGTCAACATTATAAACTAATGCAGGACGAGTTAGGGAGTGGTCATTTACAGGAGTAGAAAAACATTCCTTTTAAAGTGAACGGCTCTGGAGAATATTGAAGGTTTAAACTTAGAATGATGTGGCATATTCAATTGTAATAAGATTCCTCCCCCTAATAAGTGCCCCCCACTTTTTTTTCAGATTATCCCCATATATTTTTATGTGTTCCTCTAAATTCAAACCTCTGAAGGTGTTAAAGGGGTATTCTCACCACTCACACTTAACCACTTAGTAGACTAGAATAGTACTAGAATTGTGAGTGGAATACGCTCGGTGATTATGCCACTTTAAGACCAAGCCAAGTATGAAGACATAGGGGTGAAGCCTTGTAGAGGGCATAGAGGTGGACCAGTAGTTTGCATTAGACAACTATGGGGGGGGCGCTTGTTAAGATGAATAATTGCGGCTGATATTTGCCACTCAAAATAATTATTCACGTGCCCAGGGCGCTTATTATGTAAAATAAGGTAATCTGGTCTATTTTGGGATACTTTACAGTACTTTTCTTATATGCTGGAATTTACGACACATTTACAGTCGCCTAATGGTATCAGGTTCTCAAAGAGTGGTGTCGGGTTAGAGCCCGGAAGGGGGGGGGGGGGCACTCAAGTATATATTGACATGGGTGTGGGGCTGGGCCTCTGACTATGATTTGAAGTATTTTGGCAGCGGCAGTGTGACCCTTATGATTAGTGAGAGGGATTTTACTGAAAGGCGACCCTCGGTGAGAGGGATTTAAGTGAAACATGGACCCTTGGGGAAAACGAATTTGGACAAAAAATACGCTTGACAGCCGCAGACCTGTCTAAACAATACAATGAAGCCCCCCCAGGGGTAGGAGGGGTAGATGTAGATTCACATTGTGAAAAGCATTGTAATATAACAAACAATATCTGTATTATATAAGTGCATATATATTTTATACAATTGTTTCATTGAAACTTAAGCTTTATAACAGAAACTTAGTAAACAGAGTACACAGAAAAGTTCAACAAACAACTACCACCAATAAGGCAGGGAGTGTCTGTTTTCTGTCTGTACTATAGCAATGTGACAGCCACATACCCTATGTCTGTCACCACCAACACATGTAACCCCTGCCCCCTCCACCACCCTACTTTCTGAGAGTAGCTGTCTAAGGACATGGCCAAGGATGAGAAAGGAGGGAGCGATGGAGAAAAGGGGGGAAGGCAGGGAGGAAGAGAGGGAATGGGAGTAGTGGAGGGAGGGAGGCAGGGAAGGTGAGAGGGGATGAGAGAAAGGAAGGGGGGAGGGAGGGAAGGTGAGGGAGGGACAGGGAGGGGAGGAAAGGGGAGGGAGGGAGGAAGGAAGAATGAAATTGGGGTAGTGGAGGGAGGGAGGCAGGGATGGAGGGAGGCAGGCAGGGATGGAGGGAGACAGGGAAAGTGAGAGGCAATGAGACTGAGAGTGGGAGGGAGAGTGTGAGGGAGGGAGGGAGGTGGAGGGAGTGAAGGGAAGGGATGAGGGATTATAGTGAGGAAGTGGAAGGGAGCAGAGACAGGGGGAGGGGAGGGAGGGAGTGAGGGGGAGGGAGGGAGGGGAGGGGGAAAGAGGGAGGGGGAGGGGGAAGGAGGAAGAGGGAGGAGGAAGGAGGAAGGGGGAGGGAGGAGGAGGGAGGAGGAGGGGGACGGAGGAGGAGGGAGGGATTGGAAGGGAGAGGGAGGGAGGGGGAGGGAGGGAAGAGTTATTCATGTGAGGGAGCGGAAGGGAGCAGAGACAGGGAGAGGGGGAGGGAGGCAAAACAAAATGGGGGGCTGGGAGACCGATGTGAAGCTGAATGTTTGCTGTAGTTATTGGTCCTGTAGACTCCCCTCCAATCAGCCATTGTAAGGAGGACTATGTAGTAGATTGTTCATTGCTTGTTTTTCAGATAACATAGGCCTCATAAAAAGATAACCTATGTTCCGGTAACATGGCCAAAAAACTAGGGTAGGTCGGTCGGTCGATTCTATTTTTTGTAGGATTTTTTTTTAGGGTCTTGACATGAGTTGTATAGGAAAATCACAGTTTAAAGAGTGCTTATTTGATACACAACTTCTCTTTTCTTTGGCCTTAGGATATTGTTACATTTCTCTGTTGACAATCTCTAGCATGTGTGAGCCAGGTCCAAGGTCTATACATGACCTTCATCCAACGATGTGAAAAAAGAAGTGAGACACAAAGGATTCATTGACCATAGTAACTCTCCATACACAGTCTCACTCTGGTCTATGGTCTATGTCTATGGTTAGGCATTAACTAACATCTGCATGAAGAGTGTCCTGTTGTAGCAGCAACTGGGTCATGTTGTATCTGGGGGAAGTTTGTGATACAGCATGCTCACAAACAAGTTTAACTCTGGTGCTTAAAGAGTAATAAACATATTACTATAAATGTATCATACCTAAATACATAGCTAGAGTCTAATTGACATATATTATATAATAATGGTGTTAAGCTCCATTTAAACTGCACCCCCTACACACAGAATGCACAGACTGGGAGTCTGCTTCTGGTGTGATGACGGTCAGGAGGCAGGACCCCCCCCCCCGTCACCAGCTCAGTGTCTCACCACCACTCCCAGGCCAAGTCCACATACATGTAACACAATCTGTGATAAAATCTACTACTTGGATAAAACAAAACATGTGCATGGTAAAGAAAGTTGTCAAATGACAAAGGGTTTCGGAATTTCCAATTCTTTTGTATCATGGCATTCTAATGTTAGTCTATAGGAGAACAGAAATTGCCATCATACAATATTTTTATACTCAGTTTGTTAACGCTTTCCTTTGGTTTGTAATTGTTGTATGCAGACGAGTTCATGGCACAGTGAAATATACAAATTAATGTCACACAACTATCTAAACACAGAGGGAGAGAGGGAGGGAGGGAGTGAATGGTGGGAAGGAGGGAGGGAGGGAGGGAGGGAGAGATGGAGAGAGGGAGGGAGGGAGAGAGGGAGGGAGGGAGAGAGGGAGAGACATAGTATGGAGAGAGGGAGGGAGGGAGGGAGAGAGGGAGAGAGGGAGAGAGGGAGAGAGGGAGGGTGGGAGGCAGGGAGAGAGGGAGAGAGGGAGAGAGGGAGAGACATAGTATGGAGAGAGGGAGGGAGGGGAGGGAGAGAGGGAGAGAGGGAGAGAGGGAGAGAGGGAGGGTGGGAGGCAGGGAGAGAGGGAGAGAGGAAGAGAGGGAGAGAGGAAGAGAGGGAGAGAGGGAGAGAGGGAGAGAGGGAGAGAGGGAGAGAGGGAGAGAGGGGAGAGAGGGAGAGACATAGTATGGAGAGAGGGAGGGAGGGAGGGAGAGAGGGAGAGAGGGAGAGAGGGAGAGAGGGAGGGTAGGAGGCAGGGAGAGAGGGGAGAGAGGGAGAGAGGGAGAGAGGGAGGGAGGGAGAGAGGGAGAGAGGGGAGAGGGGAGAGGACATAGTATGGAGAGAGGGAGGGAGGGAGGGAGAGAGGGAGAGAGGGAGAGAGGGAGAGAGGAAGGGTGGGAAGCAGGGAGAGAGGGAGAGAGGGAGAGAGGGAGAGAGGGAGAGAGGGAGAGAGGGAGAGAGGGAGAGAGGGAGAGAGGGAGAGAGGGAGAGAGGGAGAGACATAGTATGGAGAGAGGGAGGGAGGGAGGGAGAGAGGGAGAGAGGGAGAGAGGGAGAGAGGGAGGGTAGGAGGCAGGGAGAGAGGGAGAGAGGGAGAGAGGGAGAGAGGGAGAGAGGGAGAGAGGGAGAGAGGGAGAGAGGGAGAGAGGGAGAGAGGGAGAGAGGGAGAAAGGGAGAGATGGAGGGAGGGAGAGAGGGAGGAAGGCAGTGGTCGGAGGGAGGGACGGAGGGAGAGAGGGAGAGATGGAGGGAGGGAGAGAGGGAGGAAGGCAGTGGTCGGAGGGAGGGACGGAGGGAGAGAGGGAGGGAGTGGAGGGAGGGACGGAGGGAGGGTGGCAGGATGCCCGTTTAAAATTCTTTGGGTTTGAATGGCTGTTGCTAGGGAGCGAATGTGACTGAAACAAAGCGTTTTATTACAGGTCACTTTTCTGGCGTGAAATGTCATCAGAATTACCATTTAGATTTTTTTGAATGAAATCTAGACATGATTTAACAGGGAATCGTCTTTTTGTTAATCCTATTATCAAGGTTTACAGAGCCATCTGAAGTGAGAAAATTGGAAAGAAGGCGTGATTTTTTAAAACTTTTATTTTTCTCCCAACTTTATCTTTTTCAAATAGATCTGTAGTCCTTAAAAATATGGTTATCTGTAAACAAAAAGACAGTTCTCTTCTAAATTATGTTTAGATTACATTCAATTTTCCAAAAATTTTAATTATGATGATTTTTCATCCAATAGGCCTGTTCAAAAAATAATGAGTTACTACAGTACTGAAGTCACCATAGATACTACAGTACTGAAGTCACCATAGATACTACAGTACTAAAGTCACCATAGATACTACAGTACTGAAGTCACCATAGATACTACAGTACTAAAGTCACCACAGATACTACAGTACTGAAGTCACCATAGATTCTACAGTACTAAAGTCACCATAGACACCAGAGTACTAAAGTCAGTCACCATAGTTACCACAGTACAGAAGTCACCACAGATACTACAGTACTGAAGTCACCATAGATACTACACTTCTGAAGTCACCATAGATACTACAGTACTCAAGTCACCATAGATACTACAGTACTAAAGTCACCATAGATTCTACAGTACTACAGTCACTATAGATTCTTCAGTACTAAAGTCACCATAGATACTGCAGTACTAAAGTCACCATAGATACTGCAGTACTGAAGTCACCATAGATACTACACTACTAGAGTCACCATAGATACTACAGTACTAAAGTCACCATAGATACTACAGTACTAAAGTCACCATAGATACTACAGTACTAAAGTCACCATAACCAGATGCTCTGCTTATATAATTCTCCTAATGTTAACAGGATTTATGGTGATACAAATCTGCCTCTGTCTATAGACTGTTCAGGGGTAGACTACTATATGAAATTAGCTGCAGTTCCAGCCGGCCTTTGTCTTGGGGCAGGGTTTTAGACCATTCCCTTTTTCCAGTAGTCATAGCTAACATTTTAATCAGAGATGGTCACCCATATGTTTTAATCGGAGCTGGTCACCCAGAAGCTTCATGTTGAATTGACATGAAATAAACCGTTCTAGAGCTACAAAGTCCTTTAAGGACTCTTTTAACGTTCATTTTTGTGTTTATTTGCAATTTTGGTGCATATTTTGGTCCCTTTCTGTACAATCCAAACATATCATACACCATTGTAACAGGAAAATTCGTATTTTTCAGGGTTTTTCAAATTTATGATTTTTGATATATATTTGGAACATTTTGATATATTTGGAATGTTTTTGTTCCAAGAACATTCTTTTTGGGGTTATTTTGCTTCTAACATGGTTAGGGTACAGAATTAAGGTATATATTGCATGTCTAATGATTGGAAATTTATCTGGACATGATTATTGAGAGCCATTTTTTTTCCTTTTAGAGATATTCCAATTATTAAGCTCTACAGAACATTCCAAAGGTCGAATTGCACAACTTTTCCCCAAAAATCCCAAATTTTTTCTGGAGACCTTAATAACTGGAATATCTCGAAATGAAACACAAGAAAATGTACGGTGTTGGTGTGAAAAGCCCTTTAAGACGGTATGTGTTACAGACCTGTGTAGGAAAATGGGGGAATAAATGTATATTTCCTTTTAGTGAACCCTTTAAGGGTGGTCATACACACAGAAAAGAAGTAGAATCACTGTGACTCCCGACTTGATCACTGAAGTAACTCTCCCCAGGACTCTAACGTGACTCCTTAACATTAGCAGGACTCTAATATAACTCTATAATGACTCCTATTCTAAGACTCCCTAATTATTGGGAGTCACTTCAGAGTTGTGGGGAGAGTTACCTCAGTGATCGGGGCTGGACTCCCATTTGAGAGTTACAGTGATTCTACTTCTTCTCTCTGTGTAGTCACTGCTCTGCATGTTGCATCGGTGCACTCCTAAGGAATAACTCAACAGCATTGCATCATGCCAAGAGTGCATCAACCCTGTAGGGTCAGCATGATGCATAAATGCAGTGCTGCATCATTACGACAAATGTGTACAGTACATTTGTGCACTAGTCTAGCCCTAAAGGGTAAAAGTAATAACAAACAGTGATACATGACAACAGGTTCAGTGTTAAGTTCCACACCATGGGGAGTGTGGCTGTTGTGTGTGGGGGAAGGGGAGGTGAGTGAGGGTGTTGGGGTGGGGGTGGGGGATACAGCTTACATGTTTTGGTCACATTTCATGAAGGACCAGAGGATCCCCTAACAATGGCACCCTTCCTTTTGTACACAGAAAAGAATGAGTAATTCTAACTTATCTTGGGTGAAATGGCTATCGTATAGCTAGTTAGAACATTGGACTAATGCTTAATCAAAAATGGTTCATTTGTGTTATTAACTCTATCCCCTAGTCCCCAACAAGTCCAGTCTCTCTCTTGAATACCAGGTGACAGCGTGGTTTGTAGGAATATTTTTCTGTAGAGTGTGAGCACTTGGGGGGGGGGGGGGGGGAGGGGCGATGGGCACTGCAAAATCCTCAACTTGGGTTAGCAAGTTACTGTCTGGTATTATGTATTTGTGGCATATTTATGACATATTTATGACAGGCTGGGAAATTGTAAACATTTTCTTTTTATATGTACATCAATGAACGCGAAGGCCTGGAACTATAGCTCGCCTGGTGGGCCTTAACTATTAAAAGAAACCAGCAGTTATGAATTGCGTCTTTGATCTATGCCCCCCCCCCATCCAAACAACAACAACAATGTCTGTAAATTGTTACTACATTTTTGTTCATATTCCTTTTCATATTTATAAGATCATCACCTCTTATTAATGCTGAGTTAGATCATTTGTCCTTTTATAAGTTACAGCAGGAAGGTGAATCCGAGACTTTGGGCATTTCCCAGGGCTTTGTTTAGTGTCTAGAGTTTAAGATTAGAACTGAGATTCTGGGCTCTCCCCAGTGTCATTTGGGGAAGGTTAAAAGAGAGACAAACAGTAAATTCTATATCCTGGTGTTAGACCACCACACGTCTGAGCTGCTCCCACACACATTCTACTCTATGAAACTAAGTCTTAACCCCCCCCCCCCATCTCCCCTGCCCCACTCTGTCACTAGCTCAGTGCCCCACCACCACTCCCAGACCACATCCAGGCGTTATCCTTACTGTAGAACCACACAGTGCTGTATGCTGCAGGGCTACAGCTACAATAGGATTGGGTCTTAGATTAATAGTTCTCAGGTTTAGTTTTAATCCGTCCATGATATAAATTTAGATGAAACAGAACATGTGCATGGTGAAGAAAATCATTTAACCCTTTACAGACGGATGTCGCTAAAAGATAACATTTGTCGACATGATGCACCAATGCAGCCCCAACGAGTAACACACTGGTGATGCATTGGTGCATCATGCCACCCTTCGGGGGTGTCTGAACCTCTTAGGGTCAGCATGATGTTTGAATGCAGCCCCACCAAGTTACTTGCCGGGGCTGCATTCATGCACCATGACGACCAAGGGAATGATGCAATAATGCACTATGTCGCCCTTAAAGGGTTAAGGAATTCAAGTGACAAATGGTCAGGGAATTTCCAATCCTTTTGTATCATGCATCATGACGACCAAGGGAATGATGCAATAATGCACTATGTCGCCCTTAAAGGGTTAAGGAATTCAAGTGACAAATGGTCAGGGAATTTCCAATCCTTTTGTATCATGGCATTCTAATGTTAGTCTGTAGCAGAACTAACCCATTATAAAACGTTTTTAGAGTTACTCCTTCACAGGACCAGAGTGTGTTACAAAGTCACAGGCGGTAAAAATGTGAGGAATGAGGTTTTATTGTCTTTATGAAATGTTTTTCATACTTTCCGTCAGTTTATGTCCATCTGTTAAGGGGCCACCCATTAGTTACATATAATCAGAGTGTTTGTTTCTTTGTAATAGGGATGGGGGGGTATGTTGTTTGTTAATATATGAGGGACTAAACTAGTTTTGAACCATTGGTAAGGAGGGTACAAATAGGCTTAGAAACATTCCCATCACAATTGATTTATTGAAAATCAGGGAAATTGGGGGAAAATGCAAATGATGGTTTTCTTTTTTGGAAATAATGTAATTTTCATGCAGCCAGTGGACAGCAAACTCATTATCATTCCCATGGCCTTGCAACTTAGGGAGGGGTAAATTTGCTGTAGCTGACTAGTACATGAGTCAGATCGCCAATGGGGCTTATAGGATCAGCCCTAAGTTGGGGTGCGGCTTGTGGTCTCAGGGAAGGGAGCCCTCCTGACAATCGGCCCTGGGCAATAGGCCCTCAGCCTTTTGGGCCAGGGGACAATTGGCACCCTGGACAATCGGCCCTATAACAATTAGCCCCCATGGCTGTTAGCCTTCCTAACAATTGGCCATGCCCCTAACGTCTGAGTATAGTCCATACTAAAGTTAGAGTATAGTCCATTAGGAAAATGGCCTAAAATCCGGCAAGCCTAAAGTCATACATCACAGGGCCATTCTTCTGGTGGGCTGATAGACATGGGGCTGATTGTCCTGAGGGCCAATTGTCATGGGGCCCTTTGTCTGCAGGGCCCCTGATCCATGTACCGCAGGTTATACAGGAGTTTATAGATGTATACTACAGTACTAAAGTCACCATAACCAGATGCTCTGATAGGCTTGTATGATTCTCCTAAGGTTAACAGGTTTTATGGTATTACAAATATGCCTCCGGCTATAGACTGTTCAGGGGTGGACTACTATATGAAATTAGGTGCCATTCCATCTAGCCTTTGTCTTGGGGCAGGGTTTTAGACCATTCCTTTTTTCCAATAGTAATAGCTAACCTTCCTTTCGTTTCATGCCTCTGTAATGTGAGTATATGTTTCACTCACATTGATAGATGTTGCTGGATAACCCTGACAACCTCAGTTCTAGTTAGAAAGGCCTGACTCAAGGGCACTTTATGTCTGCATCTTGTTATAGTAACTGAGGCAGTGCTCACGTTTTAACGGGGGGGGGGGGTGGGGGGTGGATTTGGGGGTGGACCAAAACAATTTGAACCCTTTAAGAAGGGTGGCTCAAAGGGATCCACTGGGCTTAATTTCTATCCACCTGGGGGGGGGGGCTAAAATTGTGACCTCCTCTCATTGAGGGGGGGAGCAAAATGACTCCCTAACAGTCCTGTCCCCTATTCCTTACTAAGGCTGTTAATACCAACATTATACTTATATCAGATACATTTGTGTAATCTGATAGCCTCCAGTCCTCTATTGTCACCCTGACCCCCCATGTCATCCCCACTTCCCCCCATGTCATCCCCACTCCCCCCATGTCATCCCCACTCCTCCCATGTCATCCCCACTCCCCCCATGCCATCCCCACTCCCCCATGTCATCCCCACTCCTCCCATGTCATCCCCACTCCCCCCATGTCATCCCCACTCCTCCCATGTCATCCCCACTCCCCCTATGCCATCCCCACTCCCCCATGTCATCCCCACTCCTCCCATGTCATCCCCACTCCTCCCATGTCACCCCCACTCCTCCCATGTCACCCCCACTCCCCCCATGTCATCCCTACTCCCCCATGTCACCCCCACTCCCCCCACGTCATCCCCACTCCTCCCATGTCATCACCACCCCATGTCATCCCTAATCCCCCATGTCACCCCCACTCCTCCCATGTCATCCCCACTCCTCCCAAGTCATCCCCACTCCCCCATGTCATCCCCACTCCCCCATGTCACCCCCACTCCTCCCATGCCATCCCCACTCCCCCCATGTCATCCCCACTCCTCCCATGTCACCACCACCCCATGTCATCCCCACTCCTCTCATGTCATCCCCACTCCTCCCATGTCATCCCCACTCCCCCATATCATCCCCACTCCCCCATGTCACCCCCACTCCTCCCATGCCATCCTCACTCCCCCCATGTCATCCCCACTCCTCCCATGTCACCACCACCCCATGTCATCCCCACTCCCCCCATGTCATCCCCACCCTCCCATGTCACCACCACCCCATGTCATCCCCACTCCTTTCATGTCATCCCCACTCCTCCCATGTCATTCCCACTCCCCCATGTCGTCCCCACTCCCCCCATGTCATCCCCACTCCCCCATGTCATCCCCACTCCCCCATGCCATCCCCACTCCCCCCATGTCACCCCCACTCCCCCATGTCACCCCCACTCCCCCATGTCATCCCCACTCCTCCCATGTCATCCCCACTCCTCCCATGTCATATAGTTTATGGCTCCTTTAGCTGCCGTAGTTAGGAGGAGCCTCCCATCCTGCACTCACTCAGGGTCCCCGGCAGGACCATGGTTAGTACATGTGTGGTGCTTGTCACTGGGGCTGACTATGGCAAGGCAAATGGGCAATAATGTAGGGAATAATACATGATCCTCAGTTTGTACCTGAATATCTTGTATGAGGCATGATTACATAGCATCAATAAATGTGAATTCCATGAATTACTTAACTTTCACTATACTATATCTGATAAAACCCTCTATGGTAAGCTGTAAGGAAATATAGAAAGACAATTCTAAACATTGGAGTGATCAGTATACTACATGTACTCTAATGTAGGTTGTTTATTCTTCACATCATATCTTGGTTGAAATGCTTATTCTACATATTAGCAAAAGCTCCTATTATTTACTGATTAGTACAATTGGTCAGCAGAAAGGCAATGGGCCTTAGCTAGTTCCAAGATTGAAAGCTCCAGTTAGAGATGATAAAGCAGTTTTAATATATTCCATATATAGGTTTGTCCAACCTGCTTGCCATATCCTTACCCTGGACAGAGTGACTGTGGAGTTAGGGAGCAGTTACATATGGTGTCATGGAGTATGGGGAGACATTTGATGTCATGGACTAGGGAGATAAATTAATAGTGGGAGTAGGACACTTGGGAAAGGGTCCCAAAAGTTGGTGATGTCATATGTGAATGTTCCCGCCAATAAAACAAGAAGTAGCAAATTAACAAATATGTAGCATGGTGTTTGCCTGTAGTGGCCTATCCATTCATGATACTTCTGTGATGAGATAATGTTAATACTATATTAAATGACATTGATGCTATATAATTCTAGGATTTTGTTACTTGTCAGTGGCAGAGGATATCTCTGTCAAAAAACAATCGGGTCACATGTACAATGCTAGTGAGTCTAGATTTTCAGGATGTACGATGTATGTTACACACATGGACCTGTAGACCTGCTCAAGTTTGTAAAGTACTGTAAAACCTCGCATATAAGCCGCGGCTAGTACCCGAGTCAGATTGGCGGTGCGGCATATAGCATCGGCCCAGGGTCAAGGTGCGACTTATACCCGAGTTTTGGTTATTATGGTACAGTACTAAATGTACTCAGATCTCTGGTGCGGCTTATAGCATCGGCACCAACTCGGGGTGCGGCTTATACGCGAGTTAGGCTTATACACGAGGTTTTATGGTAGAGACATTCTCAGACTCCCTCTGCTTACCCCACCCCTTCCCCCACACTCCTTCCCTCTCCCCTTTGCCATAGACTGTCATGGTAGGCAGTCTAATGGACATGTTGCGGAAATGCTGACACTAAGAATGGTACAGCTTTATTCCCCACACACCCCTCATGCTCAGTCCTAGTACTCATGAAAAGTACTGATGCACTCAGGATCTCTGAAATAACCATTTTGAGTCAAGTTCAACAACTTGTAACATGTTTTCTTAGAGAGAGGGAAAATGTTATAACTTGTTTTTCTTTGTTTCCATGAGCCTGCAAAAGCACTTTATTAATAAATGTGTGGTAACAAATGAACAAGCATCTAAAAAATGCAGTAAACAGTTGTTAAAATTGGAAATGCAAAAAGAAATCTGTCATGATCAAATTTATTATAGGATAATGCAGAATGATTAAACTAAAATGAATAAACTACTATTTTTTTAGAAATGGTACACATGGTACCCAACTATAACCTGCACTGGTTGACAATAGACATCATCATTTGATTATACATTACACAATACATCACACACAACCTTGTCCAGACACTCAAACTAGATGTACATGAATATACAAGCACAGGATATACACATTACGGTTAAGAAACAACAGAAACTGGGACCATGGAAGCATGGAGGGGGGATACCCAGGTAGATATGAGGGCTATGTTATCCCCATCCCTCCCCACTGGCAATGAGTCATAGGGCAGTATCAAATTTGTATGTGCCATCTACAGATATGTCTAGTATATGTCTACTCATATCTAGGTAATGTTTCTAGTATATATGTGGATCGAGTGTTATTGTGCACCTATACATTGAGGTCATCAAGAGTCAAATCTATCACACTATTTGCTTTCCCTGGTAGGAGAGAGAGATTGGACATAAAATTGGCTGGTTGATGAGGTGGATGGACAGAGGTAAAGTTTGACCAATATGGAGATCACACAGAAAAGGAACACGCAATTCTAAACCAAAAACATATCATGTATGGCCCAGACTCCCAGGAACACTTCTGTTATTTTATAAACCACATGTGCTTGTTGTAAGAAGTGAAAATATTGGGATATTATGATTCTAACACACACGCATATCCTACTAGTGGATCATAGATTACAGAACCTTTGACCCCAACTGAAACCAGTTAGTATTTATAACTCTTCGACGTGGAGGCCCCAGCTCCCTCCTCGCATGGCACGTGCTGCAGAGACATTGAAGTAATGTGATTACACATGAATCCTGCTGCCTGGGTCATTGGTCACAGAACCTCTGACCCCTCTCACAACACTGAGCTCATCTCATACACGTGACACACAATAGTTTAATGTTTCAAGAAACAAATATCAAAACTCTTGGATTTATCCAGCCAGATCGGGATGTCCTACTGGATTGTTCACACATTAAAAAAACGTTAGACTGCACAAAACTTACACTAGACTCAGATTCTCTTAACATTGGGCATATACAAACTTGCTTAATAATCATTCACCTGGTTTTTATTATACATGTGCTTTCTAGTTTGAATCAATTAAATATATTCTACTAGAAAGGTGATGAAAATGTGACACTGATAATAGTATTGATTACAATGACATTTTTAGGGCTATTATTATTTATTTCAATACTTGAGTCCTATAATTATCAACATGATCAGCCCTTATACCTTATACCAGAAGGGTTGTAAATGCTGACATAGTCGTTATCCCACAATGGCTACGTTGCATATATTAACCGCTCCTGGAGTGGAGGCTATAGCAGTGTGATGGGATGAGTGTGGCAACCTTTAATCTATTGTACATAGTTTAAGGAACTACTAATTATTTAATATGCTGAAGAACAAGTACTAATGGATTTAATTGTATTAGCTTAGGAAGACAAGGTTTTGACTTGTAATTTCCTCCAAAATTGGCTTGTAATGGCATTGTAGCAGAGTAATGAATAGATATGTAGAGTGTATGCTCAAATATCACATATCTATCATCCCATATTATGGAGGTGCCCTATCTTATAGTAACATATCTACAGATGTATAACTATGTACAGGTCCTTATAGGACAAGATGTCACCTCACACACGTTGATCTATAACAGTGCCTATCTGTGATAACCACAGCTCCTCTGCAGTCCTGACAGCACTATGGCAAGGCAACTGAGTAAAAGTGTCCTGATGTAGAAAAGAGCAATAAATATGTAAACCATACATAGACCTAGAGACACACCCACATGTCTAGGATGGGAGCATTTACCCATGTTCTCCCGCAGACTACCTAAATCTTTACCCATGTTCTCCCGCAGACTACCTAAATCTTTACCCATGTTCTCCCGCTGACTTCTACTAAATCTTTACGCATGTTCTCCTGCTGACTTCTACCTAAATCTTTACCCATGTCCTCCCGCTGACTTCTACCTAAATCTTTATTCATGTTCTCCCACTGACTTCCACCTAAATCTTTACCCATGTTCTCCTGCTGACTTCCACCTAAATCTTTACCCATGTCCTCCCGCTGACTTCTACCTAAATCTTTATTCATGTTCTCCCACGGACTTCTACCTAAATCTTTACCCGTGTTCTCCCACTGACTTCTACCTAAATCTTTACCCATGTTCTCCCGCTGACTTCTACCTAAATCTTTACCCATGTACTCCTGCTGACTTCTACCTAAATCTTTATTCATGTTCTCCCACTGACTTCTACCTAAATCTTTAAGCATGTTCACCCACTAACTTCTGATGAATGCAGGAGAACTAATGATAGATGAGGTAAAAACAATGATCAAACACTTACTATTCTATGGGTATAATGCCCTACACTTTCTAACATTATATGCTGTACTTGTGTGAAGTGATTAGAGGCAAGTGCAAAAGTTCTGAAACAATTATAGAACACATCAGGTTTATTGTTACTGAACATACAAATAGAAGGGAATCATAATTACTCAACACTCATTGGAAGGGTTTTATTTTACAGATTCTCTCAATAGGTTTGTTCACCCTGCTTTCCATAGCCATACCCTGTCACTGATGGATACACGTAGCTGAGGGAGAGGTGAGGGGGTTTCGGGCGATCCTTCTAACATTGTCTCTATGCAGGATCAGCCTCTGCTCACCAGGACAGACTCTGTGCCACAACAGGAGGTAACGGGTGTGTCGTGTTGAGTTAAGTTGACCTGTGGGTACAATTCTAACCACAAACTACAGAACAGAAGGAAATACAGACACAATTGTAGTGGTAGCCGCGCCATTTTTCTGAGTCAGAATAGGAACTAAAAGATGAAAGTTGACTTGTATCAATAAACATCCCAAGGAGCACTAGGAGGGAGAGAGGGACATGTGTATAGCATGAGCTCGACTAAGGGATCTGCTACGTCACACAGCGATGACATCATGACCTATATATAGGGGGTAGGGGCAAGAGTAAGATGCCCGTAATCAGCTCCAGTATAGGAATACATAGGGAGACAGTGACCCTGTGGCTGCTGTTCTCTCTATTAAAACTACAGAAACAAGTGTTCTGATTCTAAAATTTACATCATTTTGACACACACATGTATACTCCAATATGCAATTCATATATGGCTATCTCTCACGACCTTGGGCCAATGTGTGTATCTCTGACTGGGTGCCAGCTATTAATGTGTTTATTCGGTAATTAATTACTTAAATGTAATTACAAGGTATCGGCGCATTGCCGTTCTTCCACCTAGACCGCTATATAATTAAGTGTCTGAATGTAGAAAGGTAATTACATGTCATGTCGCCTGTATTTGTATATCAACCATATGCAATGTATAAAATAAAAATAAAGTACAGAAGTTATGATTACAGTCAGTTTTTTGGTGATGAGATGAGATGAGTGATGCGGATGTAACGTATATCTTGAATGACTAACAGAGTCAATTTACATGAAACAAGTATCTATATTGTTCCAGATTTTTTTCTTAAAATCTAAAAAGGTCTTCTATTAGGGTATATGTAGCTTTCAAATTATTCCAACTTGTAATTGCTTGATACAGGGCACTTCTTGTTACTATAGCCTTTAACGTGGGGGGTACCAGCAACCTGATCCCTTCATGCCTACGCGTGGGTAGCTCCCTGTTGTCCCTGTATTTTGGTTTTTTTGACAAATTAAAAGCATAGAATAAAAGGTGAATTTTTCTTCTTTTTTCCAAAAGAAGGCATCCACTATCAGCGTGTGTCTGATCAGTGGTCATCAGAGGATTCTTTTCCAATTTAACTTTATAAACTATCCGTAGGGATTTGTTTTGTATATACTGAAGTTGTCTTGACTCCCCTATATCATATCTATCCCACATGTAGTCCACATAGTCAAATGTAGGTAAAAGCATAGTATTGTATATTAAAAGTGCTATATCCTGTTCCACAAAAGTCCTAATACCCGCTAGTTGACCGGGTGCCAGCTCTGATTGGGTGCCAGCTCTGACCGGCCTGAATAAAAACGGGTTATTTAGGCCAGATGATGATAAAAATGGACAGCTACTGACTAGTTTAGAGAGTTATAACATCCATTAACCTTTTCAGTCAAATTCTATCTCCATCTGCCCTAAATAACCCGATTTTATTCAGGCCGGTCAGAGCTGGCACCCGGTCAGAGCTGGCACCCGGTCAGAGCTGGCACTCGGTCAGAGACAAAAACATTGGCCCAAGGTTGTGAGACACAGCCATATGCTTAATGTTTCGGAGTATCATATTGACCAGGAGATAATATAGTGCAGCCTTTCCATCCCGTACCCCTCCAGCCTATATATACCATGTGTACATGCATGGCATAGTAAGATTAAGACATATTGATACACATTACTTGATACACATCACATTTGCATGAACATCCGTTAAGTGTAGTTGATACACACCATGCCATTTATACACATCACGGTTGCCATGCCTCCTCCTGGAGCCACCTCCCATGACAACTAGAGGGTCGGGGATCTGGACTCCTGGGTGGCGTACCCACCCCAATGGCTGGGGCACTGGGTTTCTCATCATAAAACCTTCAGAAAGCAATATTCTTATATCTGTATCCACATATCAAAATGTGGATGGACATCCCAACAAGCAATTTGGTGTGAAGCACGTGAAGCACGTGTCAATGTTTTGAAGTCAACTGTCCCCTTGAACTATAATAGGCCTATAAATGCACAATCTATTTTACATTTAAAAGGATCATCATTTTCATAAATGTCGGGGGGGGGTAGAATTTTGTACAATCTGTAGGCCTACATCCAATGCACCGGTAGGCTGTCCCAATAGGCCTATAGGCCTACCGTTAGAGGCCTATGTATACGACCTAATATACACCCCCTGCCCTTCTGATCACATGTAGGGCTACTCTGGATAAAAATTTGACTATTTTCTATATGGTAGGTAGGCCTATCATTCGTCCTATCATCTATAGGTCCTCTACATTGTCCCCCCCCCCCACACACACACACAAGAAATACGATAGGTTGTGGCATATTGGGGAGGGGTGTAAAAACATTCAACTCCGCGGGGAAAAGGGAGAGGGGGGGAAAGAACAATCTTACCACTTTTCATTCTCATCTCATACACTCATGTTATTGTGTAGCCTATTCTAAAGTGTGAGTCTTTGTTACATTATTGCCAAATAATATGCCTATGACAGGTTATGTAGTCTGTAGGGTTATACAAGGAGGACCCCCCCCCAACCAGCTATTTTGGATAATTTAGGCTTTGCCAAAATCATTCAGGGAAAACTCATGTATGGTGTCCGGGAGAGCAACCTCTTGCCCCGGCCTCTTCCTCCAAGGAGAAGGACCTGGAGGCTAGGGACCTCCCCTCCCCCAGCAGGCAGAAAATGTGGGTGTACATGGGTGGGGATGCAGAGGGGTCCCCCCCCCTGAGGTCGGAAAGTCGCCGAAATTAAGGGGTCCAGGTCATAAAGTCGCTTTTTTGGACCCCCTTAAGTATTGTCAATTTTATCTAAAAGTCCCCAGGTCACTTTTATTATTGCATTAGGTCGAAAGTCACCTCCAATACGGCCAAAGTCGCCAGTCGCTTTTGACCCCTCTGGAGCCACATGGGTTCTGACATGGGTCTTTCTTTTGTCTTTGCAAGGCGTTTATACTTCTTCAAAAGTCTATTCAACCCTAGTGTACCTTCACATGGTAATTTGTGGGTACAATGTATATTACATATGGTTGGAAAACTAAATGTATTAGAGGGGTAGTTAGTAGGGGTGTCTGAGTGGGTTTCACCACTGCTCTCTATGTGTCCTGTGTGTAGGTCATGCTGGTTTTGCCCGTACCCCTGGCCGCGGTGACGGAATGATCTATTTATAGCCCGACCCTTCTTAGTCTAGCTCACGCTATACACCCACCACCATACAAGTGTGAGGGCAGACGAATAGACTCAGATGTCTGGGGATGGTGGGAGGGAGTTTTAAACTATTATACATTACCAAGATATGTATTTGAAAATATAGTGCCTGAAAAATATACAGCAAAAAGCTGCAGCTACCTTTTCAGGGGTGAGGGGTTAGGGTCATTACTAATACCTAGAGTCATAGTGAAGGGAAGTTGGATTCATGAGGTAAAGGTAGTAAACATCAATTTTGACAAACAGTGAAGTGTTCTTTAGCATCCCCTATTACATGGACAGGACTGAGCTGCATGGTCACCCCAGGAGTTAAGTACATAAAACCTGTGCGGTAGGATAATTGGTTTTACACATAAGGCCCATTAATTGAAAATTGGATATCATACCATCTAGCTTGAACTGCTGTTTTATTAAAGTCTATCCTTAGGGAGGTGGGCCTATGGAGACAGGACTTTCACTTCAATTAGTGTTGCCATGGTAACCTATCTAGATTATCTGTTCCATTCTGCTACTCCCTCACTTCCCTACATTGTCAACAGAAAACTTGCAAATTGATGTGTTAATTAGATATATGTCATTTTTAGCTGTTTTCTATGAGATCTTCCTTCTGTCAACTTGCCAAGTACTAAATATAGTGTGTACTGGTCCTCAATAGGTATAGGGTGTCACTACACTTACCTGTAGTTCTAAATACCTGTAGTCTACATTGGAGCACTGGAGGCTATAGGACATAACTTACAACAGCCAGCACCCATTTGTGTCTGAAAGTGTTCAATAAGGACATCTTCCATGCCCAATTACAAAAAATGTGTCTAAGATAAGCATGTGGCCTCTGAGTAATATAACCGTGCTGTTTCAGCTCCTAACTCAGCACCAGGTTGCCTTATTTCAGGGACAGATGCAGAGAGAGAGAGACAGGCTTTATTTGGACATGTAGCCTCTGAGTGATTATACAGCACTGTTTAAGTACCAGGTCTTAGATAAGCATTGGTCTTGTACAAGCACCGAGGATAGGGGGGTACTGATGTATGAGAAACATAGATCTTGAATAAGACTGTCTTTTTTAAGCATTGGGGTTCTTCCCCGAAATGCAAAAGCACCAGATATATTATGGTAGGGTTAGTGTAGATGTTTATTAAAGTGGCTACCGGACAGTGTAAAGGGTATATAGCTAGGATATAGCTGGGATATTATTCTACACAGCACCTATGCCCAGTGTATCCTGCACCATACCTAAATTGTAAGGGGGGCTCTCTAGTCTGTGATAGCTTTATACATCAACATATTTATTATAAAATCATGAATAAACATTTGAGGAAAAGATTTACCTGATTTAATGGATAGCAAAAATAATTCAATGACACAACTGATAATTCAGTGACTATTTATCCCATTTAAAGCCCATTCTAATAATGCACACATACTACGTATAATATAGACCTACACACTACGTCTGTATATTAATTCCTACTGTAATAGACAAGCAGATCACGACCTGTTAGGGAGTGTACATTTATTAGTTACAGGGGGGTTGGTGGGTTGGGGAGGGGCTTAAAAAATATTAACCTGTCCTGGGGGGACGCACTAAAACTTCTGACCCTTCTTGAGGGGGGGCATAAAAAATTGCCTGTGTGATACTATAGTTCCAAGGGGGGAATTTTGGCGTTGGGGTGGGGGCACAAAACATTCCACAAGCTCTAGAGAGGGGGTTGTAAAAGAAGTTTGCGTCTTCGCATGTCGGGGTTTCACTAACCCCCCTGTAATTAATTAATGAACACTCCCTTAGTACCACACTGTGTCTCATAAAAACCCAGGCCACATCGTAATGTCAGCCATAGTAGGACTACACTCTCCATGCAGATGTGGCTTAAAGTCTAACATAGCTTTAGCAGAGTAAGACTCTGTATGGAGAGTCTGTGGTCTACCACCAGAGAACACTCCTTGTCCTGGGGAATTTGTGGGCGTGATCTAAAGGAATAACCGTATTACCATTAAAGAGGCACTGACATGATATTTTAGCTATTTGTATTTAGTATTTACTATATAGACCATATTTAAACATCACTCTCTATGTATGTGTGTAGTGCCCCAGACCAACGCACGCCATACACAGTCAGCTCCACTACTGCAGGTGGGAGCCAGAGCCACAGAAGGCCTCTACCCACACCTCACCATGTTGTGACATCATTAGTGGTAAGTGCGGGTGCAGGCGCTAAGGGGCAGGCAGGGGAGGGGGAGGGCAGCCCCCAGCCCCCTCCGGTGTTGTAGCCCCAGCCTCCACACCTGGAAGTGTGGCAGCAGATGCTCATCTCACACTCACCAGACCTTCACGCCTATAGGACCTGTGTTTGGCACTGGTCACTATATCAAAGTGATGTCCCACACTAATCCTGCCCTGTGAGGCGGCAAATTCGAGCCACACCTCTTTTGATTATTTACTTAGTATCTAGCTTACATGAGGAGTAGACAAAACGTAACCAAATGGATATTTTCACTTTGATAGGCTTTGTTTCTAAATGAGTTATCCTATGTTCGTTTTTATTTTTTGGATTACGGACAACTCAGATATTTATCGAGGCATGGAAGACAAATAAAAGAAATTTCAAGTGAAATAAAAGTTTGACTCTCTGCATCTTATTTATTTTGGTACACAGCAATGTGGATATCGCCATCTCGGAGGGGGGAAAAGGGACGATTCAACGGTAGAAAAACAATATCATTAAAATGACCAGAATTTTTGACAAATTAACTTAAAAATTGATGAAATCAATGGAAGTAAAGTATGTTGTGTATATGTGATTACTGGCCATGCATGCTAAAAACAGTATGTAACTACATATTTAACTCTATTTAAAATCTTGTTACTGATTGTACCTCTCGTTAACATTTTTAAAGGTGGATAGAGGGGACACTGACCTTTCCAATAAATGCTTACTTTAGTATGTATTCCAATTTAAACTAGAGAAATTATTTTTTTAGAGATGTGTTTTATATCAATACTAGTATACTGACAGCTTGACCCATATCCCACAATGCATAGTACCTCTACCGCCGTTTATGTCACTACCGCCTTCTTCCCCAACCTGCCAATTTCGCACCTGTGTGGTCACACCAGTGGCCAGCATCACTTGGTCAAAGCTCCGATAGTGTATTGCTGTCTGCAATTTAAAGTGTTCAGTGTTGTTCACGGCTATAACAGCTCACAGGTATTTGTGAGTAGTGGTGGAGGTGTCGAGGCCTCTTTAATTCTAGTGTATTACACAGGGGTGACGGAGACATACCCGGCGAGTCTCTATGTGAATCAGACACAGCATTAATTGATACTAAAACAAGAAAAGATGTAGTAATTATAATGCATTCCCTGATTTAATATTAAGATTGTACGTGGATCAGATACAGCATTAATTCAATACTAATCATGCCTTTATATAGGGTGCTGGTTGTACAAGAGGTTAAACATTCACTTACCACATTCCAAACAGCTAAACTGTGGTAATACATATGGCTAGGATAGAGTTGAAGTATTTATTTTGTAAAGACTTAAGGTGTCACGGTACTAATTGGCACAGTGATGTTCTAATATTTTCCTCTTTTTCACTATCAAGTGGCTCCAAATGCGGTTCAAAATTTGATAGCGTTCATAAATGACGCCTAAACAAAAGCTGACGTCATTTCCGATCTTTTAAAAATATCCGTCAATATCGGAGTCAGATTAGATTTTGCACTAGTTGCCATGGAAAAAGCATAGTCTGAATATGATTAATTTTTCAAGTGCCCCACCGACCTGTGACCTTGACTTTGACCTCTTAGCATGACCCCTTGGTTACCATGGGTACCAAAAACTTTTATAAACTTTTTTTAAACCAAGCATTGCCCATCTTCTGGTCTGCCTATTATTACTCCCAGTCAAAAATAAAGTCTCCTAGCAATTAATTAATTAACTAACTAGCTAGAAACATCACACCGTGACTGACTCAGATATGGATTAGTCACACAGCAATATGTATGTTATAATATGCTAGTTAGTCAGACAAGTATTGGACTAGACTGAAACCCGCCAACAATGTGGGGTAGCCATATCCTCTACACAAATCAGAAATGTTACGGCAAGAATCTTGTGCACTCGATGCACATACTCACTTTGTAAATACTTCTGTCATGTCTACTGACACTCCGTCTGATGCGGTCTGCATTAAGACTGTAGTAATTAAGACCCTAGCCATTAAGAATTCATCTTATATCATCACTCATTATTACTTGATTACCATGTCAGCTAGAGCCCGGTTGTCCTTAAAATGACCACGGCCATAGCAGACCTGATGGCTATGACAGGTCTGAAAATAGGACACTATAATATAAGGAGTCAAAACCGGAAATATAGTCAAATGTCTGATTTGGTAAAAGTTTTGGATATAATGTGTATAAGTGAAAGCTAGTTATTAGCTGACTTCCCTAATTAAAAATTATATGTAAAGGGTTACCGGTTCTTTAGAATGGACCGAGTAGTTGATAAAATTGGAGGGGGCCTGCTACTCTATGTGTGTGACAGGCTAGCTCCCTACTGCTCACTACTAACCCCATTATGTACTTCAGGCAAAGACAGAGAGGCTAAACGCAACCTAAGCATAGATTAACATCCTTTATTCATGTATATAGACCGCCGAACGGCAGCTATGTAAACTGTATTGACTCAATGCTTAATCTATGTCAACACCCCACTCTACAGGGTAGAGAGAGGTGGCTAATAGGGGACATAAATGTAGATCTGCTGCAACTAGAAGACTGTAAAACCAAGTACTATAACCATGCTGTCTCTGGTGCTAACCTCACTAATATTATCTATGAAATAACCCGCCCACATACTAACCAGCAGGGGGGAACTTGCATAGACCTAATTAGCACCGATAGTGACAAGGTGATGCACAAAGGGACCCTCCCGTGCCTGATTAGTAATCACCTGCCCATATTCACCACCAAGAAAAAGGTCAAGGAAGTTCATGTGGTCAGAACAGTTCGAGGCCGCTCTTATAAGAACTATGACCAATCAGATTTCTTTGATCATCTTATGTCGCTTGATTGGTCCACTTTCTACACAAATACTAATGTGGATGATACGGCTCAGTCTCATGAGTTTGTAACATTTCAAACGTCTTTGACCGGTGCCGTCTTTGACCGGTGCCGTCTTTGACCGGGTATGTGATTAAAATGAAGAAAAAAGTATTGTATAGTAAAGAAATGGGTAAATTTTTTGTATAATATGTTATAACACATCATTTCGAGGCATTATTTAAAATTGATATATTTCATATATTTATGTTACTGGCTCAGTCTCATGAGTTTGTAACAGTTGAAACGTCTTTGACCGGCGTCGTCTTTGACCGGTGACGTCTTTGACCTGCTGAAGAAAAAAAGCCCAAAAGGAACCCTTAATATGTGCATTAAAATTTTTTTTTTTAATTGGGTAAAACAACCATAGACTGTTTATTACATGAAGAAGTTGAAGCTTAAATTTCTTTACTATATAAGTACTTTTTTCTTCATTTTAATCACATACCCGGTCAAAGACGGCACCGGTCAAAGATGCCACCAGTCAAAGACGGCACCGGTCAAAGAATTTGAAATGTTACAAACTCATGAGACTGAGCCATAAGTGGTCCATCATATTATCTCGTATTACAGATTACCTTAATATGTACTGTCCTGTAAAGGATATGTCCTTTAAGGACCACAATAAACCCTGGATTACCCAGGACATTCTCGAGTCTATTCATGAGAGAAATGAATACATGAGGGAATATACCTCAAGCAAATGTAAAAATCCTGATCTGTTTGAAAAGGCCAAGCAGGTGAGGAGAGATATAAATGCTAAAACCCGCTCAGCCGAGGACGATTATTTCCAAAATAAACTAAATGATTTGGCAAGAAATCCAACAAAATTCTGGCGTGAACTTGCAATGTTGTTGGGTAAAACTGAACCCAACAAGCCGGACATTATGTTACAACATGCGGACAAGGGAGAAGAACTCAGAGGAGGCTCCGTCTCACCCCACATAAATGAGTTCTTCACCAACATAGGTTCCAAACTGTTTAACTCCCTAGGCGATCTGCCGAATGTCACCTCCCTAATTACTCCCTCGAATAAATTATATGACCCCACCCCGACCACAGCTGTCCCCTACACCCGAGTCCTTGAATTAGTTAAGGCCATTGAAGTCCACAAAACGAGTGGCCTTGATAATATTAATACAGCAGTACTCAAAGACGCTCTACTAATACTCGCACCCCAACTAACCTCACTAATAAACTATGGCCTACACACAATAGCCTTCCCCAAACAATGGGCCTGTGCTAATGTTGTACCGCTTCCCAAAACCGGTAACTTGCTTGACATTGGCAACTGGAGGCCTATCTCCCTGCTGCCTACACCCAGCAAGATCATGGAACCTATCGTCTACGAACGCATATACAATTACAGTAAAATCTCGTTATAAGGAGCACCTTTTGGCAAGGCAAATTTGCTCCTTGTAACCAACCTTCCTTATAACCGATTTTGGTCATATGATATACATATACATATACATATATATATATATTATATATACATATATACATACATATGTATATATAGACAGTAAAACTTGGTTATAATGAGCATGGCTACGTCATATCCTGTTCTTCTCCTTTACAAGAAACACTGTTAGAACGACCTAGACTGGTCCTAAAAAAAAACCCTCCCCCTGCCCCCCCCCCCCCTCACAGGTCCGTATCTACACCCCTGTAGGCAGTCCACATCACAGAGGAAGTCCTTACAAAGCCCCCCGCCTCCCCTTTCACCCCCCCCCCCCTCACAGGTCTGCACCTACACCCCTGTAGGCCGCCCACACCACAGGGGAAGTCCTTACAAAGCCCCCCCTCACAGGTCCGCACCTACACCCCTGTAAGCGGCCCACATCACGGGGGAAGTCCTTACAAAGCCCCCCCCCTCACAGGTCCGCACCTACACCCCTGTAGGCCACCCACATCACAGGGGAAGTCCTTACAAAGCCCCCTGGCTCCCCCTGCCCCCTGCCCCCTCACAGGTCTGTACCTACACCCCTGTAGGCCGCCCACCTCACAGGGAAGTCCTGACAAAGCCCTAAAATGTGCTCCTTATAAACGATTTTTGGCTAGAAATGCTCGTTATAATGAGGTTTTATTACTATAGAAATGTATAGAAGAAATCCTGGCAGAGCAAATTTGCTCCTTATAACAGTCTGCTCCTTATAACCGTCCTCGTTATAACGAGATTTCACTGTACTTAGAGAGTAACAATATTCTCAGCAAATTCCAGTATGGTTTCCGGGCATCCAGGGGAACCAATGATGCTGTGTTCAGATTAGTGAATGACATTTACACTGCCAGAGATAGATCTGAATACTTGCTGGCTTGTTTCCTGGACATCCGGAAGGGTTTTGACAGCATCCACCATTTAGAGCTTATTAGTAGAATGAGGAAGCTAGGACTCCCTTCATTGTACACCGGAGCCAGCAAGTTACCTGCAATGGCACAACCTCGAGCACCCTGCCCATCACATATGGTGTCCCATAGGGCTCGATACTTGGCCCCCTATTGTTTATCTGCTATGTTAATAGCCTCCCCCATATTATAAAACACTGTAAAATAATTATGTATGCGGACGACGTGTTTTTTTACACCACCTCGACCAATTTCCATATCGCTGAGAGCAAGCTACAAGTAGATGCCACGAGTGTTTATGACTGGTTCTGTAGTAGTGGGCTTGTGATCCATACTGGCAAGACCAAAATTGAGGTCTTTAACCCTATCAGGCCAGATCTCCCTCAACCCAGAATAAGGATGGGGAGCGCACTCTTACAATGTTGCACCAGCTATGAATACCTTGGCATTGTCTTAGACAACAACATAACTTTAAAAAGCACGATCAGCAAAAATGTGAGCAGTGCCTCTAATAGGTGCTACATGTTAGGCAATATGCGGCGTCGAATGACGCTCAATACTGTCTTGCTAGTGTACAAGCAAACCATAATGCCAGTGCTTGAATACTGTGGGTACCTTTTTAATGGAGTAATTTACACCCAACATAAGAGGCTACAGCACATGCAGAACAGGTGCCTCTGTGTTAGTCTAAATGTACAAAAAAGGTACCATATATGTGACCTACACCAAGATGCTAAAGTTGATTACCTAGGCGTACGCTTTGACATGCAACTGTTACTGTTACTTCACAAATACCTGTATAATGTAAATCATGACCCAAAAGAACGTGGCCTCACTTTTAAGCAGCCACCGGCTTGTGGGCGCACTACCAGGTCCACTAATACTGGGCTCCTAGTGTACCCACAATCTAATACCCTGGGTTACCGTAAAAGCCCTTTATATAGAGGCATAGATTTATGGAATACCTTGAATGCGTCATGTCGGCTTCAAACAGACCGCAATACGTTTAAGGTCAAAGCCAAACAAACAGTCATCCGTCTCTTTCTCGCAAAGCGGCCTAAGGACCATAATTAGGCCATGTGTAATTGCAACTGCTACTACATACTGTAACTATTGCTATTGCATTATTGTAACGTAACAACCTTACTGAATAATGCCACTTATTTCATACCTAGGATAAATGCCTGTAACTGCATCTGTTGACACTGCTGATATAATTTATGCATACCCCTGATCTCAATTAGGGTTGGATGTGACATACCATTGAAGCTGCCCACTGTCCTATGCAGCCTATTGTGCATATATAACTATGTATAGACATATAATGTAATCATACTATACTATGCAGTATCATCATGGACATAACATCATTACCTAGTACTCATAGTACATTGAATGTATTGTATTTTTTGAAAATCACCAAGTGAATAAAATACGTTATAAACTCAAAAGAAAAATTGATTATATCCACTACAAGTCCGTTTTTGGTAGGGACTATTTGGCTGTCCTAGGTTTTCTGAGCGGATAAGTACCGTGACACCTCAACATGGGTAGTTGTCCCTGGTTTCACCACTGACCACGCAAGCAGGATGGGAGCCCCTCTGTACCTCCCACCCACATGGGGGTGCCACCAGTCAGTAGCTCAGGGCCTGTCTCTGGTTGGGCCTCTGTAAAGCAGCCTCAATCACAGCGCTCATTGACCCCCACCCACACACCTTGTCTTAACTCTATAGTAGGGAGTTACATAGGCCATAAGAAGGCGTCTTAACTCTACAGTAAGCACTAAAATAGCCATTTCAACATTCCAGAGTGTGGGTTTTCCACAGGAATTTATGGTAGTCATCTTCTATTCAAAAGTAAGATACTTCAAGAAATGGCAAATATCAAGTGTTCATGGCATGGGATGGAACATGATGGTACATGCACTCTTATATGGCAGAGAATACTTTTACATTTTTTTAAGGCCGAAAGGCCCTGGAGGGGCCCTGGTGGTGAGCCTGCGAACTACCAGGTTGAGGCATTATATTGTTTTCATTTGACAGGAAGTCAGTACAGGTGCCGCCATTTTGTTTTAAGGGGTGCCGTCATTTTGTTTTAAGGTGTCACAACACAAATTTATGTATATAATGATAACATTAATATTAATATACCTTTGATAGGTCCTGAGGTTGACTTTAATCATACCTATCCCCCCTAACATGGACCAAAGGAATTAAATGGTTCTATTGGTTTGTTTCTAAGACAGCTGGTTGCCTAGCAACAGCTATTCCAATTGTTTATCTGCCTAGCAACACACATTTCCATGCTCCTAAGGTTGATTATAATCATACCTACCCCCCTAAAATGGACCCAAGGAATTCAATGGTTCAATTGGTTTGTTGCTAAGACAGTTGGTTGCCTAGCAACAGCTATTCTAATTGTTTATCTGCCTAGCAACACACATTTCGATGCTCCTGAGGTTGATTATAATCATATCTACCCCCCGAACATGGACCCAAGGAATTCATAATAACTACCATTTTAAAGTTATATTATCCTCCTGCTCTGTTTATTTGGTGTCTTGAATGGGTCCCCTTCAAATATACCAACTATGTAGACATTATGTTCCTTCAAATGCAAGAATTGCAGTTGTTGCCGCATATAAAAATGCCTGAAGCATTCTTTTTACGTGGCAACAACCGCAATTCTTGTTAGATCAAGTTTCTTCCTGTCAGAAATGTGAATGATATCAATGTCAGTCAGGCTATATTCACAGGGTGTCGCCCTAGCAAAAAATATTATGTAAAATATAAAATATTCAAAGTGGCCTATGCAACCTGGCAGAAATACTTAGTGATGTTCTTTTCATATGGGCACATACCGTAAAACCTTTTGTATAGGCTGCAGCTAGTATGCACGTCAGATCGCCAGTGGGGCTTATAGGTTTGGTACAGATTTGGGGTGTGGCTTATACACAATTTTTTGGCTATCATCATACAGTACAAAAGTCACCGAAATTAGATCGACAGTGCAGCTTATACAATCGGCCTGAAGTCCTGATGCGGCTTATACGTGAGTTAAGCTCATACCTGAGGTTTTACGGAAATAGCCAGGAAGACCAAATCAATGGTTAACATTATAAATCACATTGAAACTGTGTAATCTTACAAAGGAAAACATATGCTGAACCTATGATGAATAAGCACAGTCAAACCCAAAGTTATACCAAGTAGGACCCACTCAATAAATTTGAATAATAAGTCAGTAGATCTAAATCTCAGCGTTCCAAAATGTAATGTGTACCAAATTCTTCAGTAGAAGAAACTGATTGACACCTATACTTGGGCAGCTGACCCAGCCCCACCCATCCCCACCCCAATCAACACAAATTTCCCTGTACAAATGATCCCCTAGACAAACCCTTCACCCCCAAAAAATATTTCAATGACCCCCGGACAAGTACACACAGTTAGTTGCCATTTGGACAACTGATTCTTCTATTTTGTATTATTGTCTGTAATTACAGTGTGAAAACTTTTTGTAGGTTTTGTTAATTCTTGTCATTTGTGAAATCATTGACTTCAACTCTTATTAATGTTGAGTTAAATAATTTGTCCTTGTAGAAGGCAAAGGGGAAGGTGAATCCGAGACTTTGGGCATTTCCCAGGGCTTTGTTAAGGAACTGTGTCTATAGTTTAAAATTAGAACTGAGATTCTGGGTTCTCCCCAGGGTCGTTTTGGGAAGTTTAAAAGATAGAGAAAGAGTACGTTACATATCCTGGTGATAACCACAGGAGGTCTGAGCTGCTCCCACTTACACATTACACAGCCATGACACGAAACTACCGGGAGTTCCCTGCACGCCAAAGTTATTGTCAGACACACATTTATCTAATTTTGATGATTCAAACTATGATGAAGGTGGTGATATAGTCACGTACAAACCTTTCTCAAGACAACTGGGCTCCTATTTTAAAAATTGGTCTCTGTTTCTATAAGCAACATTATTATTTCTAATTTTGAGAAATTACTTCTGTAAACTTTTAGCCGGGTTTATGAAACCATGATGTAATATCTCTGGACAGGAACTCATTTTAAAAGGATTAAGAGATTGTGTTAAAAGCATGAGGAAAGTTATGAGAACCTTGCCCCCACACAAAACTTTTTGGAGACCCCAATAAATGGAGCAACAATGTTTGATACTGCAATTGTTAGGCCTGGTAGATTGTGTTATTACAAACACCAGCAATTTTACGATGAGCAGAAATAATATAAGGCAGCTAAGCCTTAGGAGTCATTATCTAAACAATAGAATACACAGTTAGGTGTGTGCTCTTATTTTGTATACCTTACCTGCATTTTATACAAGTCAAAGGTGTTAGGAAAAGGTGTTAGAAAACATTGGACCAAAAGCCAATAACCTGCCCCCCCCCTGCTGTTAACAAATTACAAGCCGTAAATTCTTATCACATGAAAAATCAATTGTTATTTTGTTATTTCTATTGTCATCATTATTCATTTTGTTATCATTATTCAAGTCTCCTTGAATATGATAGTCAAATTCCTTGTAGCATTTTCTAAAGCTTGTCAGCCTGCAAATTAGACTTCCATTTTATACATATAAATGATGTGTGGCCTCATGTCACAAGTTCTAATACTACATGTACATTTGCCAAAAAAACATTCCCCTCCCACTTGGGCTCATTGTATAACTCCCGCTGTGACTCTGTTAACGTAAAGAGTTAAACATTTGGCTGGTGAGGGTTAGAAAATTTCGCAAAATAAAGTGTACCCACCTACATGTACATGCATAGTTCCTTTTCCAGCATTAGTGTATTACTGGGGTTGTAGTTCAGCCATTGCTCACCAGGTGGCTCCTGTGTACAAGGGGCCTTACACTCACACCATGAATCAGTGATGTAGTAGTTCTGGAAAGTTGCACTTTATTAATAACTAAACTCAGTAGGCTCTTCATTATTTAACCAATCTTAAATATGATTAAATAGGATGTAATGTCTTTCATATATTCATAATTAGAATGCTACAATGATTTACTATCAATAGCGCATATATATATATACATATATATATATATATATACATATATATATATACATATATATGGCCTTAACTATGTTCAGTTCCGGGGGAAGCTACATGTAATTATGTCAAGTATTAAAAATATTCTTGAACATGCATTAACCAGGTTCTACATAGACTACATAGGTCTAAGACTACACAGCCCAAAAAGGGGGGTGGCGGACCCAGCATACACCTGTCCCCTTTTTTGGATCAAATTTATCATTAATTTTGATATATTTCACCCTGCATTTTGCTCTGAATGTCACCCTGTATGTCGCCAGGAACAGGGCAACATTCACTGCGAAATACAGCGAAACATGCTAGAACAAAGGATTTAAAAGAATGCAGCATTTCGCAGCAAGCAGTGTTGCCATAGTGGAGTTGAACTAATGGTAGGGTAGGCTACATGCTGCTGTATACACAGACACCTCACACACCACGGCATTCATAGACATGCATGGAGGGTCTGTCAGGGTCTGCCGTCTGGTGTCTGCCATCTGGTGGCTCATTCAGGAACTAGTGAGAATCCTAACTGCACATACCCACATTGTACAACCTGCAAAACAATTAAGTGTTGTGCCTTGATATTTGATGTATCATTATATCATTATTATCGTTGTCGACTAAGTTAACAATGGTAGTAAGGAGCCTCACTACGTGTATTAGCCTAATTAGATGCTATTGGGGTAACACTAATTAATAATATCAATGATTGATTATATCCAAAATAGATGTCTAAGGTTTTGCCTGAAACTACCCCAATTTTGCTCATGAAAAAGCAGGTTTAACCATGTTTGGTGAAAGGAGAATCTTCCATGCGGGAGGATTCAAGGAATCCAAAAGAGTGTGGATTCTGGTACCAGCTCCTTTGTTAAGATATAATACTATTCACACAGTGTAGGTTATACTGTTACATGTGCATGGAACAGTCTCCCTCTCTCCACAAGAAATATAGAGCCTATTTTAAAGTTCAAAACCAAAATGAAAAAACTATTGAATGATTCAATCCCAAAAAATACTATAAATCTGTATTAAATAACCAAACTTCCAGTTGATTTCCCATTGAATTCATTGAATCTAATCAGATTCAATTGATTATTTACATTTCTATTAGAAGAGAGATAATGTTATATTATATTATCTGTCATATTCACATAAGGGTGAAATCTATATAGGTCTATGTAGGCATCACCTAGACTATATAAACCCTTGAATGGCATTGGGACTTAATGCTGTGACTGTGTTAGCACCATGTTATAAGGTTTGTGGGATGTGTTACAGAGAGACCCCACTCTGCCTCTTACTGTAGGGGCAGTAAGAGTTGGGCCTGTGGTACAGAGACTCCACTCTGCCTCTTACTGTAGGGGCAGTAAGAGTTGGGCCTGTGGTACAGAGACTCCACTCTGCCTCTTACTGTAGGGGCAGTAAGAGTTGGGCCTGTGGTACAGAGACCCCACTCTGCCTCTTACTGTAGGGGCAGTAAGAGTTGGGCCTGGAGGTGAGACTCCACTCTGCCTCTTACTGTAGGGGCAGTAAGAGTTGGGCCTGTGGTACAGAGACTCCACTCTGCCTCTTACTGTAGGGGCAGTAAGAGTTGGGCCTGTGGTACAGAGACTCCACTCTGCCTCTTACTGTAGGGGCAGTAAGAGTTGGGCCTGTGGTACAGAGACTCCACTCTGCCTCTTACTGTAGGGGCAGTAAGAGTTGGGCCTGTGGTACAGAGACTCCACTCTGCCTCTTACTGTAGGGGCAGTAAGAGTTGGGCCTGTGGTACAGAGACTCCACTCTGCCTCTTACTGTAGGGGCAGTAAGAGTTGGGCCTGTGGTACAGAGACTCCACTCTGCCTTTTACTGTAGGGGCAGTAAGAGTTGGGCCTATGGTACAGAGACTCCACTCTGCCTCTTACTGTAGGGGCAGTAAGAGTTGGGCCTGTGGTACAGAGACTCCACTCTGCCTCTTACTGTAGGGGCAGTAAGAGTTGGGCCTGTGGTACAGAGACTCCACTGTGCCTCTTACTGTAGGGGCAGTAAGAGTTGGGCCTGTGGTACAGAGACTCCACTCTGCCTCTTACTGTAGGGGCAGTAAGAGTTGGGCCTGTGGTACAGAGACTCCACTCTGCCTCTTACTGTAGGGGCAGTAAGAGTTGGGCCTGTGGTACAGAGACTCCACTCTGCCTCTTACTGTAGGGGCAGTAAGAGATGGGCCTGGAGGTGATTACTGACGTTTTTAGTGTGAAAAGGCTGCTGCATGCAGGGTCTATAGAAGAAACCAGGAAGAGCGTCACAAAGGCCATCTGGTGTCTAATTCGGTAACTACTAAAGACAGTGGCAAAAGCATTAAGTCTGCGCGATAAATGTATATTCTACTGCATGTGTATTTGAACCATGATATACTATATGTATATCTAAATTTATCCTGTTCTATCCAATGTGCAACAAGTTTCATGGCCATGGTTTTATTTTTGGGCTTGTATTTCAGTTTTGAAAAGAGAATTTATCCAGCTTTTCAAGGGTAAAATAGATGCGATAATCAGAATTAGGGAAATGTCGGTGTATTGGTTTGATGGGTATCTATGACATCCCTAAGTCTATGCAATGTGAACCAAGTGACCTACAATGAATCCATTTGACAGACTTGACCATTTGGACCAGACCAGATTACAAAATAGAAAAAAATGTGGCCTCATGTCTTCTTTGGTTACTGCAAAGATGAAAATATAATTTTGAAAGGTAATGTTCTGGGCTATATGATATTTTTACATCTTGTCAATTCAACCATTATCAGGGTTTCTTATGAACCTGATCCCCTTATTTGCCCTCTGAGAGACATGTTGTTACTGTTATTTAGTCTGCCATTCTGAGTGCAGCCTGTGGTTTGTGGTTTGTGGTTTGTGGTTAGTGGTGAGCCTCCTATATGTCAACAACTGGTCTTCATGCTACCGGTAACCATGGATGCTCCCTGGTTACAGGCCTACTTGTAGTGTATAAAAGTGACACCAGATGGCAGCACTTTCATATCCCTCAGTGCAGTTGGTAATACTATCATCCCAAGTAGCAAACACAGTATGGCCCAATGTGGGGCCACAGCGGGCTCCTGATATGGCCGTGACCACGTCCCCACTGCACAGGCTGGCATTTGGGAAATTCTCCTTCAACTAAAAGCCCCATTCATCTATACCTGGCTGTAGTAACCATAGACTACATGTATACCATCTTTTTCATCTACTGGCTGTGTCTCACGACCTTGAGCCAATGTTTTTGTCTCTTATCGGGTGCCGTCTCTGACCGGGTGCCATCTCTGACCGGGTGCCGTCTCTGACCGGGTGCCGTCTCTGACCGTGTGCCGTCTTTGACCTGGTGTCAGAAGGACGTGTTTTTTAATCTTTAACATATACTCATATATAGTATGATTTGTAAAAACGTTATGTCAGTTGTTATGTAACTATGATTAGCCTCCTGCTGATGGTAGAAGATAACTAAACTCCCAAATGACATCCGGTCAGAGACGGCACCCGGTCAGAGATGGCACCCAGTCAGAGACGGCACCCGGTCAGAGACAAAAACATTGGACCAAGGTCGTGAGACACAGCCTTCTGTTTTTTTCGCTGAAGTGAATTTCGTTTTTCTTTTCCAATCTTAGAGTGACTACCTAACATGAATGCATATCCCACATAATCTTAAATGGTCTCAAAAGTTTTGGGGAAACTGGTTAAGAGTACAGGGGATGTGCACTTTTAACTGGTTAAGATTACTGGATATGCACTTTTAAGATTACAGTGCACTAACTCAGGGCCATTGGGAGGTACAGGGGAAACTTGGCAGTAGTGACGAATCAAGTTGTAGTGTGCTCGGTTCACACCAGGTGGTGTGCCAGTCCAAGTTCTATACCCGACCAGCACGAGTCACAAAGACCGGAAAGTGCTAAGAGGCTCACTCTGCAATCACATTCTTGGTAGCATTAGATGCCATACACTCCACACTTCAAGCAGATGTTTTGTACTGGCACACACATGATCGTTTAGTCAGAAACTGTGTGGTGGTGCTGTGTTCACATTGCACTCATTCAAGACATATCAAGGAAACATGCTGCCCTTACAGGGTTTAATCACTGTGCTGCCCTTACAGGGTTAAAGTACTATGCTGCCCTTACAGGGTTAAAATACTATGATGCCCTTACAGGGTTAAATCACTGTGCATCCCCTACAGGGTTAAAGCACTATGCTGCCTTTACGGGGTTAAAGCACCATGCCGCCCTTACAGGGTTAAATCACCATGCTGCCCTTACAGTGTTAAATCACTGTGCTGCGCTTACAGGGTTAAAGCACCATGCTGCCCTTACAGGGTTAAAGCACTATGCTGCCCTTACAGGGCTAAAGCGCCTAGTGTTAACACAGCCTACACTCAGGGAGGGAGCTGGCCCTCCCTGTAAGGTCGCGTGAGGCAGTTGGCCACTCTTGTGGCAGCACGACTCAGTGTGTGGGACGTATAAGGAGACCCGGAGCAGGCGCTATACACAGTGTCCTCTGAGGGGCATCACACGTGGCACCTCACTCCCACCACCCAGCTCCACACGCCGGGTCTACACACCAGCCTCCAGGGTGGACTGCTGCTACATTATAGCACTGAGTACTACCTAAGTCAGCTACCCTTATACACCAGCCTCCAGCCTCCAGCCTCCAGCCTCCAGCCTCCAGCCTCCAGCCTCCAGCCTCCAGACTCCAGCCTCCAGTCTCCAGCCTCCAGCCTCCAGCCTCCAGCCTCCAGCCCCCAGCCCCCAGCCCCCAGCCTCCAGCCTCCAGCCGCCAGCCTCCAGCCTCCAGCCTCCAGCCGCCAGCCGCCAGCCTCCAGCCTCCAGCCTCCAGCCTCCAGCCTCCAGCCTCCAGCCTCCAGCCTCCAGCCTCCAGCCTCCAGTCTCCAGCCTTCAGCCTCCAGTCTCCAGCCTCCAGCCTCCAGCCTCCAGCCTCCAGCCTCCAGCCTCCAGCCTCCAGCCTCCAGCCTCCAGCCTCCAGCCTCCAGCCTCCAGCCTCCAGCCGCCAGCCTCCAGCCTCCAGCCTCCAGCCTCCAGCCTCCAGCCTCCAGCCTCCAGCCTCCAGCCTCCAGTCTCCAGCCTTCAGCCTCCAGCCTCCAGCCTCCAGCCTCCAGCCTCCAGCCTCCAGCCTCCAGTCTCCAGCCTCCAGCCTCCAGCCTCCAGCCTCCAGCCTCCAGCCTCCAGTCTCCAGCCTCCAGTCTCCAGCTTCCAGCCTCCAGGCTCCAGGGTTGACTACAGCTACACCTAGGTCTACTACCCGTATACACCAGGCCCCACCTCAGTCTGCCTCCGCCTCCTACACCAGGCTCCAACCAAGCCCATCTTAACATCAGTAACAGCTCTGCAGACTTTGGTAAGTCATGTTGTTTGTCATTGTGAATTAATAATTCCTCTAATTCAGAATACCAGATTTTACCCACCAGTCTGGACCCAGTCTCCTTAGATTTGCCTGGTATGAAATAACAGCTGAATGTGCTTGAAAAATACATCTTGAGGTATAACTGTGTGAGGGCTTACTTTTGCATTTTGGATGTTCCCTATTTTGGCAATAGATCTTTTCCCTTAAACCTGTTAACCCTTTGAGGACTGCATCATACTTAAATGTGCTTTGCCCTTTATCATCATGACGCATGGATGCAGCCTTGGCAAGTCACTTGCCAATGGTGCATAGAGGCATCATGATGACCTTGTGGAATTGAGCATGGTCCGTTAACCCTTTAACCCTTTAAGGATGGCATCATGCATTAATGCATCATGCCCTTGGTCGTCATGATGCATGAATGCAGCCATGGCGAGTAACTTGCCTGTGCTGGATTCATGCACCATGCTGACCCTATGGGGTTGAGACACTTCTAAAGGGTCGGCATGATGCACAAATGCCCCAACAGTGAGTCACTCACTTGGCTGCATTGTTGCATCATGAAGCCAGATGTTGACCATCATATAGCAACATAGCATCCTTTAAGGATTGTTATTATTTAACAACGGGGGGGGGGAGAGGGCTTGGTGAATTTGGGGGAGTGTTCCTCAATGGGGGGAAATGTCTAATGAAAGGCTAAATAGGAACTTGTTGTTTTGGAGTGGTCATTTCTCCCTGTCCTTGGTCGGCATGATGCTTGAATGCAGCCCTAGCGAGTGACTTTCCAGAGCATTGAGCATCAAGCCAACGCTTTAGGGTTGAGACACTCATGAAGAGAGTGAGTTACTGGCAGGTGCTGCATTGATGCATTATGACGATAAATGTCACCTTTTAGTGACATGCTGTCCTTTAAGGTTATCATGTAACAACAGGGAGGGCTTGGTGGATTTGCAGGAGTGTTCCTCAAGGGGGGGAAATGTCACCCCTTATCAGTGACAAGTCATCTACCCCCCTCCGCTACCAAAATATTACAACTCCCTTAGACAACATGTCACATATCAAATTGCCTTCTAAATAGGAATGCGGTATTAGGGTATTGTGGTTGATTCTTTACAACATTACTGTCACTGTGTGGACACTGACATTTGAAGTATAAACTATGCACAGTTTCAATAGCAAATACTTCTGATCATTTCCTCCCTTGGTAACAGGCATATCTCATCACCTCATAATTAACCCTTTAAGGATGGCATGATACCTTAATGCATCATGCCCTTGGTCGCCATGATGCATGGATGCAGCCCTGGTGAGAAACTCTACAGGGTTAAGACACACCCAAAGGGTCGGCATGATGCACTGATGCAGGACCAGCGAGTTACTCGCCCAGGCTGTATCGGTGCATCATGCTGACAAATGTCATCTTTAAGTGACATCCATCCTTAAAGGTTTAACAATACATGAATCTCTCTGGGGAACTTTCACAGGTTAATTTAATAATTAATCTTGGTGATAGCAGTAACCATTAAGCTGAACCTGTGTTTCATTATACATTGCAGGTGGTGGAGATCAGAGATCGCGGTGACCAGACAAGAGGCAGTATGGGTAGGTCAGTGTTGTTGTTGTTGTTGTTGTGTGGTGTGGCACTGTACAAGGTGCAGGGGCAGAAGTATAATGCCACTGACTGCCCACTCATATGTCAGTGTGAGTATACAGATCAGGTGCCATATGGTAGATATGGGTGGTATGTCAGTAATGGGGTGTACATCCATGACTGTACAGCTGACCTGTACACAGGACTGGTCAGCATTATACAGTCCTACCCTGATATAGATGGTATACAGATAGGAAGCAGCCTCAGTCACACAGCAGCTGAGGCAGGACACATGACTGCACTGTTCACTAAACTAGCCACATTGTCATCATTAAGGTACCTTGTCATCAGCTCCAACAACCTGACATTACTACCTGATACTATAGGTAGTATATCATCACTATTTGAGTTGGATGTATCCAACAACCAGCTGACTGTACTACCTGATACTATAGGTAGACTGTCAGCACTAGAGTTGTTGTATGTATCCAACAACCAGCTGACTGTACTACCTGATACTATAGGTAGTATGGCAGCACTCAAGTGGTTGTTTGCATCCAACAACCAGCTGACTGTACTACCTGATGCTATAGGTGGGCTATCAGCACTATGGCAGTTGGATGTGTCCAACAACCAGCTGACTGCACTACCTGATACTATAGGTAGGCTGTCAGCACTAGGAGGGTTGCTTGTATCCAACAACCAGCTGATGACAATACCATGGACAGCCCTTAGAGCAGCAATTTCTGTTAAAGCAGACCATAACAACATAACTTCCATTGATCTGATTGGCTTAGTGAGTGTACCTCACAGACAGGTGAACTTGACCCATAACCAGATAGCCTCACTAGGGGCTATCCCAACAATAGACCCCAACTTTGAATCATTAGATCTCAGCAGAAACTTGTTATTAGTCCTTGACACTTGGTGCTTCAGGTTGGGTATCTCAGCACCAAACCCAATTCCTTGGAACTCATACAGTGAGAGGGTGCTGAATGTGTCTAACAATGCCATATCCAGCCTCACTAATAACAATGGTTACCCCTCTATGCCACAAACCAAAGATACTGTAGAATGGAAGGTTGATCTAACCCACAATAGTTTACAGTACCTGCATGCTGTTTCCGAAGTATTAAATATTAATGAAGAGAAATTGGTGTATCTCATCACCAGTGAACATCTGAAACTAGCAAATAATCCCCTCAACTGTGACTGTGAGGACTATTATATGTACAGGGAACTTAAACTAGAGACACCACCACCCACCCTGTCTTGTGCTGCACCTTCAAACATTAAAGGGCGTCATATAGCAGAGGTAAAGCTGGAACAGTTCATATGTAAGGTTACAGAGGGCTGCCCCACTGGCTGCTATTGTAGCTACACCCCCTCCAACAGCAGCATGAATATCCACTCTACAGGGAATGATGATAACCAGCTCTCCTCTCTCCCATGTAGCACAGCTGTCCCTGGACCTCTCTCAGGTCATATTACTGATTTTGAAAGGTTTGTATGTTATATAACTAAAGGTTGCCCAGCTGACTGTTTTTGTAGCTACACCCCCTACAACAGCAGCATGAATATCTACTGTGCAGGAATTATAGATGATCAGCTTCCCCGGCTCTCATGTAGCACAGTTGTACATGAAAATCTCTCAGGGTATATGACTAATTTTGAGACTTTTGGATGTAACATCACAAATGGTTGCCCTATAGACTGTCTCTGCACGTACAGCCCCTACAACAGCTACATGGGTATCTACTGTGCAGGGAACAAAGAGAAACACCTCCCCCCTCTGTCTTGCAGTGCATCTAGATTTGAACATGTCATAGGGCACAGTAGCATAGTTTTAGACCTAGGCAAGTTGTCATGTAATGTTACAAATGGCTGCCCAGTTGACTGTTTCTGTCTCTACACCCCCTATAACAGCACCATGGGTATCTACTGTACAGGGGATAATGATAAATGGCTTCCCCCTCTCTCATGTAGTGCACCTGGACCTGAATTTCTTAAAGGGCATAGTAGCTCCGAAGTCAAGTTAGATCTATTTGTGTGTAATATCGCTAGAGGCTGCCCCGCTGAATGTTTCTGTACCTACACCCTTCACAACAGCAGCATGAATATCTACTGTACAGGAGAGAACACTATGCAGCTTCCCCCACTCTCATGTAGCACAGCTGTACCTGGACAACTCATAGGGCATATCACTGACTTTAAAAAGTTTGGATGTAGCGTCACTAAGGGCTGCCCAGATGGCTGTGTCTGCAATGATTTCATCAGTCTAAACTTATTAGTAGTAGACTGCCACAACTACAATGGTAAAACACTCCCCCAGACCATGCCCAGTCCCTGGAGGAAGACATCACAATTCAGATACACTCTTAAATTTGATGGTGGGTCTTTGAATCATTTGGGAAACAGGGATTACTTGCAATGGGTGGAAAATGCATCCTTTAGTCACAACCAGATAGAAGAGATCTCTGGTAGATTATTTGACAACTTACAGATATGTAATGTACTCAAGCTAGATAACAACAAGATTGAGACATTGCCTTTGATGGTTGATAACTGGCCAAAGATCATATACCTTGGACGGAATGAGTGGCTTTGTTCATGCACCAACAAAGCCATTATTGACAAGATTGCAGGTTACAAGGACAATGTTGCGGATTATCAGAATGTGACATGTAGTGGACCTGATAATCTTAAAGACAAGAAAATTGATCATGCACGATATGTGTTGTGTCCTAAGGAGCTTAATGTGCCATTCATTGCAGTTAGCATTATATTAGCTATTGTGCTCTTGGCAATTGGCATCATCTATGCCAAAAGGGTGTGGATTTATAAGATGACCAGATGGCATCCCATTCATGGGGCTGAGGTTGATGAGGCACTGAAGGAGTTTGATATTTTTATTTCATATTGCGAAGATGATTTTCAATATATTGAGGATGAAATACTTCCAAAGCTTAGACAATCTGGTTTCAAAATATGCCATCACCGTGAAAATTTTCTTGCAGGAGCATCTATTATTGATAATATACACAGAGCTATCATGATTAGCAAAAGAACTCTAGTTTTCTTCACTGAGGCATACCTGAACAGTGGGCTGTGCATGCATGAATTCAACACGGCCCTTACACTGCAGGTCCAGAATCGTTCCAATCATTTGGTGACCATAAAAGATACAGATATTGACATTAAAATCTTAACAACTGGCATGAGGTCATTTTTCACACACTATACATATGTTAAGCGTGAGTCTCCCAAATTTTGGGATAACTTACTATATTTACTGCCAGTGCAGAGAATGAATGCTCAGGCAGTGGATGTAAACAATGTAGCCCATAATGACAATGAAATTGAAATGGCTGTCATTGTGGGTGATGGGTAGTTTCCATGGTGGTTCCCTAGCTTAGGGTATAACAGCTCAATCTAAGAATAACTTTGTAAATCAGATTCGATTAGCGTATGTTCTCTTATTTCATGGTAAATACGGCACTCCCATTGACTTAACCAAGGAAGGCCGTATTTAGCACCCCCATGAAATAACCCTCTGCCGTATTTCTTGACCTGTCAAATCATCAAAATGGATGATTTAACCACTATAAATTAGCTTATTAGAGAATTTTTTGACGAATATTCTTAATTCTGACATGAAATAAACACAAAGGAGCACTCGTAGAGTTCCCCACTGAGGGTTATTTCATTCGGCTTCGCCTCATGAAATAACCCTCAGTGATGAACTCTACTCGTGCACCTTTGTCTAAATATCATACATTGGATGAGCAATTCCTGGAAATACTGAATCAACAAGCCGGTATTTTTCTAGATAAAGCAACAGTCAACTTAGCCACAATCTGCTATTAGCCACAGTCTACTAGTAGCCACAGTCTACTAGCAGCCACAGTCTACTATTAGCCACAGTCCACTATTAGCCACAGACGACCAGTAGCCATAGTCTTCTAGTAGCCACAATCTACTATTAGATATTGCAAAAAGATAGAAAGAAAGTATTGGTATTTATAAGCCCTCTGAGATCTGCATAATTTTAAATACACATGCACATTTAAAGTGGGTTGAAAATCTGACATTGCTTGTCCCTGCCTTGTACCATTGCCACCCCTTGTACACCAACACACACACTGTACCTTACCCTGTATACAGGTGCCACAACGACTGTCTGCAATGTCTCCATGAAGCTTCACAACTTGAGCCTTGTTAACCCCTAGCAGCTAGACTCGACCCAACATGACACATTGACTGTGGTTCGGACACGTGGCGAGGGCATCTACCTGCATGGTCAGTGTAATCCCATCAGGTAAGTGTAATATCATTGGTAGACATTGTATCTTACTTAGAACTGTTATCTCTGTGAATTTAAATCTACATGTGGTTACATGTTGAGATTTTATGAGGGTTTATCAAATCTTGAGATTATTATCTGTACTTAAGCCTTAAAAGAACAGCACCAGTGAATAAGTCACTGGGGATACATGGGTGCATCACGATGCCAAATGTTTTCTTTTAGCAACATATGGTCCTTTAAAACTGAGGGTAGAATATCCTGCACATTAATAATTGGTTTAAATATATATATATATATGCTTTTAATAATTGTGAATAGAATCATAAGAGGACAGAGCCAGGGAAGCAGTCTTGACCTATTTAACATTTCTGAGGCTCATTTCTTCACTCTCATTTCTAGACAAGCGGGTTTGGGCGTCCTAACGATGTGCAGCGGGTCTGGTCATCCTAACGATGTGCAGCGGGTCTGGTCGTCCTAACGATGTGCAGCGGGTCTGGTCGTCCTAATGATGTGCAGCGGGTCTGGTCGTCCTAACGAAGTGCAGCGGGTCTGGTCGTCCTAACGAGGTGCAGCGGGTCTGGTCGTCCTAACGATGTGCAGCGGGTCTGGTCGTCCTAACGATGTGCAGCGGGTCTGGTCGTCCTAACGATGTGCAGCGGGTCTGGTCGTCCTAACGAAGTGCAGCGGGTCTGGTCTTCCTAACGATGTGCAGCGGGTCTGGTCGTCCTAACGAGGTGCAGCGGGTCTGGTCGTCCTAACGATGTGCAGCGGGTCTGGTCCACCTAACGAGGTGCAGCGGGTCTGGTCGTCCTAACGATGTGCAGCGGGTCTGGTCATCCTAACGATGTGCAGCGGGTCTGGTCGTCCTAACAATGTGCAGCGGGTCTGGTCGTCCTAACAATGTGCAGCGGGTCTGGTCGTCCTAACAATGTGCAGCGGGTCTGGTCGTCCTAACGATGTGCAGCGGGTCTGGTCGTCCTACCGATGTGCAGCGGGTCTGGTCGTCCTACCGATGTGCAGCGGGTCTGGTCGTCCTACCGATGTGCAGCGGGTCTGGTCGTCCTAACGATGTGCAGCGGGTCTGGTCGTCCTAACAATGTGCAGCGGGTCTGGTCGTCCTAACGATGTGCAGCGGGTCTGGTCGTCCTAACGATGTGCAGCGGGTCTGGTCGTCCTAACGATGTGCAGCGGGTCTGGTCATCCTAACGATGTGCAGCGGGTCTGGTCGTCCTAACGAGGCGCAGCGGGTCTGGTCGTCCTAACGATGTGCAGCGGGTCTGGTCGTCCTAACAATGTGCAGCGGGTCTGGTCGTCCTAACGAGGCGCAGCGGGTCTGGTCATCCTAACGATGTGCAGCGGGTCTGGTCGTCCTAACGAGGCGCAGCGGGTCTGGTCGTCCTAACAATGTGCAGCGGGTCTGGTCGTCCTAACAATGTGCAGCGGGTCTGGTCGTCCTAACGATGTGCAGCGGGTCTGGTCGTCCTACCGATGTGCAGCGGGTCTGGTCGTCCTACCGATGTGCAGCGGGTCTGGTCGTCCTACCGATGTGCAGCGGGTCTGGTCGTCCTAACGATGTGCAGCGGGTCTGGTCGTCCTACCGATGTGCAGCGGGTCTGGTCGTCCTACCGATGTGCAGCGGGTCTGGTCGTCCTAACGATGTGCAGCGGGTCTGGTCGTCCTAAAGAGCTGCAGTGTGGAGTGCCGCAGGTCTAGATGTCTAACGTCAGTTTGGTCGTCCTAACAATGTGCTGGAGGTAAGTCACAGTGCAGCAAAACGAGGCAAACAATACAGATTCGTGTTGTATACAGCATATAGTGGATATAGCAACTTTTTTACATTTACATCTATACCATCACTCTACAGTCTGATCAAATAAAAGTAGTACACACTTGATCTGTATCTTTATTGAAATCTTGGTCTATCTTGTCACATATTTGGCATGATGAATAATTTTTTGCATTATCCTTTCAGGCACAGCATCCGAAATATGACATTTGACATAGGCCAAACGTCGGTCAGATGTTCAAGGTGAGAGGGAGGCGAAACATCCATCCGATGTAGTGCATGGTGCTGGCCATAGCACTGCTGGGTGCTTCACACGCCTGGAGCAGGTATGTCATTAGTGAGCTACCATATTCACCATAATTAGTACAATCAGCTTAATCACTATCATGAACACACTTATACCCAGATTTGCGATACTTTGGGTAATTACTGGTCTAAAATTATGTAAAAAAAAGTTGGGTCTGGTTATAAGGGGAAGTGCACCGATGATGCTGGAGATGGTATCTCATTTATCAACCTTATTTCTATTGTAAGGGTGATTGTTCTCTGTAATGTGTATTTATTGCTAATATATCAGTGAATATCAAAATTGTGTTTAACCAGAAAGGGTTCTTTGGTAACTGCCTGATAATGTTGCCCAGATCTCCTAATTATATTAACATATTGACATGATTACATTAATCACTGTACCATAGAAGAATGCCATCATTAAAGTTCTAATTTCATTCAAATATAGATGTCACCAACTGCGTTCCTGCTTGATTAGATACGGCTCACAGAGGGGAGAGTTCCACAGGCAGTGTCCAGCACCGTTCTGCCCAGTTGATCCACCTACGTCTACTCTACAAGTTTGCAGCAGGTCAGTGTTTCTAAATACACATCTTTGTACAGAGCACTTCATAATGTGCACATAGAAAACATAACTAAATGTATCACAATGCAATGAGGATATATATACTTCTTTTGCTATCCAAACCCAGCACTGGCTAAGTACAAAGCAGTTTGATTCATTGATCATGTGACGGCCAAGGGTAAAGCAGATTAAAGCACTATGTGGTCTTTAAGGGTTAAGCATTCCAAAATGCACACCATCTCACATTTTAATTATTTCATCAATTATAATTTGCCGTATTGATGAAGAGAGGCTATGCCCCCTAAAACCCAACATTCCATAGAATTTATAAATCCGACCTGCATCTAAAGTCAGATATTTTACAGAGGACGCTTTGTATAGTATTGCAATATCCTGTCTGAATAAAACTAGGATGAGCAACATCTGACATTTCCTGTGGTATCACGGTCCATTTATCTTGTTTTAAGAGTCTGTCCAATTTATATGTTTGCAGATCAGCAAACTGACTCCAGAGGACAGAGGCCAGAGTAGAGCAAGGCGACTGATCTGAACTAAGGACCTCGCCAGCGTCCGAATCTCAACTATGTAATATGTTTGTCATTGTTAGTGTTAGTGGTTATTTAAAGTGTGTACTTTGACACAATCTTAATTTATCATGTTGACAGTCAATATCAAATATTCATATGAAAGGTAGATTTAACAACAGGGACTTCTGTTATCTGTCAGGCTTAGCAGATTAGAATGTAATTAGTAATACTGTAAATATTTCTGGTGACAGAACTAGGGCTTTATCAGATTAAGGATATGTGTAGAATTCATCAAAGGAAACAATAGTAAAAATTGGTGAGGCTTTTTATCATGCAAACTGCTTCATTTAGATTTTAGTGTGGAAACTGGTGAGAATGGGAATTCCTCTAAACCGCCGTGGAAGAATAAGAAGCCGGAAGGGGGTGGGAACCCCCCTCCAAAAAGGGAGTCATCGGATCCGAAGGTTCCGATGATGGACGCAGCGTTTTTCACATCGCTGTTTGAGAAGATGACGACTTCCATTCAGGGGGCTACCCAGCCTAACAGAAGGAAGATCAATCGGAGGACCGCTAAGTGCTATAGGTGCTTAGAGATCGGTCACTTTGCTGCGGAGTGTACAGCTCCGAGTCCGAAAATTCCCGGAAAGGAGGGAAACTAGAGGGGGTAGTCCGAAAAGGCGAGCGGACAACCCCTGCAGATGAAGTACGCCAACATACCAGAGAGGTAGAGCCTAGTGAAATTCAGAAGACAGGAAGGGAATCAGGGGTGGCTTCGAGCTTCAGGAGCTCGGATGCCGGCCTGATTAACATTCCAGTCCATCAGTTGCCCGGCAATGAGGCAGGGAGGCCCATTACGGATAGGAACGAGGAAGTTGCGGCTGTCACAGACACCGTGTGGGTAGGGAGTACCCAGCTTTCCCCGGATCATCCATGTTTCGACCATTTGAAGAAACATGGCCTTGATCTGGCTGCTCCGAAGGATTTCAAACGCTTCACTGTAAACCCGTCTCCGCTGGGGGGGAGGCGGTGGTATGTGTCTGTTACTGTGGCCGGTAGGGCGGGCGAATTTTTAGTAGATACGGGAGCTAGCCACTCCTTTATCTCCTCCAAATTCTATGCTCTTATGCCGGACAGTCGTGATAACTTCAAAACGAGGGTAAACGCCTGTTCGGCCGATGGGTCGAGTATGCAGACGTATGGGCGCGCGTTCATACCTGTCCGAATTGGAGGGAAGGAGTATGTGGCTTCTCCCACCATTGCGGATATTGCAGACGACGGTATACTGGGGTTGGATTTTTCGGCGTTGTATGACGCGGTCCTGAATCCTGGTACAGGGGTACTCCGAATAGAGCACCCGTACCGTGCGGTGGAGCAATGTGTGCTCCGACAAGTATCGACAGTGGCAACGGTGGTCCAAACTGTTAAGATTCCTCCCGGACAGACGTGTGACGTGCTGGTCCGAAGCAAGGGGCTTAGGAGAGAGGAAGAAGCAGTTGTGGAACCGGATGTGGCCATGTTGGGAAGCATCGGTTTGACAGGCATGGATACCCTCGTGGGGGATGGTGCTTGGACCGTGGTGCCGGTTTCTAACCCCGGGTTGGAACCGCAGTATCTTAGGAAAGATACAGTGTTGGGGAAGGTGTTCACCAGTGAGGCCGTAGTGTCCGCTGGACAGGTGAGCATGAAGGGTGACCCTTCTCCGACCCCTTTGAGTGAGGGACTCGAGAAAATGATATCCGAAACGGATCTGACGGATCGGATGGATCTCGACTCTCTAAGGAGGCTGGTAGTGAAGTATCAGGATGCATGGCAGGTGGAGGGGGAGCCGTTAGGCCGAACCGACAAAGTGTTGCATTCTATCAATACTGGAGATGCACAGCCTTTCAAAATGCCTTACCGACGTTTGCCGTTGGGTAAGAAAGCTGTTGTTGAAGAACAAGTGAAAACCATGCTGGAACAGAAGGTGATAGTGCCTAGCACTAGTCCCTGGTCCAGTCCGGTTCAGATGGTTACTAAAAAGGATGGGTCTATCCGATTTTGTATCGATTATAGACGCCTGAATGGAGTAACCAAGAAAAATGCATATCCTCTCCCCCGAATTGATGAGACTCTGGACTCGCTGGGTGGGAACCAATGGTTCTGCACCCTTGATCTGCAGTCCGGGTATTGGCAGATCGGGATGAAGGAGGAGGATAAAGAGAAGACGGCTTTTACGAGTCACATTGGGCTGTATCAGTTTGAACTGATGCCTTTCGGGTTATGCAACGCCCCGGCCACATTTGAGGCTATGATGGAAACTCTGTTGAGTGATCTATTGTGGCGCAAGTGCTTGGTATACTTGGATGATGTCATTGTCTTCGGCAAGACGTTTGAGGAGTGTGCGTTGAACCTCGGAGAGGTGTTGGAACGAATTCGGTCCAATGGCTTGACATTAAAGCCAAAGAAGTGTGAACTTTTTCGGAAGTCCATGGTCTATTTGGGCCGGATCATCTCCACCGAGGGTGTGCAGGCTGATCCGGCTAAACTGGAGACTGTGGAGACTTGGGAAGTTCCAAAAGGACCAAAGGATATCAGATCCTTTTTAGGGTTCTGTTCCTATTACAGGGACTTCATCCCCGGGTTCTCGAGGGTGTCTCAGCCGCTTCAGCGGTTGAGCCATTGGACTCCGGGGAGGAAAAAAGAACCCTTCCCATGGGGGATGGAACAGAATGCAGCCTTCAAAGAGATTAAGGCGTTATTCCGGACCACCCCGGTGCTGAGATACCCTACGGAGAAGGGGCATTTCATCCTTGACACTGATGCGAGCAATGAGAGCATCGGGGCCGCATTGTCCCAAATCCAGGACGGAGTAGAGGTCCCGTTGGCGTTCGCTAGTAACAGTATGAACAAGGCACAGAGAAATTACTGTACTACCAAGCGAGAGTTGCTCGCGGTGGTGGTATACACGAAGAAGTTTCGGCACTTCTTATATGGAGGGAATTTCACACTTCGTACCGATCATTCGGCCCTCAGGTGGCTCCTTAATTTTAAGGATGCGGAGGGAATGATTGGTCGATGGTTGAATCACCTCAGCGAGTTCGGACTGGAGAACTCTCATATCCAGCACCGAGCGGGCACGAAGCATATTAATGCTGACTGCCTAAGTAGACGTCCGGTACGCCGTTGTGTGCGTCCGGAATGTGGGGATTGTGGTGCTCACAATGCTGTGGTAGCGAGTGTGCGTTTGCCTTATGATGGGTTGTTGCAAAACCTGTTGGATTGGTCCACCGACACTATAAGGACGTACCAGATGGCCGATCCTACCATAGCACGACTGAGGGAGCTTGTCCCTACTGGGGTCTGTCCAGTGAGACCCGAAATATCGCTGGAAAACCGTGAAATGCGACGTTTCTTGGCACAGTTCCATGAATTGGAGGTGCGAGACTCGTTGTTGTGCAGGTGGAAGACTTGTCCCGGAAAGCGGAGGGTATTACAAATGGTAATCCCTGCTGCCATGAGGAAAGACATCCTGTACTACTGCCACGGCCATTCCACTAGTGGGCATTTCGGAAAGAAACGCTCTTTGGAACGGCTGAGTCGGAGATATTACTGGCCCGGAATGTCTGGTGACCTTTTGAGGTGGATAGAGACATGTCCGGCATGTTGTTTAGGCAAGCCTGGTCCTGGACTAGGGAAATTGCCACTGCAGCAGGAGCTATTCGGGGTGAGATTTGCTCGAATAGCCGTGGATATTATCAGCGGAGTGAAACCCACTCCGAAGGGTAATACGTGTATGATGGTAGTTTCGGACTACTATACCAAATACACCCGAGTGTACCCACTAGAGGATCACACTGCTGCAACTTGTGCGGAAGCACTGGTGAAGGGGTGGATCCTCCATCTGGGGGCTCCCTTGATGTTACATAGCGATCAAGGGAGAGAATTTGAGTCCAAACTTTGGGCAGCTATGTGTCATCAGTTGGCTATATGCAAAACTCGGACCAATCCGTACCGACCACAGTCCGACGGGCAGGTGGAGCGGTTCAATCGGACATTGATCCAGGTTTTGAAGCCATTAGTGAACTCCCATATGGATGATTGGGATGATCAGTGCGAATTTGTGGTACATGCGTATAACAATACGGTCCACACTTCGACTAATTGCACACCAAACCTCTTGGTGTTCGGAGAGGACTTGATCATGCCGGCGGATTTAGTATTCGGGGTGGTAGGGATCAGTCCAGAAGCACCATGTACGGTGCTATTTGTAGAATCTCTACGAGAGAGATTCAAATTTGCCTACGAAACAGTTAGGGCTCATTTGCTCAAAGCTGCGAATTGGCAGAAGGTAGGTTATGACACCGGATTGAAGTTGCGACGTTTCGTGGTGGGGGATAGAGTAATCCGCCTACACGAACCGCTCTGCAACGTCAAGCTGGCGAATAACTGGGATGGACCACACACAGTGGTTAAATGTATCAGTCAGACGACTGTGTTGATTCAGTCCGAAGCAGGGCGCATCCGGACGAGCCATGTGGCTCGGTTGCGTGCTTGGGCTGGAAGGGAGCTCACCCCGGAAACGGAGGTGGAAGAGGGAACTTCGGAGGCGAAATTTGTACCTTTGGAAGGGGTGTCAGCGGATACCCCTAAGAGAGTGGTACGAAAGAAACCTCAGAAGACCGTGAAAAAGAAAGTCTCGGCAGGCGAAGGAAGAAGGGCCCGGAAAACTAAAATCAAGGCTGGAATTTTAGTTAAGAACGAGAGTCCTTCGGCCAGGTTACGAGAGGTGAACGGGAAACCCGTTCGGCGAAGCCCAAGGCTGGTGGCCAGAGGGGCGGTAACCTAGCTTGTTTACACAACGAGTGTGGTGTCCTGTGGTGTTTTATATGTTATATGTGTGCTACCAACAGGGGCGCTCAGAGTTGAATAGAAAAGAATATTGGAGTGCTCCCCGAGGGTGGTGGACGGATAATCCGGTGGGGTAATCTTCGATTTCCCATATTAATCCACTAATACTCCTGATGAACTCTTTATTCGAAGTATATTTTGACTTTTGCGAGCCGCCTACGTGGCAGTGTGATCCCCCGAGCCCGAGTTGCGGGCGGGAAAGGTCGTGACCTGATTAAGCGATAATTGGGTCACACCGGGTAACGGGATCGCGTCCAATCACGCGAGACGCTGCGCATGCGCTTTGTTTTAAAAACAAAAGCGAGGGAACGCCATATTGATTTTGGGGCTCACCCGGATCAATCGTGCGTGCGGCAGCAGCGGAGAAGTCGGCGTTTTTGGGCAACTAGAAGAGTAGAAGAGTGATAAAAAGAGTAGGAACTGTGAGTACTCTTTCCTGGTCCGTCTAAGACAAAGAGGGAGACGGGGAACTAAGTGTTTCCCCGTCAAACTCCCGTCGTAAGACACTTGACAGAAGTGAGGATGGCCGAGCAGCAGCTCCGCCAGTCCGAACTCTCCGGTCACTCCGAGGTGGCATCCGCCACCGAGGAGCACATGGACGCTCAGAGCCCCAGTGGTGATGAGCTCAGTCAGACTCTGTCGGAACTACGAGTGGATCCGGCCGTGTCACCGATTCGGAAGTCTCCGTCACCCGATGGTAGCGAGGACTCCGGAATGTTGCGAGGGATCGCCTACAGTGCAGTAGAATCGAACCCCTCCGAGTCGACTGGACATCTCTCTCGGATGTGCAGTCTAAGTATTTCGCCGAGCCTCAAGAAGACAGTTACTAGGAAACTGTCTATGGGAGGCGACAGCGACTCCGACACTGCACGTCCGAGGACGCGCGGTGGCAAGGGTGCTACCCGAGATCGGTCCCGGTCGGCCGATGGCAAGGTTAGTACCAAGGCTCTCAAACACGCAGGTGTTGGAAAGAAGCCTCTGGGGAAGGACGAGCCTAAAAAGCCCGATCCGAAGAAGTCTAGTACCCAGGGTACTAAGAAAGCGGATCCGAAGGTTGCCACTGCCACGGTAACCAAAGATTCGAAGACGGTCACTCCCAAGGCTCCGACTCCAAAGGTGCCAAAGGAACAAAAGAAAGCTGATCCGAAGCAATCAGCTAAAGATCTGAAGAAGAAGGGACAGACGTCCGGCAGCAGTCAGGCTGTCAAGACTCCGGTCCCTCCTAAGTCAAACATCCCGATCCCTAGCAAGGAGAAGGATGCTGGGAAAGCAGTTGGAACGTCAGCTGCTCCGACTTCAGCCGTGGATGTGTTGTCCTTCTCGCGAGGGTTGGATAACAGCTCTGCAGTGGCCGCTACGGCCGCAGCCATGGCTGGTACGTCCGGGCACGGGGGAGCTCGTCCGAAAACGACAACTCACCCATCCGACACTAGGACTGAGGAGGCTATGGATGCATCATCCGCAGCTGAAACGGTCCGAGTTGTGCAGGAGGTGCTGTCCGGCATCACCTTCCAGCTACCTGCTCCAGTGGGGCAAAGAAAAGAAGTCCCCGTTCGGGTGGAGACGCCTCCTCAAGGAGCAGCCCCCGTCCGAGTGGAGACTCCTCAACAGCAAACCGAGCCCCGTCTGGAGCCATCCACTATGGATACTTCTGATGAGGTCGGCAAGCTGGACCAAGCCGCAGGCGGTGGTCCGGGTGGATCGGGGGTACCAGTAATCCCCCCAGTCCAACATGAAGTATGGGATAAGGAGGACGCCGACGTCCCATCCCTGCTACGAGGAGCCATCATCGCACAGATGAGCAAGGATGAGATCAGGTCATTTGACTTGGTCCAGATGAGAACCTTCCGGGGGCTGGACATTCTGTCCGACCGGTTCCCGACCTGGTTCCCGGCCCACGTAACGGCTGCAATGGAAGGCTTCAAAGACCAAGCTGCTAACGCTCGCTTGGTTGCTGAAACTGAAGGGCGCCCCGAACTACTCGCGGCCCTTGAATACGACCTGCGAACCGCGGAAGAATTCAAGGTCGTGCATAGTCGGAAGGAGAAAAGGCGACATCTGACGCCAGCCATGAGGCTGGCCCGGAATATGGAGAAAAAGACTAACGAGTCTATTCTCAATGATACTCTGGAGGACGAGATTGTCCAACAGAGCACAGCTGCTACTAGAACTGCTGACACTAGTAAGATGGAGAAGGCCAGTCGTAGGCATCAATACCTACGAGAGACCATTCGGTTAACATCTCTGGACGCGGGTCAGTCCCCGGAAGAGGTGGATGTAGTTCTGAAGGGATTGGACAAAAACACACTCGCCGACAACGAACTGCAGCTATTGGTCCGGAATGCCCTCCGAGCCAATGCCGCTAGTGGGTTTCAGTTCTTTAAACCCATGTGTATAAATGACTGTATTAAAGATAAGCGGTCATCCAAGCTTCCGGAGGAGGTGGGGCCCGACGGTCTCTCCGACGACGAAGAATGGATCAAAACTGATCCTTTAGGCAAGTCGGTACAGCTGTACCACTTCGAATTGCTGGAGAAGGTCCGGACTGGTAGCACTAAATACCATTCGCTCCTTCAGAAGGCAAAATTGGCATGGGCAATGTCTAGATGGCATTCATTTAGTAAGTGCCCATTCAAAGCTTGTCAGGACATCGACGAGACCCTGGAGAAACCCCGAACTTGGCCTACCAAGGTTCGGTATGCCAGACATCTTACCCGCTTTCATGTACGTCATCTCATGCGATATGACTGCCTGAGTGTGGGTTCGAAGGGCAGCAAGGGTTGTCCGAATGGGGGTCTGTTCTACACCAGAGCAGATATCATTCGACACCTTGCCAAGTTCCATGGCTTGGCTATGGAGACCGCAGCGGAACGAATTCAGGCCGCTCACGCAGAAGTCTACTCCCATTTCGGGACCACGGTAGACAAGAATGACAACCTCGAGGTGGATTTTGGCACCAACGAGAAAGGGAAGGTGCGGGTATTCTACAAGGTAAACCCGGACCGCACGTATCTCCATGTACCGGAGGGCGAACTCTACGATGAATTCGAAGAGTATCAGCAGCGTACCAGTACGCGGAAGCGGCGAGCTCCGAGAAAATCCGACGGATCCGCGGAGCCCACCGACCCGAAGAAACAGAAAACGGACGAAAGGCAGTCCGTTATGGAGAAGGCGGATCCGGGGTACCAAGGACCGGCATTTACCTCTCGCAAGACTGACTGGAAGTTGGGCCCCCAGGGCAAGCCACCTCGGCCAAGCCCGGAGGATCCGAACTCCAGTACGGGAGGGGCGTTCGTTGACGAATTCCCCAATATAGATTTGGTTCCGGGAGCAGAGTCACAGACTCTCACCCAGACGGGGAAGACCAAGGCTTCGGTGAAGCAAAAGCCGAAGCCCACACAGACTCCGGATCCCCCTCAGGAGGCTCCGGAGGGGCACCATGTCTTACGACTACGGGGCCCGCCCTCGTTTCCTCCCGCCGACTTCAAGTCCTACGAAGCCGGACAGGAGGCCATGAATCGGTGGCAGGATAACTTCCACCGATTGCTTACTGGCTTAAGTCAGGAGGTGGCGATGTTGTCGCTGGACACAGTGCATCATCTCCACCGGAGTGAAGTCGCTACTCAGAAAGCAGCGGCCATGGAGTCGGTTCAGGAGGAGCGTGAGAATGCTCGGACTGAGCGAGTTGCTGCTAAATCCGAAAGGAAAAAGCAGAAGCTGGCAGTCAAGAACGCCGAGGAAAAACTGGACCACGAACGTCGGAGGTTCAGAGACTGTTTCGCGCACGAGATGCACGAATGGGATGGGACTCGTGCTCAAATCGAGCTCTGGCTCCAGGAGCTGACTCTGGCGGAAGCTGAGTCAGACTCTGATGAGGAGGAGGCTGCGGCCCAGTCGAGTCCTAAAGACGACTCGGAGTCCGGATAGGATTATCCTATCTTAGGACCCGATCGAGAAGAAGGGGGGGTATTTTAAATATACCAACCCTACATGTGAAAAACACTCTATTATAGGGTGTTCAAGGATCCGGACGAGAAGAAGCGGCAGGCTGGCTACGCAAGGAGTCAGTCTGCCAGGCAGAACGGACGGAGGAGGACGAGGAGATCCGGAGAGAAACCCAAAGCTCGGGACAGGAGTACACTACCACCAGGGATCTGATACGAGATGTTTTTTTTATAAACTATATATATCAGGACCGAGTGCTCCTAATTATAAGTCCGAAGATCGCCTGGAGGCAGGACTTGGAATTTTTTTTTATATACTACTATAAGCTCCCGAGCATGAGCTATGAACTTTCTCGTTCCGGTTAGTAGGAGCTGAATGAAGTAGGTTCTGAAAGCCGGGCGGAATGCATCATCAACAACAGAGGATCCGGATCATCGCTATAAAATCACGTATGATATCTTTTGTAATAATACTTTAATATGTTTCTAAAAACCTTAAGAGAAGTGATAGTGTTTATCACTTATAAAGTATTATTCATTACGAGTGTAATTAGCTCGGGGTCTTGAAGGGACGAAATTTTTTACTGTGATATTGTACTTTTTCAAGTGTTGTGTATACTATATGTATAGATTAACTCCATCTATCCTAGGGAATGGGGCGTAATGTTAATTACGATCTATATGTGTAGATATGTGTGTAATTAATACCTTTTTGTGTTCAACAGTAACGTCATATTGTTTGTAAGGTATAACTTTAATAAACCCCTAAGGTGGTATTTATAAGATAATGCCAGTCCGAAGTGTTTTCGGACTATAACCTTAATTATTTACCTCCCGGTTATTATCTGGTAGGGGGTAGTGTAGGGGCTAGGGTTATACGGGGTTGTTATATGACGAGTGCTGTTGGATGCTGTGTTGCGAGCTCAGTCCGAACCCTTCAGTCCGACGGTAGGTGGCGACACCTACTCCGGGCTTGGGGTATGGACAGAGGTCGCTATAGGCTTCCGGTCTGCGTGGGCGCGCGCAGGCTGGCTGCCTATATATACCCGGCATCTGACGGTACTCGTCGGTTACTCTGAGCCACGCTGGTGAAGAGACCCCGTGATCATATCGGCTGCTTAGCCTACTGACCCGTTCCGAACTCTATAGGGAGTTCGCACACTTAGTGACTGCTTGTTTAGGTTTACCTGAATAAACCTGATATTGCAACCTGTAACACTTGATCCGAACTGTGTCGACTTTGTTCTTTAATTGATACTCTACCAATATCATAAAGATACGAAAGATCATTTATTACACATGTATAACTGATAGGTTTCTATTTTGTTGTGCCGCATTCATGCATCATGTCAACCCCACATGAGTCCATACGGTCATGAAGACCACTTTGACAACAAAAAGCATGTAATATTAAATTACTACACAGACTTTGAAGGGCTACTATTCTGAATTCAAATGTCACTGTTAGTCACAGTATATAAATTTCAAAAATTACTAAAAACTTACAATTTGGGGCAGGAAATCGTAATGGGGTATAAAAATCGTCACAATTACCAAAAAAATTGTAACACTTGTCATCCCTGTTTATTCAGTGTCCCCCCCCCCCTCAAGTCATACTATAGTGGGCGACTTGGAGAGTGGGCAACTTGGAGAGTGGGCGACATGGAGAGTGGGCAACATGGTGAGTGGGTGACATGACCATGAGAAGTGGTGGACAACTTGGTAGGTGGACGAGTTGTCTGGATACCATTAAGGAAACAGGAAATATGGGTTTGCAAGATTACAGGTAATATGGGAGTCCTTTAGTCACTTGGATTTGGATGTCCTTATGCTGTTGTAGGAACAATGCATTCTCGGAAGTTGCACAGCATAAAACATACAAAGCATATCTCAGTGCCCAATTGTGTTTCAACAGCATTGAGTGGATGTGTCAGGATTTTGTAGGTTTTCCCCAGGCCAATTAGGCGTTCTATGTGTACTCTCTTGCTAGCCACCTTCCTGTCTCGGAGCAGGGTCTGCGCTTTGAATTGATTCCTCTTCTTCAAGAACGTCGGCATATTGACACCAACATCGGATGTGGCGAACAAGTCCTGCACATTGAACCCTTTGTCTACCATGATCTCATCTTTGCCATCAACCATGGACGGCAGGTTACCCCTCTCTATAAGGGCCCTGTCACTAGCAGCCCCACCATAGCAAGGAGGGATATGTGTGACTAATCCCCCAGGTGATGCTCCAACGATAACCTTCAGCGTATTTCTGTTTTTGTAGCTCGAATACGTAGCTTGTTGTGCTGATGGTGCTTTGGGCTTCTGAACTGGGAACTCCATTCCATCTAGAATAATTCGAGTTTTAGGGTACAGCTTCTTGAACTCTGATGGGATGAAGAACCTGGTGAGCTCCTGGTCAGGCCAAATGTCCACTTCTCTCCACTGGTAGTTCATAAGATTCAACCATGTTACAAAGATGTTAGATACTGAGAAGGTTGATACCTCAAACATGAGTGCCAGTTCCTCATTAGGCGGGTGCCTCCTTAGCTTTATGATGGTCAGGAAGTCACGCGCCCCCTAGTGAAAAACGAGCACACTAAATCGCGCTTTCGAAATACTACACGTGAAAACCTCGTCGTCTGAAACTTCCCATGACAAGGTTAACGAACACGTTTTATGCTCAAAGGTAAGTTGTCGATATGCTCCAAAGTGTATAACAGCTTTCCTAGCCTTTTTCATAATATAAGACACATACCGCCACATTATTGATGTGTATTCTCTTAAATGCCCCTATTATCGCTCGTCTCAGTCGGACTCACAAGATTGAAGATTCACAAGTGGCAAGTTACACTTACAAACTTAGGGTCAGTGTGTCATTGCAGAGAAATGCTTGATCTGCGTCCTAAACAGCGCAAATATCACACATTATTTATGATCACGCCCTAACTGTCTATAAACAGGGTGGGGGGGGGGGGGGGGGGGGGGGGCTTGACCCTTGGCCTTGCTTGGGCGTTTTTTTATCTTTTTTTTTTTTCACTCGGGCAGTCGGGGCATAAATACATAGAGTAGCAGGGGGTATTTTCGGCCACTTAAAGTTTTAAGCTTTAATATGCTACCACACCATGGAAATTTTTATCTAAAGCAATCTAAATGATTTGTGAAGTGAGTTAGGGTATAAGCAACCTATTTTGAGAGGTGGCACCAAAATATTGATTTTACTGCCATAGTGACAAGCAACTGCTGTTTTTGTAGGTTTAGGGGGGTATTTTCGGCCAGGGGAGGGTATTTTCAGCCGGGTGGATGATATTTTTTTGTCAATTAAAAGTGTAGTCAGATGCAAAATAGGTACATTTATTTAATTTGTCTCCCAAAATGAGATATTTATTTTGACCTCACTTATGGGAAAAAATTGTGAATATGCTTGAACTCAGACATTTAGGGTCTGTCTTACATATGGATGTTTGTGGTAGGTATATATGTGTTAGCCCAGCCGAAAATGTAGATCTATAGGTCTCAAAATCTATTCAAAATGAATATACCAAATAGGAAACTATATGTATTCTATACAAACTGCTTTATAAATAGATATGAGGTTAAATGTGCATATTGAATGTGTTTGTAAGCTGAAAATAACTATTATCAGTTTTAAAAAGTGTTCTGGGTGCTTTTAACAGCATAAATAATGCCTGGTGGCCGAAAATACCCTCCACAGTTGAATTAGGGCACCTATTTCCGGCCACCCCCCTTAACTAGGGATGGATTATACAAATATAGAAAATTTCAGCTAAAATATACAATAGAGCTATAATATACTGAGCACAGCCTGAATTTTAATGGAATTTCACAATATGATTACCCCTAAGCAACTGGTGGTTTTATATTGATGACTTAACAGACATGTTAAGGCTCCACAGCATTCTCAAGTCATGGCCAACAAATCTAGTGGTCTACGTGTTTACACATGGGTTTGGAGTGTTGGTCCCCCCACCATCCCACGAGGCTCCCAGGATGGCGCAGCCATCTGGGGAGCCGAGTGGGATGGTGGGGGGATCCAACACGACAAAGACATGTGTAAACACGGTTCTATTATGGTCTAATTTCTAATTTAAATGGTTTACTTACATGTTGTAGCATATAAACTCTTGATACTACGTTTCAAGGACCAGAACTCAAAGGATCGCAATGTTTTGATATCCGCCATCTTGTTTAGTGACGTCATGTCGTCATGACGACGCCATGTTGCGCAGCAACATGCCACAGCTACGCCAGGTTGCCTGGCAACCTGACGTGATGACGTCACACCATGGTGTTGGTCCTCTGACCAACACCATGGTCGTTGGTCTACGCGTTTAACCACGGCGCATCTAGAGGAGCCCCCTGACCAAGTCACGACGTAGAGGGAGCCTGTCCAGTGGCACCGTAGGTGCCATGGGACAGGCTCCCGAGACGGAGTGGCTTGGTCAGGGGGTTCCTCGCAGGGGCGACGTGGTTAAATGCGGTTCTGACAACAAACAAAATACCTTCTAGACTGTAAATATACTGTAAATACAGCTGTAAATACACTGTAAACGTCACCACATGACCAGCCTCCCAGTACTGTCATCCATCTTGAGCAGTGACGTCACACTATGTATGCTGCATTCTCATTGGCGTTGCTATGACATCACTAAGATGTGCGCTACCAAATGTGACGCCCGTGACTTGGTCCCCTGACCAAACCACACTGCTTGGTCTATAGCGTTCAATAGGGGAGTCACTGCGGTGCGTGTTAGAACCATTGTTTTCAATGGGAAGTGCACGGTGTCGCATCTGAGAAGTCGTCCATCTGAGAAGTCGCTACCGGAAGTTCAACTTACTAATTAATAGTCTCTATTTGTCCAATAGATGGATATACGGCGTAGGGCATTATCCTTAGGGTTGTGGTTTTCCACCTTTAATAGAAGAGAGGGATATTATCCTGGTTTTAATTGTTTCAAAAAAATGATTTATTTTAAATGATATATGTGGCCCCCATTGACTTTAGCCTGGGCGCGGAATTCTCACATAGAGCGACTTTTCAGATGCGACAACGGCTGACCATGATAGAACTCTATATAAGGCCACTCAAAAAAATAAATTGGTTTCTCATTACCGCGCGCATCATAAAAATCACCTTTTGAGGAAATTTTTTTTTTTTTTTTTTTTGCTAATTTTTCATGAAAATATGATAAAAATGGACAAATATTGGGTTATTTGGTATCAAATCAAAGCTAATACTGCCAGTAATGCAGTAGGATAGACATAAATTAAATTTTCCCTACTTTTAAAGGTCCATAAATTCTTAACTACTAAAATGTGAATTTTGGTCATGAAAAAGGTATATCATCCCATACATTTTAACCCGCGGGTAAAAAAAAATCTAAAAATCTAAAAAGCCTCCCTCGTCAAATTTTTCAGACCTTGGTGATGAGAAACCACTTTTTTTTTTGGAGTGGCCTAAATGAGGAAATTTATGCTTGATTCGGATAACCTGGGTCCCCTTTCATTTTCAGGAAACGAAAACAATGCTTTCAGCTCTCTTCTGAAATAATTACATAATGATTCTTCCAAAATGTAATTGGGTAGGACAAAAATAAAGCCAAAGTGGCCGAAAATACCCCCCGGCCGAAAATACCAGTCAGTACTCTATCACTATCGGGCAAATCTTCTTAATTATCCCATGTCACTAGCCTGACTAGGCCCCCCAAAAGACCTATGACATGTCGCCCGGTCAAATTTAGGAGTCGAGGGCCATCCCATTGTCAAAGGGAATAAAGTCGACTCCTCTACATGGGGGGGGGGGGGGGGGGGGTACGTGTCAAAACATAGAACAATGCAGCAAGAAAGGGTGACTTTTCAGAAAAGTTGTTGAAAAAGTTTTTGAACATTTCTAAAGCATGACTGACAAATACATAAATTTAACATTAAAATCCTGCATTCTAATATACTACCGGTATTTGAAACATAATTGTCCTGTTGATCTCGTGATATGAGATTATTGCAAACATAGCCATTACAGACAATGCTATGGGGATTCTGCTAAAACCAACGTAAACACAACTTTATAATGAAAAAGCCACCCTTTCTTGACGAGGGGAGGGGGCCAGAAAAATGTCGACCTGTCTTAAGGGGGGGGGGGTTACCGGGAAAAATGTGCACACCCGCACGATAATCCACTAACCCCCCACTGTTATTATATAATGACCATTCCCTAACTTACAACCTTACAGACCTGCTAAGGCATGATGGGTGACTACGAGGAATACCGAGACGACTTGCTGTCTTACCAGAATGAAGACGAGTACTCCATCGATAATGAAGATGACGAATCAACCTCGTCCAGAGAAAGAGCTGAGCTCGAAATCGCCCTCTACAGTCAGATTCATTTTGAACATGATCCAAGTTTGGATTTTACCGACCAGGAAGTCAGTCAAGTACTACTGGAGGAGGAGATTCCGGAGGTCCAAGAGGAGCATGAGCTCAACTGGAGAGAAAGGCTTCTAGGGGGACGAGGCAAGCCAGCCAAGGCAGAGACTGAAGATGATGTTAAAAGCCCGGTGACTATAAGTAAAGCAACAAGTAAAGTAACAAAAGAAACTCCTGTTCGACAAACTAACTTAGAGACAAAGGAGAAAAAGGTGAAGAAAAGTGCAGGAGTTAGCAAGCCAGCTGAGGCCAAACCAGAGAAGCCTAAGAAAAAAGGCAATGATAAAGAAGTGAAGAAAGGCAAAGCAAATGACAGTCTAAAGAAGAAGAAATCCAGCCTGACAGATCTGATATATCGTGAGGATCCTGAAAGCAAGCTCGCGTCCTTAGAAATGAAGAAAACCATAAGCAAGGCTAGTACACCCAAGAACCAAACTTCATCGCGCGTAATCGTAGAGCTGGATTCTGATGACTCCGATTCATCAACCGGCTTATCTTCCCAGAAAAATAAAAAAGTCTTCCTCCACGATTTGATAGTTATCGATAGCATATCAGGGTCAGAATCCGATAGCCCCGGCAGACCAAAGAACCCAATCTCCCTGGACTCCTCTGACTTGGACATCAGTCAGATTGAGCCTCCTGTGGACACAGGGGGAGGTGATAAAAAAGAAGAAACAGAAACAGTAAGTTCTGACAGTGATGATGATAATGATGATGACGACGACGATGATGATGCTGACAGCAGTGATGATGATAGTAGTGATGACTCTATAGTAGAAATCGGACCTATTGCAAATATAGGAGACATACAGACCAATTTGACTGGAGTGCGGACGCCGGTACAAAGAAGGGAGCCGCTGTCCAGCCGTGCCACTAAGGAGGTAGCCCCCGAAGACCTGGACCTGGAGGATGATAGTATCATGACCATCCACGATGTGCACACTTCACTTGGAGGTAGGCTTGTTCCAATCTCTTTTTCCTTTTCCATTTTATCTAATCATTGAATACCATTCACACCCATATATATACGCGATGCTATTTTCTAATGCTTCACAAGAGACTCGACTGTATAGAGATTGACTCTTTGGAGACAAATATGTTATTTATACCACGTAACCTAAATACACACAACTTCCTAATCCTAACTGACACAAAAATAATTGAATTAATATTAAATGAATAAAAAACAAAATAGTATGAGAATTAGACCCATTTCCCTGATGTCTTTCAGAATGTGACTGGAGTCTGCTGAGGGCGGATAAGTTCAGTGGTAAGGCACAAACGGTTGGGCGGTACTTCCGTAAACTGGATGTCACCTGTCACAACTGTAAGGAGAAAGGTCACCTGTCTAAGATCTGCCCCAAACCCAGAGTAAGTCTAGCATTGTAAAATATGAAATGGGCATACCGTAGTCAACATAATAAGCCTCTACCCACTAATAAGGGTCCCGACCCCTACCCCCGCCCCATATTTTTCCGGGCCAGAGAAGACCACAAGTTCAAGGCCAGTTCATGCTTTTAAACTCTTCTGACTTAATCTTCTAAATTTTGTTTTAAAATAATTTTATAACTGCATTTAAAAAATCGCAACTATTAAATAGATGTTTAACAAAAAGTATTTATATTTAAGACAGTTTGGTCACCTTTAAAATTAAAAAATTTTTTTTACTTGAATTTGATTGAATTGATTAGGCCACACTTTTTTTTTTATTTGGGTTACGGGCCCGCCGCACTAGGAAAGCCAAAAATCAGAATAAAAATAAAATTTGGATTTTACACTTTTTTTTTTATTTCCTCCGATGTGTATTCCAGAGTAAACAAAATAAAGAAAAAAATAAAAGATATATGGCATAATATACCAATGGAAAGCTAAAATCAAGAGGAAAACAGCTATCTACCTTTCATTAAGGTAAAATGGGATATCAAAATTTTCTCGGTTTTTGAAAATCATTGAAAAAAAATCTATTCATGAAAAATATTGTATTTCTAGTCACTTTGTAGATGGTATTTTTATTTTATTTTTCCCTCCGACATTGGGATATCCAAGCTTTCGGTGCATACAATAAATAAAATACCAAGAGGCAAACTTTTATTTTATTTTTTGCTTCTTTTATTTCGTCCTCCGTGCGTTGATAATTTTTTGAAGTGTCCGTAACCCAAATAAAAAAAAAAGTGTGGCCTTATTGATGATTTATTCTCCTTTGTTAGAAACTGCCGGTGTGTCTGATGTGTGGTGCGGATGGTCACATGGCGCGCACGTGCCCGATGTCGGTGTGCTTTAACTGTCAGCGGGTGGGTCACCGTAAGGAGGACTGTCAGGAGGCGCGCCGCAGCCTCTACTCATGGTGTAACCGCTGCGGCATGCAGGGACACATTAAGGCCGTAAGGACTTGAACCCTCTATTAAAGCTGGGCCATCAGGGAATAAGTGTAGCCTTTTCCATACATAGACTAAAATTACAGTTCCACCTGAGGGCAGCAGTGTTTGGCCTGGCGACCATGAGCATTGTCCAGCTACAACATATTCACCCTATCTTGTGCCTGTAAGAGCTGAGCCTTTACTAGACCTTTAAGAGTCCTCATGTGAAGGAAAAGTGAACTATATCCAAAAGTGCTTTTGGCCTCGCTTCAACCATGACGGTCAAGCTTTAAAAGGGTGTATCATGGTTTAATATAGTGTTTCTGTTATGGCCATGATGCATGAATGCAGTCCTTGGGAGTAACTCACCAGGGCTGTATTCATACAGTACATCATGACGGCCCCTTGAATGCAGCCCTCATGCATCGTGGTGACAGGTTATGATGCATTCAAATCAATTCATTAAAAGGTCGAAATTCTTTCATTGTCTTTTAGTTGTACATTTCAGCTATTCCCTGTATCTTAATTTAAACATGAATGTTGCAATGATGTCTGTTTCTCTTCTGTCTCCCAACAGGACTGCTCAGATGTATGGCGACAATATCACATGACAGTAAGTCCATTTCTCCAATCAGGTTCTACCTACCAGGTATTTTGTTTCTGGTGGCCTACACAAATCATATTGAGCCTCATTTGAATAATCATTGTAGTAAGTTTGCATAATAGCTAAGTGAAAGTTGTTTGGTGATTACTGATATTGCCTAGTCGTATTGGTTTCATCCAGTCATATATTATGCCAAACCTTCGGGGTTGTATCAACCCTGTAGAGTCGGCATAGTGGATGAATGCAGCGCTGGCGAGCTACTTGACAGGGCTGCATTCGTGTACATTGGTGGAAAATAGCATAGTGAATATAAGCACCATGCGGCCCTGATATGGTTTAACATAATAAATGCTTGATTGTGTTTGTAGACGGAGCCAGGCGCGTTAAACGAGGTGGAGATGAAGCAGAACACGCGCGTCTTCTGCTACAACTGTGCCACCCAGGGCCACTGGGGACATGTAAGTGGACGCCACTCTTAATACCTTGGTATCACATAGTTAAATAAATGCACTTCTTTTATTTAAAAAAAAAGAAGCATGCAGCACTTTTAATCTTTGAGCCAAATCCTAGACGCCACTTTTCCTTCTCTTCTTTTCTCTCAGAATTTTGGGGGTGCCTTTTTTGTATTATCATTAATAAAAAGAACATGGCATGAAATAATCTATAGTAAATTGGATTTTCAAGGTTCCCAGTGCAAGCTGAAAACATATGAACCCTAACTTACATACATTAAATAATGGAAAGAATTGCTTTGTATTGTAGGAATGTGAGGAGAACTTTATGGACCGGTTCAGGTTCCCCCAGCTGCCCTTCGTCTCCTACTACGGTACAGATGGTGCTGGACAGATGCACGGTAAGCCAGCGCATTTATCTCATGGTGAATACGGCACTGCAATTCACTTAACCAAGGGAGGCCGTATTTAAAACCCCCGTGAAATAACCCTTGTCCATATTTCACGGCCTGTCAAATCATCAAAATTGTTGATTTAACCACCATAAATTAGCTTTTTCAGAGCAATTATGTGGAATTTTGACGAATATTATTAATAATGACATGAAATAAACACAAAGGGGCACTCGTAGGGTTCCTCACTGAGGGTTATTTCACTCCGCTCCGCCTCGTGAAATAACCCTCAGTATGGAACTCTACTCGTGCATCTTTGTCTATTTACTTCAGTTTCCAGGTGTTAGTTCTGGAAGCTACATCAAATATGGATACCGTAAAACCTTGTGTATAGGCGGTAGCTAGTACGCAAGTCAAATCACCAATGCGGCTTATAGGATCAGCACATAGGGTTCTGCTTGTACACAAGTTTTTGCTATTATAGTACAGTACAAAAGTCACCATAATATCATCGCTGGTGAGGCTTATATGATTGACCCAAAGTCGGGCTGCGACCTATATGGTAGTTAAGCTTATATATGCGAGGTTTTACCGTACATGTATACCGAGAAACCTGTATAAGCCGCACCCAGAGTTTAAGAAATCCTGTAAGCCGCACATGAGGTCTGAAAATTGGGTATTCTAAATCGTAATTCTTACCCGAATTAAATACAACTGTGGGGATGATTCCATACAATATGTAAGCCTCGGAAAAAGGCCATCATATATAAAGCTCTTTAATACTCAAAATAATATACATGTATCTGGTACTTTCTTGTGTTGTAGGTCAGAAAGCATTAACCAGAAACGAACGGCGGAAAGACAAAAAACATCAAAAAGAATTTGAGCGCGAAGCTAAAGGGAAACCACGGTCAAAGAAGCAAAAAAAGCTTTCCGAAGGTGCTTTTGTTAGAAATGCCATTAACGCAGAAAAGGGAGCTGCCAGGGGAAGAGCGCCAGTCAAGAAGCGAAGAACGCAGAATGAACAGTTTGAAGCTGAATACCAAACTGCTATTAAACAGTCAGCAAAGAGCAGAAAGTCCAGGGGTCAGAAATACCAGACCAGGGGTGGCGTGGAGGCTCAACATGCAGGTGACTTCCCGCGGTCCGGGCGGTCACAGTCAAAAGGCAGAGGTCGTGGTAACAACAGCCAAGGTAACCAAAGTTGGAATCGCAGCGAAGAAAACTTTGGTTTGCAACAGTCTTTCAATTCGCATAAAGGCAATAAAAGGAAGCGGCAGTGGAATGAGTCCAACGCTAACCCACATGGGGGACATGGTTCACATATTGATAATTACGGAGGCGGTGGCAAGCGCCCCCGCTTTGACAAGCAAAAACCACAAAATAAAGACAATAGCACGAGACCCAACAGACAAAGGCAAAAGCAGCAGAAACAAAGGAGTGCCTTCACATCAGAGAGAGGCTTCCGAGGTTATCATCGCTAACATTCAATTTAGATACATTTTATAATTTAGCAAGAATGATGCTTAAATTGCAGACACATGACACTGAGGGTGAGGGTGTGATCATCTTTAACAACGGGGGGGGGAGGCAAAAAATATTTCACCTCTTTTCAGTGCAAAATCTAGTTCCTTTAAAAAAAAAATGGGGCGGGCATGCCTCAAATCTTTGCGCCTGAGGGAGTCGAATAAAAGCCTAGCGGTATGTTTCTGCGTGTGGAGCAGAAGTAACTGTGATCATGTATTAAGCAAGTTGTCACTCATTGGGCCCGTTATCGAACATACTCAAATTGCGGCTGTTAAAGTAGACCATATAGACGGCCCCTCTTGATATCTTGATGGAGCGAGGGGAGCGTGGGGCATCATGGGTAAACTAAGACAGTGAACTTTCCCCAGGCTGTAATGGCCCCTCGCTCCATCCAGATGTATCGAGAGGCGCCGCTCAAATGGTCTAGCTATTGGGGTTGCTATTTCACGTACCCAGACTGCTTTATTTCCGGCTCGCATCCCACTGGTACCCAAAATTGTCACTCTTTGTCAAGTCTATTTCAATTACATGTTAGAATAAAAAGGAAAGTATTCATATACTATAGATAGGACGCAATCACCTATACGTCTATAAATACTCATAGTTTAATTCAAACAAGAAAAAAAAAGCCGAGAAAATCGAGTTTGAAATAGAATTCAACTGACAGAGCGAAACGCTCTGGGGACGGGACCTGGTGTAAAGAGCATTAAGAGGTGCGAGATTGCGAGAGATATTACGTGAACTGCAGCCATGAGAGGGTGTATAATGGTAAATATGGGTATTTAATTCAGTTGTTAAAGGTGCATTATGTCCTCCATGGTTTTGTTAAAATATAACAATGAAGTAAATGTGATATAATTACCCTCAAAGGGAATCTACATAGAATGTAGGCCTATATGTCTGAGGGTGGATGAGGGTTTCTAATTACAGGAAGGCAGCTGTTTGTCACACACTGTATATATCTGTATATAAACCCCGGGATATAAACCCAAGACTGATATAAAAATGACTTCAGTATGAAGAACATTAAACACTGATGGATTTATGATAATAAACAGAAAATTATAATTACTTGGCCCTCATTTTCATCCTTTTACACTTGATTACCGGTAGTTGTATCCGGAAATGCCCTTTCATTAAAAGTAAAGAAAACTAATAGATCTAGCATTATACCAGTGCGGACTAGTGCTCACAATGACGTGGTGCTCTGCACGGTTGGAATATTCCCTTTCCCCTGCTCTGGTGGACATCAGAATGTAAAATCTCTTCCCGCCCACTCTATTATTACATGTACATGTAGTAGGCTATTACTGATCAAGACATAAATGTACATACATGTAGTGTATATTTATGATCAAGAGCAGCGCACCTCTCAACTACTCCTAACGCAATTAATCATGAATCGAAAGCAACTACTATAGAGATAACGGATCAAATGCTAGAACAGGGGGCAGAGAATATCGATATATAGGGCCCCAGACGGGGGGGGGATGCTGTGTCACTTTATAATTTTAAGAAATGCCAATGTCCCTTGTCGATTTTGGATAAGGGTCTTGTCCCTTGGTAACAGTAAACACTATAGAAATAATGTGACTAGCCCTCATGTCACTTTAAGGAATGCCTATGTCATTTGTCGATTCTACGAAATAGGTCTTGTCCCTTGCCACTAGGCCCAAATCGACATAACCCTAGTGTAGGGTCATGCCGATTTGTCGATTTTACCAGTCTGGGGCCCTATATGTGGGAGGGAGCCTTGAAGGGGGGGGGGGGGGGGGGGTTGTTGAGGCTTTTGTACGCAGGCCTAGGGCCAGCCTTCTATCATGTGACATATAGGTCATGACTCATGCCTAAATCTAGATTAAGTATCACCTCTCACGGGCTCCGCTCTCACTGGCTCAGTGCCAGTCTGTTCTGGAGAGGATCGGAAGAGTAAACAGAGCTGCTTATAGTCGAGGTTAGTCGAAATCGAGATAACATAACGTTCGGTATGCATACCAGGTATACCGTATTCGACGTATTAGGCGCCCTGGCCTGGGCGCTTATAAAATTATTTTTATGGTAGTTTTAGTAGTCTTAGGGGCCATCCATAAATGACGTCATGCTTTTTTTGACCATTTTTGACCCCCCCTCCCCCCCTTGTCATGTTTCGTCATGCAACCCTTGACCCCCCTCTAAATATGACGTCATACAGAGAGGACCCCCCCCCCCCCCCCCAAGCGTAAAAACAGTACATTAGCAAAGGTTCAAAGCTCCCCCTGGGGTGTATATGTATCAATATCTAGGCCTACATGTATTGTTTGAGGGAATGGACTTGAGTCCATTTATTTCCTGAGACTGGAGGGGAGGGGGGGGTTTGTGGGGGACATCACAGGGAAGGCACCTTGACATATTTAATTTCAAATAAAGTTATTTGCCTTATCAAAGGGCATTATGATAGGGCATCAGGTCTTTTCTGCAAATTTGTAGCAGTGTCCACCTTTTAGTTTTAACAATTTTCAGAAGAGGGATGGTGGTTTCCATACATCAACGATCTTTCCCCCATCCTTAGGCCTAAAGGCGTCCTTAAATAATTCTGCCATTTTCGTGCCCCAACCCTTAACTCTTCAGCATTCCATTCCATCACTCTTTGACCGAGTAATAAGTAAACTGGTGTATTGGCTTTTCGAGAGAGACTTTATAGACTAACACCCTGTATAGACTAAGACATGTCAAATATTGTATTGTATCAGCATGAATCATAAAGAAGAGGCACAATACAATTACCTCAATGGGCAACAACCTCTATTGGCAATAAGACGGTCTCATCAAGCTCAAATACACTGTTTCCAAAAATTTTAATTGAGCCTTGATGTGGAGGTGGAAGGGGGGATGCACCCACAAATTTTCCAAATACACCCAATACTGTACTGAAAATTAAGGCATGTCAGGATATCCAAATCTGTTTAGAGAATATAAAGCCAAACCCCGACTGCATATAAGACATCCACCTACCTTCGTTGCCACCAGTCAAGGGTAAATCTACCCCCTCCTCCTGTCTCCCCCCTTCCTAATAACCCCCTCCTCCTGTATTGCATTCCACATCCCCTCACAATCATTTGTAAATTCGGTGGGGGGCAATTGTGTAGTATATCAGGAAAGTGAGGAAGAGCTCTCCAAAGTAGGGTAAAGTATGTTCACCCCAGCTACCACGGGGGAGGGGGGGGGGGGTAGGGGTCTAGAAAATAGAAGAAGTTAAATGGTGTCTGTCCCCCTCCCCAGCTGACCATTTTGGAAAATCTAAAATTGCAAATTCTTCACTGATATTAACTGTTTCCCTATGAATTCACCTTCCTTGCTTTCCCTCCTTTCCTTTCTTTCCCCCCCCCCCCCCACTTTTTATCAAACATGATGTCATGCAGCACCTGACCCCCCCTCCCCCCCTTGTCATGTTTCGTCATGGTCCTTGGCACCCCCCCCCCCCCCTCCCCCCTGCAGCATGACGTCATTTATGGACAGCCCCTTAGGGTAGTTTAATTGCCTCCAAAATGGGGAAGTTTGAGCCTTTGTTCTAGTTTAAAAATTCCCCAAAAAGGGGGGGGACGCTTATTAGGGTGAGGGCGCTTATTACGTCAAATACGGTACATCATTGTAGTACATGTAGGCTTACGCTTCGCGGTATTTCTACCCGGTAATCGTGGCGCGAAAATTGTCACCGGGTAACAAGACGGCGTCCGTCAAAGGTCAAGGACGCTGGGTAGGCGTGGTCATGCGCACAAGTCTGCGAGAGAGAAGTTCAGTACGATATGCTACCAAATATCACTTAAATCATCTACACAGCGTCGGAAAATAACCTATAGATAGGCTGGACATTGTGACTGGAGTATACCAAAGTAGAACAAGAGAGATCAGTAAGTATTCTGAGCTAACTCGCTTTGTTTCAGTCATCATCCGCATGTTTACCTGAGCGATAATAGGGGAGGATGAGCAGCTGTCAAACTTTTACTTCAGTTTCATCAGACATTACTCACTACAGTCTACAGTGCCACTGGCAAACATGATAACATGAACATTGGTACCCAGTTGAGCAGAGATTTGTACCCGATGATTCATACCACTGAAACCATTGAGTTTAAAATCAACCTGCCCCTAGACTAGTGTCAATGTATTAATAGACTGTAAGGGAGTGTTCGCAGTGGTTCATTTTAGGTAGGTCGATACCATTGACTCAAAAAGTTTAGAATTCCTCCAAATTTCTTCCAGAGGTGCCTAAGATCATTTCGAACAAATATCTGAAGAGAAAATAGGGGGGTCCCGCGCTACTTTTTTAAATACAGAATTTTGAAAAATTAACATATTTCGATTTTTCTCTAAAAAATAGAAAAAAATATCACAAGTTCCATAATTTTATTTTGCCATAACCTGCAACCACAAAAATATGAAACATCACACAATGAGGGCCCAGATATTTCTTTTTATTCCAAAAATACTTTTATGGTTCTGTGATGTGGCATTCTGGGTAAAAAAATGATGTTTGGTTGAAAATATGGATTAATTTGTAATTTATTAAACACAAAATTGATTAAAATCAATAGAAAAAAAGTTGTCATTTTTCTTAAACTTCATGAAATGAAATCTAAGATCATTTTTTTTTTTTTTTTTTTTATTATTTAATTCATCGCCTTTCAAGGTGATGTTTTTCATTAAATAGATTTTTTCTTCTTTCTTCTTACAGGCAGGCGATTCAGCGCGGCTGTCAACCATGTCGTACCTCTAACTCTGCTTTTCATAATTGTACGGTGAGTATCAATTTATGTCCGGCTTTTTAGGTCTTTCAAGTGTTGGCCTTGTTCCTGGTCGGAAAGTTGTTTTGCTGCAAGTGCAGACTGTTAAAGTTAACTGTTAACCTTTGTGTTATGGTCCTCTAAGTAATCCATGGGAGGATCCATAAAAATACTAATTTTATAATACATGTATGTACAATGATCATATACAGATGAATGGTTTTAATGGAAAGTAAGAGCACTAATTTAATAGTTATATTAATTTCCCGTTGCCCATTTTGGCTGAGTGTTTGTCAGCCGATCCTGTTAAGTTCCAGTTTAAGTTCCGGGGGTTCACCTTGCACCTTAAGTTTCCAGGTTTTCTTGCATGTTACCTCCACCTTTTTGGAGTTTTGAGTTGCCAAGCCTATGGTTTTTGGTTTTGTTGGAATTTAGCGTCTGCGTCTTCTGCGTTTGCGTTTGCGTTCAGTTTCTAGGCGCTCTCTCTTTCCTTCCATATTGGTGCCAAACCAGTTTTTTGTTTTCTTCTTGAAGTTCAGCTTTGTGTTTGCTGATTGTATTCCTATTGGTAGGCTGTTCCACAGTTGAATTCCCCTATACTTAGGGCTCTTTTTGAATTTCGAAGTGTGCGGGAATGGGAGTCTCATGTTCTTTTTGTGGTCACCTCTAGTTCTTCTGAAGAGTTGAAATTGGGGGGGGGTTTTCTTATTTTTACTATATAGAAGGGACATAAGCAGTTCTTTTCTGCGTGGATATAACATAGGTATCTCACATAAATCATGTAGATCTTCCACCGACTCTTCCCATATCCGCACTCTTCGTATGCACCTGAGCATTCTGTTTTGACTAATCTGTAGCCTTTTTACTTGGTCTTGTATGCATGAGTCGACCAGGAAGGAACAGTTGTCATAGTGGGGAGTTACAGCCTGCTTGAATAGTATTGTAGCGTCTGCATTTGACAACATAAACCTCACTTTCGCAAATTTGATTGACGTATGATCTGTCTTATTGATCATTTTTCCTAGATGCGGTTTTATTGAAAGTGAACTATCTATTATAGCACCCAAATATGTAAAGGACCGTACCTCTGTTATCTTTAGACCGTTTATAAATATGTTTCTTCCAGTACAATATTTAAAGTTATGCTCTGCACAATGCCAAACCATCTTGGTTTTGTCGTGGTTGATTGTGAGTCCTAAATTATCACAGAAGGTGTTTACTTTGTCCAGATCTTGTTGCAGATTCCTCAGCGCGATGGCTGGGTAGCGGGATTCCGAATAGATCACGACGTCATCCGCGTATAGCTTCATGCGGCAGTGAGTGGGGGATTCCATCAATGTATTGATGAAGAAGATGAAGAGGGCCGGCCCCAAGACCGACCCCTGTGGTACTCCAAAGCTGACTGTAACTTCTTCAGATATTTTTCCATCAACCTGTGTACATTGGCGTCTGTCCCTCAGATACGCTTCAAACCACACAAGGAGTGTTCTATTTATTTTAGCTGATTTTAAATGATGTAATAGTAGTGTGTGCGATATACAGTCAAACGCCTTCCTGACGTCAATATATATGGAGGCGACATAATTGTGCTTGTTGCGGGCAGCGTAAAGATCTGAGATGTAATCATAGATGGCCTCGGCCGTGCTGTAGCCTTGTCTAAATCCATATTGGCTTGGCGACAGCAAATTTTCTTCGTTTAAATATTTTATGAAATGTTTTTGCACTAATTTCTCTAAAATTTTACTGGGTATTGGCAGTATCGAGATGGGCCGCCAGTTGGAAACATTTTTTAGGTCGCCAGATTTTGGTAGCGGAGTTATTTGTGCTACCGTCCAAGAGGTTGGTAGCGTACCCGACATGATTGAGTATTCCATAATGTGATGTATCTGCTTAGAGCAAACGGTCATGACATCTCTCATGACCGCGGCGCTGACGTGGGTGATGCCAGACGGCTTAGTGGTGTCCACTTGTTTTGCTAGAGCCACTAAATCAGCCTCATCAAAGAGGGGAGGGGATTTTTCAACTTCTTCCTCTAGGTATTCCTCTCCTGGGGTATGGTATTCTGGGACCTGTAGATTCTTTGCCCGGAAGAGCTTCTCTCCAATGGTACCGAAGAACTCATTTATGTAGGTGGCATTATCATCGACGCTTTCCCCACTATATGTATCAATCAGTGCAGGGGGGGGATGGGTTTTGGGGAGTTTAAAAAATGAGTTAATGCACTCCCAGAATTTCCTTGGGTTATTTTTATAAAGCTCCAGTTTTCTTTTAATAAATTTTCCTTTTGCTTTCTTAACCATTGGGGTAATAATGCATCTCAGTTCTTTTGCCCTCCTCAGGTCCTCCACATTTTTATGTTCCAAGAATCGTTGCATGAAGGCATTTCTTTCCTTTATTACAATTTTAGTCTCCTCGTCCATCCACTGGTTTTTGTAGTCCCGATATTTCACTTCCCTTATTGGACAATGAGTATCCAGGAAATGCTTTATCCTTTCTAGCACAAGAGACCATTTATCGTCAATGTTGAGTTGGGTGTAGAGACTATCCCAGTCTTGACTTAGAAGGTATTGTGTAAAAGTATCCTTATCATATCCTTTGTAGCTTCTCCCCATGTAGGAGACTATCTCTTTTGGGTTTTGTGCTTTTTTCCTGCAGGCGAACACAGGGAGGTGGTCACTTACCAGGATAGGTGCCGTCCCTTTAGACATAATGTATTTGCTATTAGTTAAAATATTATCTATCCCGGTGCCCTTTACAGATTTGGAAACTAGTAAGACTAAATTTAACATAGGGTCCCGCGCAATATTTTGGTGTTTTGGGCCTTTGAAGTAAAAAAGTACTGCAAAAGTGTGCTAAATAAGATATTTGAAGTATTGCATTATGGGTAAAATGCTAATAATCATGTTATGAAATGGTCTCATTATGTAGCCCAGGATATATTTAAGCAATCTATTCACCTTTATAGTCCGAATTATCATTTATTAGTTTAAAAATGTGGTCGATAACAAAATGTCCAAAATGCAAAAAGAAAACACCTTTAATTCTTGTACACAATACATTGTCGATAAAAAGCTTAATTTTGGTCAGAATTGTCCAAAATTTTACATGGGTAATGAAGGTATATATGACCATACACTTACCAAATACGAAGTCATTCTGACATGTTTAAGGTAGATGCGCGGAAACATGCGCAGTGGTCCCGTTTTCAATGGTATCGACCTACCTTAAAAGGGGCTGAATTTGTTACGCCCCCCTTAAAAGGGGTCAGAATTATTTTACCCCCCCCCCTCAGGAGGGGTCGGATATTTGTACGCCCCCCCCCCCTAGACTGAGGATCTGTCCAATGTTTTGCCGCTAGATGGCGTGGGGTGGCGGCTCACATAGGACAGAGCGCCTGCATGACAGCACTCGATCCTGGTGGGGAATTTGGGAAGCTCACTTTGACAGCTGTCAAAAGAAACAAGATGGCCGCTCAGCACTGCAATTCTCATAGAGAATTTTCTAGGGCCATGTCCTCACTTCCCTTTAGTGTCATATTGCTGCCATTTGAGATATAGCATGTATGGATATTAAAGAAGACTCGGTTTAAATGACAGCAATATGACACAAGTAGAAGTATCAAAACTAGCTTTGTTTACATCACAGTATCATGCTTCAGTACTACACATGCTGGGAACATTAGGTACCAGCAATGTAGTTCAAGAAATCTCCACCAGGAGCCTCAGTCGTGCACCCCATCAAACCATACGTAAGCGGCGCCCCCGCCATCTAGCGCCACGTTTGGTTTGACACATGAAACTACCCCCCCCCCCCCTCTAACTAATAAATGAACACACCTGTAGCGGGCACGTATCGCTCGGGGCAGCCCGAGCGTGCGTGGAGAGTGCATTGCCCGCCTGTGGTAGCTCAAGTACCGTAGCAGAGCAGTGAGAAGCAGCTGGCCCTGTGGTGTAGCGGTAGCATTCTCAACTCCGGAGCGGAGGGGCCGGGGTTCAATTCCCCGTGGGGCTTGACGTTTTCGCTGACCTGTTACACTGGTGCCGTGACCAGGATCCACCGAACCTGGGTTGGGTACTTGAGCGTGTTCAGCTTCTGCTAGGAGGTCCGTGGGACCTCCATTGACCTGGCAGAAGTCTGAGCGGTTTCAGCTTGTGCTATGTGTGCGTCCAAAGACACATGTTCAGGGCAGGTGACTGGCTTCGCCGGCTAATTCTAAGTAAGGGATTAGCTTTGATCACAGATTGCTGAGTAACATGTCTGTCCGCGGACCTAGCAAAAGTCTGAAGGGGAGTAATGTAGCGGGCACGTATCGCTCGGGGCAGCCCGAGCGTGCATGGAGAGCGCATTGCCCGCCTGTGGTAGCTCAAGTACCGTAGCAGAGCAGTGAGAAGCAGCTGGCCCTGTGGTGTAGCGGTAGCATTCTCAACTCCGGAGCGGAGGGGCCGGGGTTCGATTCCCCGTGGGGCTTGACATTTTCGCTGACCTGTTACACTCCCTATAAAACAGATTTAAAATTTAAAAACGCTTCAAAATAGAAGGGGGGAAGGGCGGGTATTATACTATAGCTTACGCTTCAGTCCCTAAGCTAACACCCAGAGGCAGGGTGTCCTTTAAAAAAGGCTTTATCCTCCCCCCCCCCCCGATACCATGGCGAACCTCGCTTACAGGAGATACACCAGAACTTCGTAAGTGTTTATTAGTGTACCGGTATACCGGCACAATAGTGGGGGTCTGGATGGGGGGGTCCCAATTTCCCATGTCGATTTTAAGAAATGACCATGTCGCCCTGTCGATTTTAAGAAATAGCCATGTCACCATGTCGATTTTAGGAAATGTCCATGTCCCATGTCACTATCTCTAATATTCCTCATGTCACATGTCACTACTACACTAGGGCCAAAAACGGCCATGTCGCCATGTCGAATTTAGTGGTCCACACCCATAATAGTTATGTACCAACATGAATCTATTAGAGTAAGTATTGACGTCCCAGTGTTGCCGAAATTACGCCGGCACGCCGGCTTTTGCCGGCATAGAATCTTAATGGCCGGCGTTAGGGCATTAGGACGCAGGCCAGAATGGCCTACCATAATCCCAGCTTTCAAATGGTGAAAGAATTTTTCAAATCGGCCAATTAGAAGCGAACATAGGGCTATATTTCTAGAAATGATTTATATCAGATATTTTTCAATTTCTTTTAAGTTTTTGCATAGTAAAACACAAGTTATGATAAAGTTTATGAAGGTACCTTGAAATATCAAAAATGAATATGGCCTGCGCGAGAATCAAATGGCCTGCGTAAGATGCCAAGACGCAGGCCACCTTGGCATTGAGAAAAGTTTTCGGCAACACTGACGTCCATGGTACCGATAATTACCTAAAAACACAAATTATGGCTATCAATAAATTCACAATATTTAATATACTACTATTCTATTAATATCTATACGTAACACATGTCCATTGTAGAAGCAGTACTGTCCTGTTGTTGGTGTGCTGCATAGCACTGCGGCATCACCATGCTCAAGTCCTTCACCAACATGGTCTCCGGACTCGTCAAGTCGGCCTTCGCTGGAACCGACCCTTACGACGTCATAGAGGTCAACTTCAAAGACTTACAAAAGTATGAAAACATAGTTTTACTATCAAGTGTTATTTTAAAACTATTCAAACTTTTCACTTCATCTCTGAAATCTTGATATTTAGGATCAGGCAGATAAAAGAACACTTGCTATTCTTCAAAAAAAAAAGTGACATACCCCGGTAGTAGTTTTCTCCCTCATCTCATAGATGTGGTCATCACATAGATTTTATCATCCACAGATCCGATCACTGCTGTGAGAAGCAGCATCCTAAATATCTGTACAAAACTCAAAACGAGCGAAAAGCTTTAACTTTCTGAAAGTATTGTTTGCCTAGGAAAGCCCAACCAATCAAATAGATCTAGTTGCTTGATATAGTATAGATTTGTATAATTCGATTACAATTCCGTGTGCAGATATTATATTTGTATACCATGTAAATTGAAGGTTAATATATTATAACTTTTCGATCACGACAGAGTCTGAATTAAGTAAATGATTTACAATTAATTTGGAAATAACTGTTTCAGGGTTCCACAGGTGTGCAACGATGGCGCATTTTACATGTTCAGGGAGCCAGCTAGTTTTGTATGTGTTATCTATGCACCAGAGATCACCAGTCGGGCTTTCAGGTATTGGTTGTCTTTTAAATTTTCATTTGATATCTTTGATAATAAAGTTTGATAATCGTCGCAGAGTAATCAGAGTGTCCGATAATCATCTTCTTGGCGTGGCCTTTCACTCTGCCTCAGTTTCCTAATCTGCATATCTAGAATCAAATATCATCTACGATTCATCAAATACAAGCTGTATTTTACCTCTTCTCCTTTCTTTTCCTTAAATATCATATAATATGTAAGCTTTTGATAGTCATGACTTAACTCAAAGAAAAAGATACCAAAGCATGGCTAGCAAGTTTTAACATTTATTTTCCCCTTTGTGTGGCAGTTTGTTTCGTGTGGTGTCCGACTCGGAGGCGATGACCACCTTCTCGGGTTACAGCTGCCGCCTGACCCCGCTCTACCTGAGCTGCTCGCGTGTCGTGTGTCGCGATGTGCTCCAGGAGCTGTGTGACCATGTCCGGAACAACCCCGGCTGGAGCTCGGCTCACCTGGCCGCCGCAGTAGGCCTACCTGAGAGCTTCAAAAACCCCATTGTTCGCCAGTGAGTCAATCATAGTCCTTCATATTCGCTAAATAAATTCTTTTTGATTTAATTTATGATATGGCTAGTGACAGGAAGGACCCAATTCGGTGACTTCAAAGTTATTTATTTTAAGAAAAATACTAATGTATAAATTACCGTATATGAAGCTATCATTTTATCAATATGATTAATAAGACTCACATTTTCCCCTGAGAGACCTAGGATGAATCCCTAACAGATATGGTTACAAGTATGCCGTACATAAGCACACCCCTTATTTCGGGGAAAATGTTACTACACCATACACTTACCGTTCTGACCAACTCTCCGCAGGTATTAATGTGCTTTTATCCCTGGCTTATGCCATATGTATGGACATTTTAAGTGTCATGTGCTCCACCCCTTGCAGACAGCTGGACGCTATCTGTGAGGACTCGTTCATGGCCCCCCTCCACGTGGCGGTGGAGGCAGGGCGCATTGAGACCATCCAGGAGCTGGTAGTGATGGGGGTCAAGGTGGATGTGGCTGATAAGCACGGAGATAACGTCTTCCACTACGCCGCTCGGTGCCCCAACGCTAAGGTCACGCAGGTCGGTTTTATTGATTATTCAACAGAATTTTTTATACAGTGGATTTTTAATTGAATGTAACTATAAACAGCTCGTTAAAAAGGTTTCCAACTTCAATTCATAAAAATGACAAATACTTTATGACTAAAGTCAGACAGAAATAATTAATCAAGTTTGATTCTAGATATACCTAGGCAAATAACAAATAATTGCATGCATCTGAAATCTGGGCGTTGTATTGATGAAGGCACTCCTAGATTTACGAAATATATTATAAATTAGCAAAAAAAAAGGGAATTTCTGAAAAAGGTTTAACATCCATGTTGTGTTGCTGTACCCAGATGCTGGCGTCTAAGGACCCGGCGGTCATCAACCAGTTGAACCTGATTGGTGAGAGCCCGCTACACGCGGCGTGCCTCGCCGGGCAGGCAGAGAATGCCGAACACCTGCTCCGCTGGGGCGCCGACCCCACACTCACCATGTCCGGGCGGTACCCTATCCATTGTGCCATGAAGGTCTCCAGCCCAAAGTAAGCTTGTTTTCGTAAAGTATAAATGCTAATCTGAATTATTTCTTTATTGACAAATAAATGGGTTTTTTTTTAATTAAAAAATTAAGTAAAATAAAAAATAAAAATTTAAAAAAATAATTAAGAAATTTTAAAAATCAAAAAAAAGAATCTGTATGGATAAACCTGTAAAAATAGATGTAAAAAAAGATTTTCTTTTAGAAGAGTACCGTTAGGTGTACCTTATCCCAGACCAACTGGAATTTTTACATTTTTTTAGATATAATTATGCTGTTATCAAAAGATCTATGGATCATTACTAGTGATATTATTTCCTGCTTGATTCAAACATATCTCCTACCTCTTTGAAAGAGCACTTTGGGAACATTGTTTCTATGGTTACAGGTGCGTTGAGACACTGGTAAAATGGAACCGCGACCAGCTTCACTTACAAGACGCAAAGTATGGCGGAACGCCACTTCACTGGGCCAAGACTAGAGAGGTAAACTCACTTATGCCATATCCCAAAAAAATAAGGGTATTGAAGACAACAATGTCAAAGGGTTTCTAGCCTCGGCCTCAAGCCGTTCCTCTGTCTAGACTAGTCCATTAAAATGGTTAACTTCTGTCGCACGTTTGGCATGTTTTACTCATGATATCTTTATCTGCCGCACAACGCTTTTCAGTACAAACACAATGGGATGTTTAGTGGACCCCTAACTTTTCAAGTTCCTGGGTCTGCCCCTAACTTAAACCCTTTTTTAATTTAAAAAAAAAAAGTGTTTATTTGGTAATTAATTACTTAGGTGTAATTACAAGGTATCGGCACATTGCCGTTCTTCCACCCAGCCTTCCTATTATCGCACGTGTGCATTCTAACAGGGCATCTACACATTATGTGACTTGGGCTGTAACGTAGACGCCGCGAACACCGAGGGCGAGACGGCTCTCCACATCATGATAAAGAAGGGCCGACTCGGCTGTGTCATGGCGCTCTTATCGAGAGGCGCGTCAGCAGATGCCGTCAGCTCACATGGCACAAATGCACTACATCTTGCTATCATGGTAAGTATCCGAGAAGTTTCCCTCAGAAATTCTAGCCCTTTTCCTTTAATTATTTATGAAAAAGACATTGTTTAGCTATGCTTTATTCACCTATTTATTTATGTTATTAACTTGCATCCCTTTTTGCAGTATTTAACATTTATTAATTTGCATGTCCTTTTATCAGATAGTATTTTATCACAATGCATTGTTAATTAATTACCATTGGCTGTAGGTGGTTGTATTATTTGATATACAGGAGTAGATGCGTAGCATATCCATTTATACCTCTCCTTATGTTTGTGTAGTACACATTTATGTATCCTAGTTAATGTAGCTGCCTATGGACATCTTTACTTTGATATCATTGTTGTTGTACGGATTCTATATTCTCTTCCATATTCCCAGACCACCTTCCCTTTTTATAGTCTCAAAATGCTTATTTTACCCCTTTGATAATAGCCCAAGATTCCATCCAAATGTAAACTTAAAATTGACCATCTGTCCTTTAAAATAGAAAAACATACATGTATCCATTATATTTTTTATGTTGACTTTGTTACTGGAATTAAACATATTCGATGTCCACTCGGTACTGAGACACACAGGGGTTTCACTTCTCTACTCAATGGGCAATCTGGCTTGGTGACTTCTAGGGCTGTGCCTCACGCATTATGCTGCACTTAAAGGGTTACATGATTCGAGCACATAGCTTGCTATACAAGCCCTAACACACAGTACCCCCCCCCCCCTCCCCCGTCCCCCTACTACGTTTGTCTAGCTGTGTGTTGTGAAGCACAGCATACCCCGCCCCTCACACCCCATCCCCCTCCTAGATACGGTGGATATAGTTTGGTGTCGTGACGCTGGTATCTCCCCCTGGAGTCTGAATGTAGTACTATTGTTGTGTCATTGTGCCCATAGAACTCGCAGATTGACCCCCTCCTGGACCTTGATAAAAGACCCCAGAGGAGCGACGTAGTAAGTGTAGTAGTCAAGTGAATAACACACATATATATTGCATGCCTTGTCATCATTGTCAGACTCAATATAACACTGCATGTTGTGATGAGATATCAGCACCAATTAGAAACTGAACCAAGTAGAAAATATATTTAGTAAATTAGTGTCATTTTTCTTCTTTCTTTTTTTTTAATTTTTTTTTTCTAAACCCTCTTTAGGGCAAGACAAAAATTTCCAAAACATTAGTGTCATTTATACCAACTAATAATGCCGTTGAATAACACTGAATTTCATCATGCTTGTGGAAGGGAAAACTGGTTTGATTGATATTCTATGATCAAGATTCATTGACTCACTACAATTCAAAAATGTACTTAATGATGATATGATAATAATAATAATATGATCTTCAGTCTCTATGTTCAGAATTGGTATTGTGCTATCAAAATAGTATCAATGCATAACATAGACCTGTTTTTATGTAATTTGATATTGATACTGGACCATACACTATCTAATGTATATGTAATGTGACATTAAACAGGTAGATAACCTTGACCTGGTCCAATGCTTGATAGTGTTTGGTTCCGATGTAAACGCTCTGAATGAAGATGGCAAGACGCCCCGACATATGGCAGCCACATCTACCAACAAAAATAAGTACGAAAACTGATCATGCCTCTCATTATTGTCCCTTTCTATGACACTTAAAGCTTGACCGTCATGGTTGAAGTGAGGCCAAAAGCACTTTTGGATATAGTTCAGTTTTCATTCACAAGAGGGCTCTTAAGGGCTGAGAGCTCAGCTCTTACAGGCACAATATAGGGTGAATATGTTGTATCTGGACAATGCTCATGGTCCCCTGTCCAAACACTGCTGCCCTCTGGTGGAACTGTTATTTTAGGCCATGTATGGAAAATGCTGAACTTATTCCCTGACGGCCCAGCTTTAATGACTTTTGGAAAAAAAAAGAACTAGTCCCAGTATTCCACCATGAACGTCCATATATGTGAGATATGTAGGTCCATGATTCCACATACAATCTACATCATTTGCATTTCAATTTTCAAGAGATTTCCTCCCGTTTCAATAAGAGAATTGCTACATGTATATTATTAGGAATTAAAATAGAGTGCAAGAATTTGCCTCATGTAGATGTTACCCTAGAGCCAGTGATAACATTTAGATGATCATGAGTGACTAAATAGAATTGAAAGTTGAAAAATCTAAAACAACAGAAAAACTTAGCAATTAATGATTGTAAAAAAAAATATATATATATTTTTTTTTTTTTTAAATTTAAAAAAAAAATAATTTAAAAATCAATGTATTATGTACCGTAATCCAGGTAATTGAAACCTGTTGTACGTCTTATCTTGTGTAGGGACCAGATGATCTACCTGTTACACGGTGTAGGTGCATCGCGGTGTAAGCCGGGTGACACGGGCTGTACCCCGTCCTGTGTACATGACGGGAACACCAACGGTACACCACTCACCAAGAAACCACCTCACAACGCCTCGCCTACCAACTCACCTAAGAAATGTAAGTCCTTGCTGTTAATCACCTCCCCTTATTTTGTTATGTGTCATTTATCTATTGTGAATATGGATATTTTGACCATATGAATCATGTAAAGTGCAATACGGAAGTAAGTCAATAAGAACAGGTACGCCTTTGATAATACAGTGAGTAGTGAACGTTGGGTTGGATTGTGGTAGCTTTTTGATGAAATGCAATATCTAGGAAAGGGATTAATGGTCACTTTTCAGGAGGTTATTAAAGAAGTTCCAGTATTCTTCTTTTCTTTAACTGACATCAATTTTAAAACCGATATGATGTCAAAACACTGCCATTTAGGATAGACCGTCTAAAAGAAACCAAATATCTTGTGTTTTCCATGAATACTGTTCATATTAAATGTAAACATTATGAACAGTATTCTGTTGATAGAAGCGCAAACTAACATTTTCCCCAAAAAAAGGCCACATCAGTCAAAAAGATGCCGCTCACTTTCATCGTTAACACTTCTCTACATTAATACCATTTTCTTACTGATGACTATTTTCTGACTGATGATATATGTCTCGCCTATAGCTGCTGTGGTACCCAGGAAAGGCAAGTCCCAGAGTCTTACTTCTATCACTGCTGACTACCTGCTACTGTTGGTTTGTGCGGTGTTTTTGCCTGCATACTTCTCTTTATGAGACCATGCACTCCTCCCCAAAATGAAAAAGATGAGATGGAGCAAACGACAACCATTTAGGGATTGCTTTGGTAGCACCTCTAGGCTATTTGAGCTTGTTACCGTGAGTTGTAAATATCCCAGATTTTAATGCACAAGCATCAATTGAGTTTTCTGTCTTTCCATTGTATTCTTCGTAATGCAATAATCAATATTCTTCCTGTCATTGGCGTGTGTAACTACATAATTATAGGTAACCACTACCTCCTTTTTTGTTGCATTCATATCTTCGTATGATTTATGTTAGATTTCTGAGAACACATGCTAGGTGTATTTCCTATGCTGTTTCTGTGTCTTTAAAGCAATTTGCTTTGTGGTATCAGTGCTTTTAATTGCAAGTCTGTGTTTCCCATAACTTATAACTCATCCACCTGGATCTGTGTATGCCCATACTAATAACGTTAACATCTACCTGAATTTGCGTTGCCTCACCAACTCATATAGCTTCAGTAGTACCATTGTCATATCGGGCCATCGTCAATTAGCATTGCACTAATATCTGAGATTTGATATGCACGAAAGTAAGTAACACTACAATCGGCGATTATGTGTGTAGTTTGGATTTATTGTACAATAGGTATGCGATGTTGTGCACCTAGTACCATACCCAGCTCTCTCTGAGTAGCTAGTGGTGCGTGCTCTTTATATACAAATACGGTGATGCAGCGCCACTAGTGGCAGGTGTAGGTACCATGTAACAGGTGTGGATATGCATTGTCCTCGACTTATAGGCGGCGACAATGCAATGGTATATGATATTATTGTAAAGTACGGGTTGATTAATAGCGGTTAAGCATTCATAATATCACACCATAAATATTTAGATTCCTATATGTGCCGGTATTCTGATTGAGTAGGTAAAGGGTGCCACACATCCTATTTAGTTAACGAGGAGCCACTAGAAGATGCAGTAGTCAGTCAGGGTAACTACATGTATTATACAATGTTATATATGTTACTCCCCAAGCTGGTCGCACACATTTGCATGATAAGTTAGAAAGGGATAAGACGGGCCAAACCAGGTTCTGCCTAGAACAGTGCCATGGTAAAGCACATTTCCATTTTCTAGCGATTGAGGAGCCGTCTCTCAACTTGCAGACATGAGAAGGCGATCTACGGTAGTGATCGCTTGCAATTGAAATCTTAAAATTCATTTTCACCATCTCACAAAATTTCATTTTGTGATTACATTATTTGTATTTGCAGTTTATGACTCTATTGTTGATGACGTTTCCATGGCAGCGGCCATGACCCGGTCAGCGAGCGCGACCGGGTCGTCCATTATGACCGGAGACTCAATGGACGGCCAACAAAAGTGTTCTGGAGATAGGGTGAGTGTCAAGGGAGTCAGTGCTTTACCCCAACTACCAGCCCCTCTTTTATTAGATTATTAAAACTCCCTAAAGCTACTTAAGAATATCCATACTAGGAAAAGAATATATTCCCTAAAATTCAGAGTCAATTGTTTGCAGGACTAAGTTAAGATATGACTGAACTACATTTCTTGAGTATAAAAAGAATATCGGTTGTACCTATTCTTCAAGTTTATAGGTTGCCGGCAACTGCACTATAGCGATTAAACTGGGATACTTTTAGTTTTTACTACATCTTATCATATGTCTTTCAGGTATTATGTCTAGACGGTGGAGGTATCCGTGGGCTTATACTCATCCAGATTCTTCTGGCCGTGGAAAAGGCGACCGGTCTTCCCGCTAGAAACTGCTTCGATTGGATCGGTGGGACCAGCACAGGTGGCATCCTAGCCCTGGCCATTGTGCACGGTATGCTTATTTGAGATAGCTTTAGTTTAAAGAGGGAAAAAAAACCACAAATATCTCATGAATTTGGTGAATTTGGAGACCAACCCGCCTCCACCATAGTTGCAGGTAGGCCTATTCATCCCATCAGTGACTGTATCTAAAAAGAGGCCAAAATGCATAGTCATTGTCCCTCATGCTTTTTTCATTCCTCCTATTTTCAGGGAAACCTATCCGTTACTGTCAAGGACTATATTTTAGGCTTAAAAATGAAGTCTTCACGGGCAAGCGCCCTTACGACTCTGCACCACTTGAAAAATTTATGAAACGAGAGTTCGGTGAGAACACGAGAATGACAGATGTTGAATACCCCAGGTGAGATTGGTTAATATGTTTTATCATGAAATATGGGTTGAGGTTCTTTATCATACATGCATGTCTTTGAAATATTAAGTACCATTATGGTTTTCAACATAATAAGCACACAGTGCGCTTATGAAATATGCTAATTCTATACTCTTAGTATGGTTGTACGCTAATAACAACGGTGCTATATAATTGAGAATCAGGGAATCACTTTGATGCTAGTCGAACAGAAATTTGATCATCGGATTCAATAGTTTAAAACAGACACAGATTGGTGAAGTTTCCCAGAAGCTTGTGGTTGGAATGATCAGCGAGATAATGTACTATACCCCATGGAATGATATATTAAAAAGATTAAGGCAATTTGTATTAAAATGTAGATAAAGACATTTTTATATTTATTAAATAATTGACCTTTACTTTGTTACAGGGTATAAAATATATGTTTTATCGTTTACAGAGTATTAGTCACCGCTGTAATGGGTGACCGACATCCTAGCGAACTTCACTTCTTCCGTAACTACGACCCACCCGGTCTTAACATGAAACAGTTAAAAGAACATAGTCAGTTTGATGTGCCTGGGAGTGCAAGTGGTAGGTCGCTTTCCAGTTTTCTTAGGTTTTATCCAGAATTATTTTTCATAGATATATAACTACTGCTATGAGGCTGGTCATGAAATTATAACAAACCTCCCTGCAGATGTTGAAGGAACGATGGTCCCTATCACTACATTTACATCCCAAGTCACTGACAGAAAGAGCAATTAACTTTCAATATATAAACTACTGTAAATTCTCACGTAGAAGCCACGACTAGTACGCGAGTCAGATCGCCAGTATAGGATCGTCTCAGAATCAGGGTGTGGTTTACACGCATGTTTTTTCAACTAAGGTACAGTACTAAATTCACCATAATCAGTTGGCCAGTGCGGCTTATAGAATCGGCACAAAGTTAGGCTGCGGCTTATATGCGAGTTGGGGCTATACGCGAGAAATACTCATTTCTGCCTGTATCTTCACACAGAGACGTTCATATGGCGGGCGGCGCGCTGCAGCGGGGCAGCCCCCACCTACTTCCGTGCCATGGGCCCCTTCCTGGACGGCGGTCTGATGGCCAACAACCCGACCCTGGACGTGATGACCGAGATCCACGAATACAACACGGGGCTGAAGGCAACGGTGAGACACCACTATAATAACAAACTTATATTAACACAAAGTCAGAAACTTTTTTGATTTGCAAGATTTCTATTACTACCAACCCTCTATGAATCTCGCAGGAAACCTCTTAAGCCATCTTATCCCCATGGTCGGTGGGGCACACGTTCTCTTCATAACCCATGAGTGCCTGAAAGTACTGACTTAAGCACCCCCATCCAACGATAAGTCGACAATTCCTTCTGTATCGAAGATATAATACTTTATGATTAAAATACCAATAATTTAAATCATCCACATGGTTGACAGGGACAGGGCCACAACGTGCGGCCCCTGCACGTGATGGTATCTCTGGGCACCGGCCGCATGCCCAAGTACGGAGTCAAGGCACTCGACGTCTACCGCCCGGAGGGCCTGTTTGATATCGCCAAGGTAGCCTTTGGAGCCACAGCCCTGGGAAAACTCCTTGTGGACCAGGTATGTGATGGATATTTTCACATACTCTTTCATTAAATTGTATTGGTACAAGTGTTAACCAATGAATTATTGTCTATTGAAAGTTTAATTTTTTTTAAATGTTGTTAAATAGGAAAAGTAATACAGTACTTTTTACCTTCCTATATTTCTAGGTGACTCAGTCAGAAGGGCGGCCAGTGGACAGGGCACGGGCCTGGTGCAGTATGATTGGCATGCCTTACTTCCGCTTCAGCCCAAACCTCTCGGAGGAGATCCCGCTCGACTGCCACGACGACCGCATGCTCATCAACATGCTGTGGGAGACGCAGTGCTTTATCCACGAGAACTGGGCGCGGTTCGAGCAGCTCGCTCTACTGTTAACGCCATGAGCAGATCATTTTTAGAATATTGACCGGTTTCTTTATTTTTGGGGTTAAATTATCACTCCATTAGCAAGATAGGCACAGCTCACATAAAGTAGGTTAGTTCTAACACTTGTTCTTGTTCGACCCCTCCCTCTCCCATGGAGCAGCTCATTTTCATTATTTCTCTATATTCCTTACTCTGTAGGATCTCACTGCCTGTCACCCAATAGCTGAATCTGCGTATTGTCCTCAAACCCAGTCTTAACTGTAAAGTTTATAAATTGTGACACGCAGTCAGTATATTGTATAATTCCCGCGTATAACCCACATCTCCAATGCCAAATCTTTTTGAGCCCCCGCCCCTCAGAATGAATTTGCCTTCAATGTTAACAACGTGCGAGTCATATTAAAACACGATTCACGACAACAATGAGTTCAATGGGGGATGTAGTTCATACTCTGTTAAAGAGTAAATTGATAGTTTTTGAGTGTAGGCACTCACTTGATAGCATACGAAGATATCTCAAACGTTTTCTACTTGTACGTTAATGAAATGATTACTAGCCCTTCAACGCACGATGCATTTTCATTTCTCGTTATGATGCACCAACACAGCGGCCACAAGTAACTCACCGGCGCTGCATCAGGAGTGTATCAACCTCATAGAGTCTGCATGATGCATGTATGAAGCACTGGCGAATTAATCACCGCTGTTGCATGCATGGATAATAATTTTCTTTTTTTATATTGAATCCTCATAGGATATGACTGCTTTTACAATTGCACAATGATAAAAGGGCACAGTACACTATGCATCCCTTAACGATGTAATCAAGCTATAGACATCTAATACGTACGACTATGATCACACGTCGTGTAGACTGTCAAAGGATATAGTCATGACGTTAATTCACCCACTTTACTCAAGCATTGTTTGCTTAAATGAGTCATTCAGTATTGCAAAAGTTCATTAGTTGAGATACTAGAATTTTACTCTACTCATATTTTTGTAATGAAAAATTGCATTCGTGTCATCTTACCTATTTATGCAGTCAGTTCAGATGGTTTATTGATATGATATCTTGTGAGAAAAGTACGTTTGTTAATTTGTACATGTATTTGTATTTGGCTAATGCTAAATACAGAGATAGGCATTCGACAGGTTCATGTTATATTACTAGTAGAGGTATGTCTGTGCAACGAACTCCCAATTTCCAGAGCACTTATCACTGTGGTTTGTAACATTTGTCTGTAAATTCTTTTTTTTTAATTGAACATCTTCATGGACTACGTTTACAAACACTTGTAATGTTTAGTCTACCCCTACTATATCAGTGGTTTTCCCAATTATACTAGTGCTAATTATATGCATTAACGGATTGTAATTTGCTATGGATGTGATGCTAATGAGACTATCAATTTACTGATCAGTGCTTTTGCTTATTTGTGTAGAGCTATTATTTTGTTTATGTCCCATGTTTATTTATACAATGTCGCATAATGAAATATATGAATCATGTTTGTTTCTTTAAATTTTGGTTATTCTTCTTGAGACTATCCCTTCCTGCTACATATTTATCATTTATTCCGGAGGATGAGAGATGATTAAAAGAGGAATAAGGAAATATATATGAATTACCATCATTCCGAAGTTTCTATTTTATTCTCCCTTTTCTGTCTTGATTTGGGGATAGAATTAAAGAAGGTAATTTATTTTGAGTACAAGAACTATATTTATTATGTATACCTTATTTACGTTTAGTAAATGAAGAGTATGTATACATGTAATTATTACGTTTTTCGGGACTAATTTTTAGTCTGGATATAATACGGTGTATTTTAAGTGTTAAAGTAGTGCCAAATGTTCAAAATACCACAAGGCTATTCTAGTCTACCTGTTGTGTTCTTTCCTTTCCCACATGCCAAAGGCCTGCTAAACTGCAAATATAATAATAACGGCTCTATATAGGTCATGGGTACTTAATATGTCGGTTATGGTTAGGTATCTGACGGTTTGAGAGTAAATTAATCGTTCACCCCCGTTTAACCCTAATGCGAAATGTCAGCATAATTCATGATAAAGTTTGTCGGTCACTGATACATTTCTGATGGTGTATATAAAAACTGATAAATTCTCCACATTCCATGCGAGTACGCTCATTTGTAAGCTATTATATTTGTAACATGAAAATGAAAAATGTAATAGATGTAGTATGTTGAAGCCATATCAGATTGATCCCCACATGCACCAAGTTATGCACGTGTCAATGTAAAGGAGCGCAATATTGTGTATAAGGTCTCTGCTGATAACACTATTTGTAAGTAAAGCAATCCCTACTGCAGTTCTTTAAATGTGTTCATCTCTGTTAGAATAAGGCCGACATTGTGACAAGTCAGTTATGGTTCTTTTTAATAGAATCGTTACATAAAGACATCTAGTGAATATTAAGTGGCCATTACGGATGAGTGATCAGTTAATTTCAATAGGAAATATGACTAGTAACGGACTATCACAATTGAACACCGGGGCTCTAATATGCGCCGGTCTTATATAAGCGCCAGTCTTACATGTATAGCGCTTTTCTGGTATATAGAACACAGAAGATAGTGGAATCCTGAAATATCTCTTATGCACTGAGGTTATGTAGAGTATAAATCCCGGTCCTGTACATGTACATGTGTATAAGCGGGAGCTAAAACGCGATGGTAATGTAATTCCAAACCCCTTGCGCCAATACACATGCAATGCAACTTTATGTGCAATATTTTAAACTGTTCTATCCAGTTGTAATTATAGCGAACCCGGCTACAATAAATTGTAATATTAACAAAGCCCGGGGGAAAAGGAACTATTCTTGCACGCTATGAATAGCAGTGATGTGGTAACCGTAGTCTATGTATCCACCCTGGCATAGAGTAATTGTAAAGTCTATGGTACCTTTATTTGATATGACATGCCACAAAACAAGGCTGGTGTCATTGCACTATCTTCTTAAAATGTACAAAAATGTATGCTTGTTATTATGATATCGCAAGATTTGAACATAAAGCAAGCTTTATGCATTCATGCACGTATATAAGTACGTATTATGTGTGTGTGTCTAACTGTTTGTGTGTATAAAGTAATATTATATGCACTCGTTATTATGGAATATCTTTGTGATAAAGGCCCCAGTATGTAGAGGACATAATCTAGTCATATTTTTGGGTCTGACAGTTCAGTGTTGTATACATGTATAATACTGTATGAATTCGGAGCAGAACATTAATTGTGCCTAGGCTAATGAGACTATAGAGAACAGCTTCCATATTATAAATAATATAGTGTGTTTCTGGCGCAGAAACAACCCATATTCCAAGCATAATGACATAAAGTTATTTGAAAAAAATCATACAGTGTCTTATCGTTTTAACTTCTTGTGACAACTTCCCCAACCCCAGATATAGATGCCTATAAGTAGTATTGTATGTATCGGAACGGGACTATAGTTAAGTACTGTTTATTACTCAATCGACCTGCAGCCAATCAGAGGCCTCCATTTGGTCACGTGACCGGAAGTGACCTACTTAGGGGATTAGTGGTGAGGTCACGTGACCTAGTTAGCCAATCAGAGGCCGCCATTTGGTCACGTGACCGGAAGTGAGGTCATATGACCTACTTATGGACCGGAAGTGACGTCATATGACCTACTTAGGGGACCGGAAGTGACCTACTTTAGGATCACGTGACCAGAAGTGACCTGATGAGTCACGTGACCGGAAGTGACGTCACATGACCTAATGGCCAACCGGAAGTGAGTGACCTGATTGAGTATCACGTGACCGGAAGTGACCTGATTGATCACGTGACCGGAAGAAGAAGAAGAAGAAGTGACGTCACGCGACTTAATGAAGAGATGAGCGTCTTTAAGGGGTCACGCGCTTTGAAATGTGATATCTTTTTTTTTGGAGGAGGAGGAGGAGGAGGAGGAGGAGAGGAGGAGGAGGAGGAGGCGAGTCTCTTATTTTTTTCGGTAAACTAATAAAAAACACTACGATATAAGTTTGTTTTTTTTTTCATTTTTTATTGTTTTACGAGCGACTGGAAGTGACTTATTGAACTAGGTAGAAGCGTTCTTTAGAGTGTATAAAGGGGGGGGGGGGAGGGGAGGGGAGGGGAGGGGAGGGAAGGGGAGGGGGGCCCCTTTAAGATGCATGGGGAGGGGGGCGCTTTTAGGATGCATGGGGCGAGTGGTGGGGGGGGGAGGGGGGGAGGGGGGCACTCTAGGGGGGTGGGGGGGCACTCTAAGGGGCGTTTGTCTCTTTTAAGAAAAAAAAGAAAAGAAAAAGATTTCAATCGAGAGACACGCTTCTTCCTCTCGAGAGGAAGAAGCGTGTCTCTTCGTTTTTTTTTGTTTAGGAAGTGAGAGTCTTTAGGATCACGCGACTAGAAGCGACTTGATGAAGCATGTGACTAGAAGTGACGACGTCACATGCTTTTAATGAAGCGATCAGCTGTGACTAGCGGTGGCGGCGGCGGTGGTGCTGGTGGTGGTGGTAGTATACGTTACTGTGGTCAGAGTTGATATGGTTTTTTTCCAACAGAAATCAGAGCTTTTATACAGAGGGAGTTTAATCCTATTTCCAACAGCACTCCAGCTGTCTAGCAGCTGCTCCGCTCCTTAAGAGCTTCTTAAGAGCTTAGATGACGAGGGGTATGTCATCGCCATCTGTGGAAGCCAGCTGAAAATGGTGTTTTTTCCTTATCCATAGCTTTACCTCCTACCCCCTACCTGAGGACGACTCTCTCCCCCTTTAGCATTCATTGTAACAAACGTCAGAGGTCAGGTGAAAATCGGATTTTCATGCACAGCCTTAGTCAGCTGTCACCCCTATTGAACTAGCCGGCCGCTGCCGGCCAGTCTACTCACCACGGCAGGAGGCGGTGATTTTTTTTTGTTTTACACTTAAGTCGCTCACCACATGCACACGACTCTACTCACAGACAGACACACCCGTCTTAGGGGGTCCTGCTTCACACCACACGCCTCCTGTAGTTTTTTTGTATACACACTCTAAGCTCATGACTGCTTAATCCTTTATACAGCTACAGCTAATGCGCGTTGAATTAGCACAGTCGGTACACCGCCCGCTCATGGCAGTCGATCTCTCAAAAAAGAGGGGAAAGAGATCCAGCTGAAAACGTCATGACTTATGTCTTTTGTTTCTCTTTGTGAATGTCCGCCGGTCAGCCGGCGGCAGCAACTGCTTAATCCTTTATACAGCTAACGCACGTTGAATTGCTGAACAAGGCAGTAAGTAGCTTAGCTCATGTCAGTCGATCTCTCAAAGGGGAGGGGGAAAGGGATCCAGCTGAAAACGTCATACCTTAAGTCTTTTTGTTTCTCTTTGTGAATGGCCGCTAGTCAGCCGGCAGCAGCTGAACAGAGCCGTAAGTAGCTTAGCTCTAGAAGCGAGAAGGAGTATATAAGGAGGCTGGAAACACCCATTCACTCACTCAGTCTTTTGCTGTTCTCTACAGTCACCACCATGAGCAAAACACAACAACTAGTGTCGTCCAAAGATCTAATCGAGTTCGAGAACAAGAAGAGTACGCAGAACGGTGATCGTTTAGCGTCAGCGTCTCCTCTTGCTACTGAAATTGAGACTACCGCCGCAACCGCTTGGTCTTATCACCCTCCCGCTGTAGCGAGCGCACGCAGCAGTAGTAGTGGTAGTAGTAGTCGTCGTGGTAGCGACGTTGTTACACTCGCGACGGTTGTTACTGCTAAGCACGCTGCTGCTGCTGCTACTGCTGCGCCTGCTGCGGCTGCTGGTGATCTTCGTGCTGCTAGTGCTGCTGCTGCTGCTGCTGCTGCTGCGCCTGCTACTGCTGCGCCTGCTGAAGCTGCTGCGCCTGCTGCTGCTGTGCCTGCTACTGCTGCGCCTGCTACTGCTGCACCTGCTGCTGCTACACCTCTTGCTGCGACTGCCGCTACTAGTACTGACACGCAGCACGTTGCACAGAACCTCTCCACCGCTACATCAACCGACGCCATCAACGCCGCTCGCGCTGAGACTTACAGCTATTCGGACACTCAGCCCCAGCAGCGCGTAGTAGACATACATGCCCTAAAGCAACAGGGTGAGACAGAGAACGACGCTGACGACGAGGCGTACGAAGAACCCGAAGGGTTACGGGCGCACAGTCCGTTTTTCGACCTCATTTCCACTGGTAGCGCGTCCGGTCCGTGGCGACTGCCCTCACCAATACCTTACGAAGTCCTGTGGTTGCCCTGTTCCGACAACGAGTCGTCGGATACCAGCGCAGACGCTGCTCCTGTTATTAGTTGTGCTGCAGTAGTACCTGTATCATCATACTTCAAAGCAGAGCCGTTAGGATACTTGTCAGACGCTATGCTACTGAAAATAAGTAGTAAGTTGCCGACATCAGATTACATACGGTTAGGTTCATACCTTGAAGTGAACTTGAAGGATATGGGATATCTCAGTTGTGAGACAAGTGTCATAACTCAAGCTAGAGAAATGTTCACTACTTGGTACCAGAAAAGTTGTACTACTAAGTGGAAGGACCTAGCCGCCGCCTTGGAAGAATCTTACCGTATGGACCTCATCAAATTCTCACGTGAGTACATGGACAAGCATGACATGTGGGATGGCTTAGAGAGTGGAGACATGGAGTGGAAAGTGCAGAAATATTTCTCTCTTTTAGCTGAGCTCTGCCCTAGAGACTGGAAGACCATAGGGATCTACTTAGGGTTGACTTCTCATGAAATAGCTTTCATCTCTCAACCTGTGCCTTCTGACAGGACTGTGAAGAACCCTGTCTATGAAGTGCTGAGAGCTTGGAAGTACAACGAGACGTCTGAGCCTATGGCTCTGATGAAAGTGTTGCAAGACGACATGGGTCGCAGCGACGTCGCAATGTATGTTCAAGGGTTGTATGCAGCTGTACCCAAAGACATAAAAGTGAGCTGTGACACTCCAGTGTTGACCACTCTTGTCTGATCCCTGCAGTAAGATGGTCATCTGTTGAATTCGATCCTAGACTACAGTCACCTTTCACAATGCTAATAGTATCGCGTGGTAAGAGGTGTCTAGTATTCGAAGTGATAAATAACGTTTTATTTTTTTTAATAATTGGTAAATAAGTGAAAAAAACAAAAAAAAGAAAAACATGACGCAGGACATTTGCGAAAAGTGTTTCAAAATTTTTAAAAGACCGTACAATCACGAGTGACCCGTAGAAAAATGAAGAACAATACCTAAGTTTTGCCCTCTATGCAGCGATGTCGATTGCTGAAAAGATCACCTGTCGACGCGAATCTCTGGACGAGGTGACTATCCCTCCACGTACATGCGGTGTACCGAACGGTGAGGAAACGTTCACGGCGAATTGGCCTGCAATACGAACGAGTGTCAGGATGCACGGGACTCGCGTGAGTGTAACAAACGTCAAACTACCAACCGGCGAGTTGAGTGACGCTGTAGATACTATGCGTCGTAATCTGCTTCACACAATGATAAAAAGTGAGTTTCTCGGTAAGCTTACTCTTACAACACAGAGAAGACAAGAACATACTGCGCTACTTTCACGTCTCCCAGAACAACGCAACTCTCATTACAACCGCTCCCTACTATAACTAATTTTAGAAACTTTAGAAGAGCTCCTCTCAAAGATGGAAAACACCGTCGCTTGCGAAGAAGTACGGAAACTTTGCGACGCTGACACCAAGCAGTGCGCTCTTTTTCCTACTAATTTTGAACATTTGCGTTTACATGGGACCTGGAGGTTTTCCCATAGGCGGTAGGAACAGGCAGGACGGTCGAGTTGGAAAGAGAAGCCTTGTGTTAGATTTTCCCAACAAGGACAACCTCTGCGTCTTCCGCCACATTTCCTTTCACTTATACAACACCAGCAAGCGCGCTTCAAATTTGTTATGTCAGTTCTGTCCCGCTGCCACACGTGAAACTTTTCCTCCCGACGGACATTCCAGAATCTACCCTTACAACATTACCTTCGATTTCGAAGCTTTCTTCAGACCGTGCAGAGAACCGTCGACTGAACACGTGTCCCTGCTGTAGGATCACGTCCCTTTGTCGGCTAGCGTCACATCCGACTTTCTGGGGTAGGAGGGGACGGTGTACCTCAGAGAATCCGACGCAGATTCCGACCCCTTGTTAGACCGAGTTTAAAATCACATAAACGAGAACGCCAAAGTCATCGAGAAAGCTGTGCTAGAACTTTACCGACCAACGTTAGCGAAGTTACATGTAGCGATAGGTGAAGCTCTCCTGCTAGAAGAAGCGACATTCACCCCTTCTCCAGGCGGCTTCGCTGCAGCTCACACCAGACAACCGTTAGTTCAACTGAAGAAGCAGCTTCTGAGATACATCCGTCAAGCTCCAGTCGTGAGCTTCAACACGGAGCGTTACGACTTGAACCTGATCAAAAATACGCCTTCACTCGTTCTTTGCCTCCGGAGACCGAAGAAACCAACAATTCAGCGTCATAAAGAGAAGCAATCAATACTTGACGGTTTACACACAGTTTTCTTGGACATAGTAGTCAACTATTTGGCACTTGGTTACAGCTACGCGAATTATTTGCGAGCTTTCACCAGAAACGAAGAGAAAAGTCGCTTTCCTTACGAATGGATGACGTATACCAAGAAACTGGTAAACAGAACCCTGCCACCGAGATCGGCTTTTGACAGCGAACTGACGGGCGTCAAAATGGCCGAAATCCGACTACGCCACATGTCAGAAAGTTTAGTACGACAAGAAGATGCAAACTATGAGAGATTACTTGATCCACTACAACAACGAAGACGTCAAACTTTTCATTAAGCTTTTGAAAAAATCACGCTAATTTTTTCCAAGATCGCAGCATTGTCATGTTGAAAGACGAGATCTCTCTCGCCAGTTTGACTTTACAAGTCCTCTTCCAAAACCTATAAGCTGTGTTCACAACGTTCCCTCCCTTCGACGCCGTCCTCCACGCTCTGATCAAAGAAAATCTAGTCGGTGGTCCTTCCATCATCTTCCATAGATTTCACGAGAAGGAGTGTATAGGTGTCTTATAAGTCAGCAGAGGGTGAATACTAGTGAAAAGGGAAGGCAGGTGTGCAAGTAGCTTTTCTAACAGACACATGTGTGAACTAAGCTGCTTAAGTCTAAAGCCACCTGCGGTAGAAGCTCTGTACTGAGAGTCTTTTCAGCCGTTTAAGAGGCTTATCTAGGCCAGGGTACATAAGGAGTGAAACGCCGCTCTCACCAGTCACACTTTCTCCACCCGCCCTTCATCTTCGTAGCATCGGCCACTCTACGCTCGCTCAGCACGTTACGATGAGTAGTTCTGCTATTTTCTTTATTTATGAAAGTGTTGACGCTACAGAGCATCGAAACCCTCTCGAAATGAGTCCAAGAAAGAAAAAGCAACTCCCACTTGAAGCAAGAAAAGAAACAGTGCCCTATGATGCATGTGAGGTAAAGAAACATTGGAAGGACGTCACCAAGGAGCAATGGATAGAAGCATGCTTCAACTTCATCGGAACAGTAGTTTCATTTGGACAGAGGGAGAAGATTTTGTTAGAGCTATTTTTCTTAGCTCCGTATACTTGGCCTGACTGTGGTGAAATTCCTTCAAGTTTGTCAGTCTTCGCCATACAAGTTATCAACTCCTTGAAGGAGCTTCGATATATGCAAGGCACTCAGGAGGAGATTGTCAAGAAAATGACGGAATTCGAAACAGGCGAAGACACAATATGGTGCGAGGAGACGACATATGCGGACGATGATCTGGAGTCCATCATTTGTAGCCCGTTGGAACATTATGTTAAAGACTTTGAGGACATGCTAGACAGCACTGAGATGAACCCGAAAGAGAGATCCCTTACTGCACAGAAAGAGGCCAAAGCAGTGTTGGAAAAGCACAAGTTTGGTCAAGGATTCACTCTTCAAAGCAGCTGTGTGAGTGTGATAAAAAGTCTTGTGTTGAAACATTCAGACATGAAGTTTTCGCGTGCTGTCGACACACTTCCTTTGCCTGAACTGATGATGAACATGATCGACCCCATCGTACCAACACGTTTCGACTCTGCCAATTGTCCCATGTATAAAATGGTTTCAAGTTTTGCCCGTGGCCGATGGCTAAACGATCCACTGAAGTCAGAAAACCTCCTTGATTTAATCAACTGACTAAATGTATTTTCTCATACTAGTATTAGTAGCATTAGTAATAGCGGCTACTCAGTCTCGTGCAGCACAAGCAGCAGCATCTGTCAGCAGCATCCGTGACATCGTCAGCAGCAGCAGCAGCTGCACAAGCAGCACAAGCAGCCACATCTGTCAACAGTATCCGTGACATCGTCAGCAGCTGCAGCAGCTGCACGAGCAGCGCAAGCAGCACAAGCAGTAGCATCTGTCAGCGGAATCCGTGACAACGTCAGCAGCCGCAGCAGCGGCTGCACGCGCAGCACAAGCAGCAGCATCTGTCAACAGCATCCGTGACAGCGTCAGCAACTACAGCAGCTGCAGCTGTCAGCAGCTGCAGCAGCTGCACGAGCTGCACAAGCAGCAGCAGCAGCAGCAGCAGCGGTAGTGTAGACCGCTAAATTCGAGATGACGTCATGTCTGTTTCTTAGCATCGACATTCGACATGAGACCTAGTGACATTTGACATGAAGCTTGAAAAACATAGTGACAAGTGACATGAGCAATTCTTAAAATCGCCATGAGATATGAGCATAATTAAGCGACATCGACATGTGCTATGGCTATTTTTTTTTAAGACAAACGCCGTAGTCTCCTCATCCAGACCTCCGCTAGTAGCGCTCTATAAGCGCAAGCTGTAGCTGTGAACCCCCTCCTCCCACCGTACACACGGGTAAATATCAGAGTCGGCCAATGTCGCCAATACTACTCTCATACAAGGGTCAGGCGCTGCTGGACTATAATAGATGAGTCAAGGACTATTCTACTGAGGGTCAGGCTACGCCGGACATTCAATAACAAGCTGGACTTTGGCAAATTTGCTTGAAAGTCTGGTCAGCAAGAGTCCAGCATACTCTCCCAAGAGTTCAGCATTGCCAGACTATGGCATGAGGATCCCGCATGGTCAGACTTTCAAGCAAGTTTGCCAAAGTCCAGCTTGTTATTGAATGTCAGGCGTAGCCTGACCCTCACTAGAATAACCCTTGACCCATCTATTATAGTCCAGCAGTGCCTGACCCTTGTCTGAGAGTAGAATTAGCGCTATTAAGTGCCTCTGATATTTGCCTCTGTGTAGTCAAACCTCGCCTGAGAGAGACATACTTCAGAAAGAAACGAAATCAGATTCCGACATCGGTGTGTGACGATCACTTAGAGCTTTTCGTGAAGATAAAACGGAAAAAGTGCGAAAATGGTGTCCGCCGCCCGGCGGATGTTGTGAGAGACGTTACCTTCACGATCTGAGAACTTCGAGGCTTATGTAAACGGCGTAGGAAGGTGACGGGATCCTAAGTCTCAACCCTAAGACTTACATTTGCTACGATCGAGTCAGCAGCACCAGTGAAAGAAAATCCCAAAAAAAAGAGATGGTGTGCAAAAAGTGTACAGAAGTAACAAAACCCTAAAGAACCAGTCGTCTTCTTAGATGTTTTCGCAAACGAAAAACTCTCCTTGCGGTAAATAGAAATTTCAAAGTGGTACGAACCAAAAATGGACACTTACACCATAGAGAAAGATGACGTGCGCTACTTGTATTATAAGCGTCGCGTGCATTCTAACGGTGTGACAACAAGTCCTTTAAAAATATGAAAAAAAGTGTGTTATTGATTGATTGAGCGCATCTTTTCAAAAATAGCGTGTTTATTAGAATTGAAAAAAAGAAAATAAAAAAATAAATAAAATTATTGTTGTGTTTTATTTTCATACGTCTTCTTTTATTAGTAAGTAAAAAAATTATAACAATTAACTAGCGTGTCCTCTTAAAGTGACACTTCCTCCAGTCGCTGCTGATCGTCTAATTAAAGCATGTGTCGTCGTCACTTCTAGTCACGTGACTCATCAAGTCGCTTCCGGTCACGTGATCCTAAAGTCGATCACTTCCTAAACAAAAAAAATTAAGAGACACATTTCTTCATGACCCAACCAATCAGGGGTCTCCATTTGACCGGAAGTAGTCCCCTCATTTGCATAATGGGTCACTTCCGGTGTACCAGCCAATCAGAAGCCTCTAACTAAGTCAAGGTCACGTGACGTCACTTCCGGTATGCCCTTATATGGACATGTGAAGGTCACATGACGTCACTTCCGGTATGCCCTTATATGGACGTGTGACGTCACTTCCAGTCAAATGGAAGCCTCTGATTGGCTGCGTCATGACCTTGACCTCTAACTAGGTCAAGGTCACGTGATGTCACTTCCGGTATGCCCTTATATGGGCATGTGACGTCACTTCCGGTCAAATGGAGGCTTCTGATTGGCTGCAGGTCGATTGAGTAATAAACAGTAGTTAACTATAGTCCCGTTCCGATACATACTATACTACTCCTATATACTACAGGAACAGCCCCTTTCTCAGTTGGAGCCCCATAACATGGCTGGTATGCCACCCAGGGGTCTGTTTCTAGAGTTATTGGCTGGAGGAGGAGAGTACGAGGGGGTCAAGGATTCACCTCCCTGGGGTCACGTGGTGAGTACACACATACATATGTATATTATCTTGGACCAACATCTAGTTTAATTGGGGATGCTGTAGAGGTAGGGGGAGGGGAGGATTGGGGATGCTGTAGAGGCAGGGGGAGGGGAGGGTTGGGGATGCTGTAGAGGCAGGGGGAGGGGAGGATTGGGGATGCTGTAGAGGCAGGGGGAGGGGAGGATTGGGGATGCTGTAGAGGCAGGGGGGAGGGGAAGATTGGGGATGCTGTAGAGGTAGGGGGAGGGGAGGATTGGGGATGCTGTAGAGGCAGGGGGGAGGGGAAGATTGGGGATGCTGTAGAGGTAGGGGGAGGGGAGGATTGGGGATGCTGTAGAGGCAGGGGGAGGGGAGGATTGGGGATGCTGTAGAGGTAGGGGGTAGGGGAGGATTGGGGATGCTGTAGAGGTAGGGGGTAGGGGAGGATTGGGGATGCTGTAGAGACAGGGAGAGGGGAGGATTGGGGATGCTGTAGAGGTTGGGGGAGGGGAAGATTGGGGATGCTGTAGAGGTAGGGGGTAGGGAAAGATTGGGCATGCTGTAGAGGTAGGGGGTAGGGGAGGATTGGGGATGCTGTAGAGGCAGGGGGAGGGGAGGATTGGGGATGATGTAGAGGCAGGGGGAGGGGAGGAATAGGGATGCTAAAGAGGCAGGGGAGGGGAGGATTAGGGATGCTGTAGAGGTAGGGGGAGGGGAGGAATAGGGATGCTAAAGAGGCAGGGGGAGGGGGGGATTGGGAGTGCTGTAGAGGTAGGGGGAGGGGAGGATTGGGAGTGCTGTAGAGGCAGGGGAGGGGAGGATTGGGGATGATGTAGAGGTAGGGGGAGGGGAGGATTGGGGATGCTGTAGAGGCAGGGGGAGGGGAGGATTGGGGATGCTAAAGAGGCAGGGGGAGGGGAGGATTGGGGATGCTGTAGAGGCAGGGGGAGGGGAGGATTGGGGATGCTGTAGAGGCAGGGGAGAGGGGAGGATTGGTCCCAGTAAGATTCTAGATCATCCGTTTACAACAGCTTCCAAACAACCTCTCACCATTGTATACATAGGCCTACTCATAGTCAAGATCGACATGGTTGGCTCATTTATATGGGAGTGGTCATTATCTAACAATTAAGGGTTGGGGGGAGGGGATAAATCAAAAAGCTGGAACCTATCCCAAACAACACAGAATGGTACCATACAGAATAAGATCTATAATCAATTTAAAAGTTTAAAATACATTTAATTTTAGTAGCAGATATTTTAAAAACACACATTGATATCAGCAAAGAGAAAATAATGTTAAGCTTTCGTTTTTGTAAACAGTTTATATGCCAAAGCATATGAAATTACACAAAGTAAGCATGTAAGGAATTGACCCCTTATCTTGAATATTTGTGTGGCCCATTTATATGGGAGTGGTCATTATCTAACAATTAAGGTTTGGGGGGAGGGGATAAATCAAAAAGTTGGAACCTATCCCAAACAACACAGAATGGTACCATACAGAATAAGATCTATAATCAATTTAAAAGTTTAAAATACATTTAATTTTAGTAGCAGATGTTTTAAAAACACACATTGATATCAGCAAAGAGAAAATAATGTTAAGCTTTCGTTTTTGTAAACAGTTTATATGCCAAAGTATATGAAATTACACAAAGTAAGCATGTAAGGAATTGACCCCTTATCTTGAATATTTGTGTGGCCAGTTCTTGATTCATGATCGCAACATATATTTGTATGTATACTATTCAGTGGCTTTTAACAGCAAGACCATGCAGCAAGTGAGTCATGGGCGGGGTCAAGGGACCCCTGCAAACCAGGTCAGACCGCCGACAAGTATAAATACCTACACAACCCACATCAAGCTCAAGCTCGTCGAGTCAGTGAGTGGCAAAACCCTAGATCCCAGGGTCCTAGATATATCCAATGTGGGTTGCTCTACTTGTCCTTAGTACTGGGGTTAGAGCCGGTCTAGCATCGGGTTATTTCACATAGAAGAGGAGCTTTTAACACTAAATACATTTAGCATTACATTTGATAATGGCGTTAACAGTGTGTTCTCTTACCATGCAATCAGTGTTTCTGATACTGATTGTGGGGAGCAACTCAGTGCAAGGGAAGCTCGTGGATCTCACCCATAGACTCAATTCCAAGTCAATGCACTACCAACTCTTTAAAGATTTCAAACTGGAGCCTACCATCAAAGGCAACCAGGAGACCCTGGGAGGAATGTGGTATGTACTATCCCTATTCTACACATATCACCATATCTATATGCATCCTAGTAATAATGCATGCACCGCCATTAAAGATAGTATATCCGAAAAAAAACTTGTGTAAATCGTTGTTTATACATACACTTTGACAATATCATCCTCAAGAATTGTGGTAGATTACCAAATGTTATCCAGTGGCTGTGAAGCCGCAAGAAAGGGGTGCCATGATTTTAAGGGAAAATAGTTTTTGAGCCCTTACCATCGGATATATACTATATCCATTCTGACCCAGGATCATATACCCTAGACCCGGCCTACTGGTAACCCAGACTGATATGACTCCAAAAGACTCCATATTTCTATGTTATTAACAGCCTGGGTCCAGTCCATGGTATGGTAAAAAAAAGAGGTATATTTTTGTGTGCTTTTTAAATGGTTTCTAGGCGTCACTCGTAATTCCTACATGAGAAAAAATCTCCAGAAAAACTGTGTTTTATGGTCTGCTTGTTTTCGGCCTGTCTGACGGCAAAGGTGGATTGGGATACCCAGGGAAGGGATGGAAAGGAAACGGATACAGAGGGGAGGAAACGGAAGGTTTAGGACAGGTGTGATGGCTCTAGACCCCTAAATTCGATATGGCGACATGGGCATTTCTTAAAATCGACATGAGGCCTATAGTGACATGCGACATGAGTGTTAGTGACAGGGGACATGGACATTTCTTAAATTGACATGGGACATAAGCATTTTAAGCGACATAGACGTGCGACATGGTCATTTCTTAAAACCGACATGCGACATGGGGACCCCCCATCAAGGTGACGGGAAATGAAAATAAGGGATGCCATTACCAGGGAAGGGATATAGAAGATTGAGCGTGTGAGTGTGTCATACAAGGAATCCCCTTAGTTGGGAGACTCCTTGTAATGTGAGTAAGTTGACTAAGTCTTGAGGTCTTGTAGTATAGTTGGTATTTATTACAAGTTGACAGCAACAGTACAGTAAATACAATGTAGGTTCCACTCAGTTACACCTATCCACACAATAATATAGGTCTTGGTAAATATACCTAATAACCCTGAGGTTAGTACTGGACTAGAGCCAAGGGGGTCCTACACCATGTCTGATAGTTGGGCCTAGTAGGGCATAGCCTATAGCCTTGTTCTCAGTCAGTGGAGAGGTCCTTGCTCAGTGGTGTCCAAGTGTAGAGTGAGGATGGAGATGCCCAGTGCTGGGACCTGACCCTATTTAAGGGGGCCAGGCTACCAGCATGGCATCTTGAGTGTTAGTGTCAGTTGACAGTGATTGGCCAAAAGGTGCAACAAGCCCCTATGTGACCGTGTGCAGCGGCCTGTGACGGACCTGAGGCTTGTGCAGCGGCCTGTGACGGTCCTGAGGCTTGTGCAGCGGCCTGTGACGGCCCTGGGGCTTGTGCAGCGGCCTGTGACGGTCCTGGGGCTTGTGCAGCGGCCTGTGACGGCCCTGGGGCTTGTGCAGCGGCCTGTGACGGCGCTGGGGCGCCCGTGACGGCCTGAGAGGGTTGTGTCACGTGTGGCAGCATGTGACACTTACATAACAGCCTTTGAGAGGGAGTATACCGACCTGCACGTGCCTCACGTGTTGGGCCACGTGCGTCACATGACAGGTGCCTCCCCCTCGGGAAAAAGGACAACTCTCCGTCAGTTGTCATTCCATCTAAAAATTTGGGGTGAATTTTGGAATTTTATCCACAATTTTTGGTGGCAAATAGAATTTACCTTTTGTTTTTGATTTTTTTTTTTTTGTAGTGAAGTACACTTTTTTTTGTAATATAGATGATGTGAGAGTATGTAAATACCAAAGGTCTGGGGAGAATTTTGGTTTTGTGCTTGGCTAGTCATCTACATTATATACAGTGTAACTTAACTATAAGGTATGTAAACCTTCTTTGTACCAATTTGGTACTTTCTTAATCACATATTATACAGTGTAGTAATACATTGTGTCTTTATCTGACACTTTTCAAATCATTGTTTGAATTATATACACAGCATGGTACATCTTTGTCTTAATTCTAAAACATGATGAAAAATGTGTTATCAAGTAATAGGCTGTCTTTGGTGAAATAGGTGCTTTGTGGAACTGAGTGGATTTTGATATATCAATGTTCACATGTGAATACAAATATACAGAGTATAATGCAAATTATGCAAAATCTTATGATAATCTTTTACAAACTTTTTTGTTTGATACCAAAAAAACCAAGGCCACTTTTATATAAAAGTAGGCCAACCGGCTTGAAGTTTGTGTTCTTATTTCTAGATAGCGCTTATCTTTGGATTTGCGTGATATAGCAATCAGTAATGTACATTTTATGCATAGTTATGTGCTTGTCCGGTGGCGGATAAGTGTTCATAATTGTGTCATCTGACATTTTGCATTACTTAAGTTTGTAAGTTTGTATGTACAAATACAGTCCTTTTTATGCAGATATTTTGTCCTTATCCGGTGGAGGGTAAGTGTTCATAATGTCGTAAAAATGACTCGGTATCTTGTTTCTGCAATGATAGTTGAATCTTACAAGATTCTTGGTGTTGGCAATTTGCAACTTGTGGATCTACACTTTGATCAGAAATGTCTTTGCAGTGGGCCGCTGCTGTGAGATTTAAGTCTTTTGTGTAGTATCCTAGGGTTAGTCAGCGGACTATCTCCCTTTTTGCTTCATGTTTTTCTGTAAATAGTCTTACATAATACAAAGGTATACAGTGTAAAATACAGTGCAAATACAGTGTTATATACAAACATGTTTGATTAGCAATTTAGATTGTAATAATACAATTTCATACATATACATGCATGTTTGAGCAAGTTTGACATGGTTAAGAGTACGCAATTGTTTTTGTAGAACTTCAATTTTTCAAAAATTGGCTGTTTCATTTTGGGATACCTTAAAATTGATTTCCTGATACTACTGACACACACTGAGACCTTGCTTTGACCTTGGGATTGTGAGAGTTTGAAAATTTTGCACCTTGAGCAGATTTTTGAGTGGCACCTTGAGGCTATTGTGTCATGCGGCGCAAGATGCGTCGTGTGCCGCGGTGACACCGGTGGTTGACACCTTTTGGTGAGCAGATCATGTGCCTTCTCATGGACTTGTCACCTGAAGTGAGGGGATCACTTCAGAGGGTGAACAGTGTCATTTGGGGGTGGGGAGGGGTTATAAAGGCTGTGTAGACCACAGTAGGATCACTTATTCCTTGAGTACCCTTGAGATAACACAGTATGGCGCATATGGCAATTTTGGAGGACGAGTTGGAGGCTGTACCTGAGGTACTTGCATATCTCCCTGAGGCCTGGCTGCAGGGTGACATGCAGGCCTTAGACCTGTGGTTAGGTGATCAAAACACCTTGGAGGGGCTGACTCCTGGTACTCCTTTTAGGAGTATTTTGAGTCGGTATGACTCAGTAAGGACGCGGTGGTTGCATAAAGTCCGGCACGACATTGCCAGTTTTGGTGATGTTTTGGTGTGCCGTCATCACGGCTGGTACTTCCTTGGTGCTGGCGGGATTTCCATGCGCAGGGCGGCATCTCTGGAGCTGTTGGCTCAGGCCCTACGTGATCTGGATGGATATGACCCGCGACTGCTTTTCACCAGAAATGATGGGGTCATCTGGGACTTCCTATTGGCTGTCGGCCTATGTGCTTACACGGTGACAGGTGATGCTGCAGACAGCGCTGAGCATGCTTTGTCTACTTTGGAGGCACGTTTTGTCCAGTGGAGGGAGGAGAACGAGTGGCTCTTCAGTGAAGATACGTGGATTGGATCTCCTGCCGCTGCCGAGTTGGCCGAGTCCTGGGAGGCCTTGGGGTGGGGGGACTATAACAACTAGTGGGTGGCATCTATAAATGTCAATATAAACGGTCCTTTTCAGGGCCAACCAACTTTTCACAAAAGTTTTGGTCAATCTCACTCCTGTATAATTGTGTTATTCTTCCCCATGTACTTTCTCACTAGTTACAGCTGTAGGTGGTTGGGTGAGTATGGTGAGTACATTTTTGAATGTATTGGTGCTCTCTCTTTGGTCGTCAATTATGATGTTTTCCAGCTTTGATTCATGGGTATCCATGGTGACAGGCTGGGGTGAAATGTCATTTTGTAGTAACATGGCAAAATCTAGATTAGGTTCCCTGAGCGCTGGTATTATGCTGAACCTGGCACGCCATGGTAGATTGATAGTTTCTGGCAGTAAATATGCGGTCTCTCCTTTCTTAGTAGTAATTACTACTGGTCCATTCCATTCAAATACTAGTCTTGGGAGAGGGTACATTTTTATAATCATATCTCTGTATGTTGGGGCTGAAGCTTTTATAATTGTATCAAACTCATGTGGCACTGGACGCAAGGGGAAGGAGAAGTTGGTGTCTCCTTTGTAGACTTTTAGTACTACTGTGGGATTTGTCCTCTTTGTGACTTTTCCCTTTCCACAGTGCTTGGTTGCCATACTCTTTAGATATTTGGTCAGCCTGTAGGCTGAGTAAATGGTGAGTGTGAATAGTATGGCTATGATAAGGGTATGGGTCTCATGGATAGTTAGAATAGGGGTGGGGCCCTGTTCTATTTGTGCCGTGGTGGTGTCCTTCTTGTATAGGGTTTCGAAGGCTTTCTCCATAGGCTTCTCTGTGACAAATCTATATGCTTTTGCAGTTGGCATATAAGCTAGTAGTGTGGATCCTCTGTGCATTTTGAATAGGGTGTAGGTGGCCAAAATTGTAGCTATAACCGAAAGTATCATTGGTATGATAGATGCTGCTGGATGCCGTGCAAATTTGTATAGATAGGACTCTATTAGTCTATTTTCCAGTGGCTTTGCCAGGCTGGAGGCATCATCTAGCAGGGTTTTTGCGAATGGGTTTAGGTCTAGTAATGTTGATTCATCAATATTACTTGATTTCCTTAACATATCCAGTGTCCTGGATAGGTTGACCTTTGGAAAAGGTGGCAGATTTGCCTTGGAGTCTGGTCCAATTTCTTTGATTTCATTTAGAGCCGCGAGAAAAGGTAGGTTTATAGTCTCCAAAGCATAGTGAAATGAATTTGTAGTGTTGCATGGCAACCTAGAATTTGGTAGTGAATAGTGATCTATATTCACTGTACATAGGCATGGTACACCTATGATTGAGTGTGATGGTGCTTTGTGAGTAGTAGCTGGTTTCCCGTGACACGTAACTGTGTAGGTGGGAGAATTTGTGGTCACTAGATATTCATCTTGTGAAATGGCTACAGCGTGTGAGATAGGTCTCTTCAAGGGTGAGATAGTAAATTGGCACATTTCCTTGACTTGCTGAGCTTGGTTCAAATAAATTGCTACTGTGCATGTAGGTACATGTCTATGGATTCTCGGGCTAGTTTTGGTACAAATTTTGATCTTAGTTCCTGGACAGGTTAGCATATCTGCATTTGTTAGTTCAATAAATAGTGAACCATCTTCAGAGATAGCCAAGAATTTGACATCAGTAATTAATTGGGTTACTCCCTTTGTAGGTGTCTCCTTGGTGTTGATTGGTACTGGTGTAGTTACCAGTTGAAATACTCTGAAGGTGGAGACAGTGGATGCTACAATGATATCCAGGTGGATGTATATGTGCCGTTCCGAATAGGTGTAGGATATCATTCTTTGGGAATAATAGTAGTCAAGGTCAGTTATGGCGACCTTTGATCCTGGTGAGTGTATTCTGAGTGTCATGTCCAGATCATTCAGATGCTCCGTTAGTTCAGCTGGTGGTACTATGTCAGCAGTCATAATGCCTGCTGATAGCATCCTGAGTGCTGATGTGGTGCGCTGCAATGCTTGCAGATAGTTCATTCTTGCTACAATAATGGTGAGTGCATCAGTTAAAATTTGGATCTTCCTTCTTTGTGTGTGCTCGTGATTTGCATAAGTGTTCAGAGATGTGGTCATATTTTGAGCCCATAAATTCATATTTTGGCCTAGAGTGTTCATGGTTTGGTCTAGCATACTTTTATCCTTAACATATGCTTTGACAAATTTGTCTTGGCGTTGTGTGACCTCACAATTAATATAGCTGCTTCTTTGTCTTGCTTGGAAAAAGCTTCTAGAATGCCGTCTATGTTCTTTATTTGGTCCATGACCTCTTTGACGTCATCTAGTGTGGCAAGACCTATTGCTCCTCTGAAGAGTGGGGCTAGGAACCCAAGTGGTGCTCTTCTGTACCTTCCTTGACTGTTAATTGGATTTGATAGGAACAAATGGATGGATGCTAAGGTAGAGTTAATTTCCTTGTCTGTTATGTCTATTAACAGATCTAGTTCCCTTGCCTGCTGTAATATCTGACTGGTAGAACTGTCGTCATGCAAGGTAGGAAATGTTAGTGCCATAACCTGGTCCAGTATTTTGGTTTCGGTCTCTGGTGGAGCAGGTATATGGTATGGTATTGCCAATATCATGGTTGTGGTATCGTGCCCATTGACCAATGGTTCAGGTAATGGCTCATATATGGCTCCAACGTTCTGTCTAACGGTGGGCACATATGTGATGGCTTGAGAAGTGGCCATCATCACTAGTAGTAGGATTGGCTTTAGCATGCCTGAAATATAAAATATATTCTATGTCTTAGTTAAGACTTCTACTAGTGTTTTTGCAATATACTTAGGTTTAAATTGGTTTGCTGATTTTGTGAGCTATCCTTTTTGCTTATGTGAAGTATCCACTTGGCACTGCCTCTGTGTACATAGTTTTTGAGAGCAGAAATCCTGTTTGGTCCCAATAGTAATATAATAATCAATGTAGTGTTTGAACTGTACCTTTTTCCATGATCAAGCTAGTGTTGGCTTAATGTCCAATCTGTGCTAGAGTCCTTTCCCAAGATTGTAGTAACTGGGTATGATATTGTAGAGTGGGTGTGGTCTGCTTTCTGACAGAGTCCCTCCTGCTATAGGAGAACTGGTATGGCTAGGACCAGCTGGTGTGTACCTGACTGCTGCAGGAGTAGAACTGGTGAGTTGGCTATGGAGTCAGGGCATCTTATGTAGCCCACCCTACCCTCATCCATTGAGGGCCTGGCTTTGTTTCCCTGGTGGCCTAGCTATGGGCCATCAGTGTCAGCTTGTCTGACTGGGGTAATTATGTCTGGGGTAATTAGTGTGGACCACCTGCATCTGTGGGGGTTTGATTGCCCTGGCAAGTGTGTGGGTCCTTTGAAGGGTAAGGGTGTGTCTAGACAGTAGTCTCTTGGCATAGCACGCTCTGTTTCATGTACTTTACAGGATTTAGGTTCAAACATTTTCATTGTGCATTCTTTCAAGGATGCTAGCCTTTGATGCAAAATATGATAATTGTGGTTTCTTCAAGCTTGGGTTGCTAATCCCTTTAGGTAGTCTCTTTTTGGCTTTTGTGTGTAGCCTTTTGGGTTTCAGACTTCAACCCTGTAGTAATCTGTCCTTTGATTCTACTTTGTGTGCACATTGTTTTTTGTAACCTATATAGTGTATATTGTCTTTTCTGTCCTTTGTGTGGGTTCATATCCTATGCTGATATGAAATTCTTACTTATCATTCATGATTTGGACAGTTGTTGGAAAATTAATTTCCTTCATATAGAGTGTATATACTTATTTGACTATTATTCATAGTCTGTGGGTATAGATATTCCATATGATCATGTCAATATATAAAAGTAATCTACTTAGATATTCTCCCTTGCCTGGAGTTTCTTTTCACCTTGTGGTGGGCTGGTCTGGGTACTATTTGGTTTAGACCAACTGACTCTTTGGTGAGTGTGATTTGGGATTTATCCCTTGTTATCCTGTGGATAAACTTTGAGGTGTGGGGAATGAGTCTGTGTGCAAACTCATTTTTCCTCAGTGTTGTGACCTTTTTGAGCCTATCAATATGTACTGGTCTGGGGACTAGTAGGTTATTTGATAGGTTCTTCAACCTTGCGCTGGTTGGAGTTGGTCTTTCTGCAACAACATATGGTCCCATGAATAGGGGTTGAAGCTTCTTTGAATCTGTGGTCGACAGAATTCTGGGAATGTTGATATATACAATATCTAGTGGAAGTATAGCTTGTGGTGTAAGCTTTTTGTCATATCTTGACTTCCTTCCTTGTTGTAGCTTTTTGACTCTGTCTATTGCCTTTCTTCTAGACTCATCTTGAGACAGTATCATTCCAGATACATGCTCCGCTACTGTTTTGATTTCTTCCTCTATGTTTAGGGCAGTTTCTACAATGGTTTGAGGGTTTCTGCCATGAAGTAGGAAGTGGTGTGTAACCTGTTGTCTGGGACTCTGTGTTGTTCAATGCAAATGTAATTGATTCTATGTACAGGTCCCATGTTTTCTGATTCTGAGAACAGAAAGTCCTTAATGCTGTTCCTATACTGGCATTGAATCTTTCCACTAATCCATTTGATTGTGGTCTGTATGGACTTGACAGGTCGTGTCTAATCTTCTGGGTGTTCATCAGTTTCTTAAAATTGCTGCCTGTGTAGCAGGTGCCATTGTCAGTTTGAACTGAAGTTGGTACACCTTGCTGACATATGACGTTCTTGTAGAACTCATGTTGTGTGGTTTCTGCTGTGAGATCCTTTGTGGCATATGCTATGACATATCTAGTTGAATAATCTATGCAAACTTGTATGTGTTTGTTTTTCCTGGCTGTTTCTGGGAGTGGTCCCACAGCATCTAAGTTTAGGTGCTTCATGGGGGTTGGCATATAGTCCCTTACAGTCATTGGTGTTTTGTGGGTGTGCACTGCCCTTTTTGCTTTTAGGCAAGTGTCACATGTTGACACATACTGATTGACATCAGCCATCATAGATTTCCAATATACCCTGGGTATGAGAGAAGACATCATTTTTGAAGTACCTACATGACCTGCCATTGGTGAGTCATGGAAGTGTTGCAGTATGTTTTCAACCCAAGTTTTTGGGACTACAACTTGTAGTGGTACTGTGTCTGTTTTTCTCCATGATGTGGGGGATATGTGTACTAGAATGTTGTCTAGGAGTAGGTAATGCTGAGCATTATTCCTAATCCTTGTTGCTTCAGTGCTTTTTACAGGTAGGTCACCTTTCTCTAGGTAGTCTATAATGGGTATTAGTCCAGTGTCCTTTCTTTGTTCTTCTTTCAACAGTGTGGAGTTGATTGAACTGTCTGGGATTTGGTCTAACATCTGGTCTAATTCCATTATATGCTGTGCCAGCCTTTCTTTATCTTTCTCTGCCTGGATTGCTTCAGGAGATTTTGGTGCAGGTCTGGTCTTTGTCTGTTTCTTTGGTTGTTCAACTGCTATGTCTGTGTTGACTGTCTGCTCCTTTGAACTGGCTGCTCCTCTGTTTGTGCTGGTGGAGGCGGCCTTTGTTCTTTTGGGATGGGGGTCAGATTTGGTTTTGTGAGCCTTCTGTGCAGTACCTGCTCTGTCTGAGTGCTTCTGCAAATTGGCTGTGGGTGTGCTGGGTGTTGAAATGGGGGATTTAGTAGGGGAAGAGGATTTGGTTGACACTTTGTTCTTTCTGGCTTTTAGGCCTAATTGCTGAGGGTGGTCATTAGACCTTGTATCCTCTGCAACCGACCGTTTTGCTTTTGAACGTGTGGTGACAACACAAATGTCTCTGTCCTGTTCTTCCTCCATATCCAGCTGTTCTTCTGCAAATCTGACTACCTTGGTGATTGAAGCAATTTTATGCAGTTTTTCTTCCAACTGATTTCCTGATGCACTGTGTGGTGGTTCACGGGATGTGGCTTTCACCATCTGTGCAATCCTGTTGGTCTCAACCGGGGTAAAACAGTTTTCTGGATACTCTTCACAGTATTCCCTTTCACAATGACAGAACACATAATGGGTGGTCTCTTTTAAGATACCTCTGATCACTGGTTTTGGTCTGTCAATTGCTTTTGGTGGGTCATCTCTGTTGAATGGTATCTTGGTTTGGATTTTAGAGAATTTGGTTCTGGTGGCTGCCCTTTTCCTTCTTGGAGGTGGTGGGGGTTTGGTCATTGGTGGTGCATCTGGATATTCTCTTCTTGACATCACATCTGGAGGAATGTTGTCATCTCCTTTTACATGTTGTATTGTGAATGCAAATTGTTGGATATCCAGTGCCCATCTGGCCCACCTGTGGGTCAAACCTGTGTTTGTGAGCAGTGGTATTAGAGCTGCATGATCTGTGTACAACTGAAAGTGTCTACTTTCTAAGTAGTGCCTAAAATGTAGTATCCCATATACTACACCTAGTAGCTCTCTTTCTGTTGTGTTGTAGTTTCTTTCATGCTTGGACAGTGTTCTACCTGCGAAGGCTACTGGTCTCAGTACTCCTTCACTACTGCGTTGTGATAGAACAGCTCCTAGGCTCACATTTGAAGCATCTGTTGCTAGACTGAATTCTTTGTCATAGTCTGGGTATCTCAATAGTGCATGGGTACAGAGTGCATGTTTCAATGTTTTGAAAGCATTGTCTGCATCCTCGTTCCATTTGAAAACCTTTAGGTTTGTTTGTAGGTCGTACAGTGGCCTAGCAATATTGGCATAGTCTTTGATGAACTTTTTGAAGTATTGGCATAGTCCTGTGAATGATCTGACTTGTTTCACGGATTTTGGGGTGGGAAAAGTTTTGACACTTTCCACCTTTTCTGGGGATGGTTGTAAACCATCTGGTGTGACACGCATTCCTAGAAAATCTATCCTATCTGTGAAGTATTCACATTTTGATTTCTTGAGCTTGAGTTTCCCAATTCTCAGGCTTTTGAAGACATCTTCAAGGTCTGAAAAATGTCGTTCTACATCTGGTGATAGGACTAGAATGTCATCTAAGTATGGTAGGGCACATTTGTATTTCAGTTTGTTGAGAATTAGAGTTACTAGATGGCAAAATCCTGCCGGCGCGGTAGCCAAACCCATCGGCATCTTTTGATAGACATACTTTTTGTCATTTGCTATGAAAGCAGTTTTGTGTTGATCCTCCCTTCTTATGGGAATTTGGAAAAACCCTTGTTGCGCATCTAGTTTACTGAAAACAGTAGGTTTGAGTGACCCTATCATGTCTAGTGTGTCGTCTGCACGTGGCGTTGATAAAGCTTGGTTTATCATATTAGCATTGACGTGGCGTAGGTCTGTGACTAGACGTTGGCCTCCAGATGCTTTCTGTACTAAAAATGATCTGGACGCCCAGGGTCCCTCTGCACATTCTCTGAGGATGCCCTGTCTGACTAGGTCTTCACAGACTTCTCCCATCTTAGCTTGCTTCTCAGGCGTCTGCCTGTATGGTAGGTAGTGACATGGTACTGCATCTGGTTTGATGTGAATTGAATGTGTGTATAGGTGGGTTGTACCTATGTCATTGTCTTTACCTACAAATACATCTTGATACTTGTGGAGTAACTTTTGGAGTCTCTCTTGTCCAATATCTGTTAGTACACATTTGGGTGGCACATTTTCCATTATGTCTGGCATAATGTCATGAGCCTCACTGTGAATTGTGGCCAATTCATCATCAGTGTCATCTCCACGGTTTGTATCTGGATCTGCATATACTGAGGCACAGTCTGACTCTGTGTCACTACAATTCTCTTCAGTGTCTAGCACTTGTAGTGTGGGTTCCTCAGTAGGGATGTCAGTATCTGGTTGATGTAACTCAGAGGGATCTACCTCTGTGAATAGGGCTATTATATCACCCTTCCTCACCTTGTATGGTCGGTGGCTTGTATTGAGCAGTATGATTGGGTGCCTGTTCATTTCTGAGGGTGTTACTACTCCCTTTTGAACTAGGTATGGAACTCTGTTGTTCCTCTGCAAATTGTCTAATGTGCCTACACATCCTTCTAAACATTTGAGGGATGTGACTTGTCCTAGAACTGCTAGTTCTGTGAAAGGAAGGATTGTAGCCTCCCTAACAGCTCGGACTGGCTTGACTTGTAGCTCTGGGTCTACATTGAATTCGATCTGTGATCGTGTTGCTTTTAAGAAATCTGTGCCTAGGACAACTGGCTTTGTGAGATTTGGAATAATTGAGAATGGGAATTCGAATCTGGTACCATGAATTTTGAATTTCAATACTGCTGCTTGTCTTACATGGCATATGGATCCGTCTGCTAAGTGTACATTGAACTTTCTCTTTTTGATTTCTACATCTCGAGATTTCTGAATTTCCCTAAGAAAAGTATCCCTGACACAGGTGATAGTGGCACCGGTGTCAACTAAACAAGGTATTTCAGTGTGTTCATAGAATCTTGCATTTAAACAGCCATTTTTAAGAAGTTCAACAGAAATTTTGGTACTCTCACCCATTTCCTTTTGCGATGCATCTTGTTGAGGTGTGATGTGAATCACTGATGGTCGGCTTGATTTCTCAGTGTGCATCTGGGGGATTGTCTCTGCTATACTAGCAATTGTCTTTGGTTGTCCTAGGGATTGTTGATCTTGGATCTTGATGGGGGGTTGGAGAGGCTCACAACGCACTGGCCCAGCGGCGCTGTGGGTCTCTAGTTTCCCGAGTTTGAAGATCCTAGTAGCTGCTTGATCTGTTGAAGCACGTCAGGCTGGATAGCTTGAGGTGGCTGTTGGGGCTGCTGTTGGGGGTTGTAGCCTTGTGTGTTGGATCTGTAGCCATTGTAGCTGTCTCGACCTCTGCTGTTGTCACGACTGCGGTTGTAGTCATGCTGTCTGTCACGACTATTGCTGTAGTCACGACGGTTTTGATCCCGACCTCTGTTGTAGTCACGATCTCTGCTCTGGTCACGACGGTGGTAGTCACGGTCTCTGCTGTTATCACGGCGATTGTAGTCGCGATTTCTGCTACTATCACGGTGTCTGCTGTTGTCACGACTTCTGCTGTTATCTCTACGGCTGGTGTCCTGACTGTTGCTTTGGTGATCTCGGCTGTTATTTTGGCTGTATCCACCTCTGCCTCGTTGTCCTCCTCTGTTGCTATTTCTGAAGTTTGGGTCAAAGTTTTTGCCTCGGTAGCCTCCTCTGTTATTTCCAGAGTTCCTTTGTTGGCTGTTGTTGGGTTTACCTTGATCCTTCAGTGCCCTTTGTTCTTGCCTCCTCACATGTTCATTTGACATGAGGTTTAGGCTTTGGTCTTCATCCTCTGATGAGTGATCCATTTGAACTGTCTTTGGGTCTGATTTGGCTTTCTTTGAGGGGTTTCCATTTTTCTGTGACTTTGTTTGCTTCACAATCATAGAGTTTACATGTGTCACAGACTTCAGTTGTGCCTGCATGGATTCTATTGTTTCCTGTAGCTCTGAGCCTAATTCTGCTTTTATTTCATCTTTAATGTTACCAGTGGAGACTGTTTGTTGGTTCTCATACTCCTCTGCAACTTCAAGTATTTTATCCCATGTAGTTGCTTCCCTGTGGATGACTACTGCACTGATGTCGTCCCTTAGACCATGTAGCAGGGCTTCCCTTGTTCTCTCCTCGGACTTGTTGTGAGCTGTGGCCATCTTTTGTAAGGCCATGGCATAGTCTGATACAGATTCTTTTGGATTTTGCTTCCTCAATGCCTTAGCATCAAATCTGTCGTCCTCCTTCTTGAAGTATTTCAGGAAAGCTGCCTTCATTTCTTCATAGTCTGCTGTTGGATGGGCTGTCCTATAGGCTTTGTACCAAATTTTTGCCTTACCATCTAGGTAGTTTGAGAAATACTTGATTCTGTTACTGGGATGGTACCCATATCTGGAATCAAAGTATTGTTCATAGTCTGTGCAGTGCCTCCTGGCGGATTGTGTGAGAGAGGACTGTGAAAATTTTTCTGGCTGTAGAATATCACAGTATTTTTCCTCTTTGTCCCGTTTTAGCTGGTCCCTTAACCCACTGAAAGATGCCTCCCTTGCAACTCTTTCCTCTTTCAAGGCATCTAGGAGTGCTGAGGAGGTGTCAGTGTTAGTCAGGTTCACTCCTTGGGTATTGGGTGCACCTGACTTGAGTGAGGCTAGGGCCTCAGCTAGCTGGTTTTTCATTGTCACTTGTAGATGAGCTTGCATATCAAGTAGTGCTTGAGCGGCTTCAGCTTTTTGGGTCTCCATAGAGTTCTTCAGTGCCTGGTTGGCTTGTCTGAGTAATATTAATTCCTTCTCTTGTTCCTCTTTGGCCTTCCTTAAGGCTCGGCTGGTGCTTTCCTCATGTGTGGTGTGTAGGGCTGTTAGTTCAGGCCTAAGTGTCTTATCCACATGAGTTTCTACATTCTGGGCTATGAGTAGAAGTGCCTCAGCCTCCTCTTTGGCTGCCTGGCCTGGGGGTACTGTCTCATCGTCACTCATACCTGATCCTGGGGTATGCTGACCGTTTGAGAACAAGTCACTCTGTGTGTCCTGGATACTGTCCAGGGCAGCTAGGGTGTCCAGGTGAAGCTTGCCTTGGAAGTCACTCTCTTGAGTGGTGTGGTGTGGTGAAGCTGAGGGTGTTGGAGTGGAGCTCCTGGATGACTCCTTGGAGCTGGGTCTCCTCCTCCTGCTGGGTAGAGATCCAGGGGTAGCTGGTCCTTTGCTGCGGAGGTGAGTCTTGGTAGTCTGTGCTGCCAGCTTGTGGGATCTTGTTAGGACTTCTCCACCACTTTGTCATACAAGGAATCCCCTTAGTTGGGAGACTCCTTGTAATGTGAGGAAGTTGACTAAGTCTTGAGGTCTTGTAGTATAGTTGGTATTTATTACAAGTTGACAGCAACAGTACAGTAAGTACAATGTAGGTTCCACTCAGTTACACCTATCCACACAATAATATAGGTCTTGGTAAATATACCTAATAACCCTGAGGTTAGTACTGGACTAGAGCCAAGGGGGTCCTACACCATGTCTGATAGTTGGGCCTAGTAGGGCATAGCCTATAGCCTTGTTCTCAGTCAGTGGAGAGGTCCTTGCTCAGTGGTGTCCAAGTGTAGAGTGAGGATGGAGATGCCCAGTGCTGGGACCTGACCCTATTTAAGGGGGCCAGGCTACCAGCATGGCATCTTGAGTGTTAGTGTCAGTTGACAGTGATTGGCCAAAAGGTGCAACAAGCCCCTATGTGACCGTGTGCAGCGGCCTGTGACGGACCTGAGGCTTGTGCAGCGGCCTGTGACGGTCCTGAGGCTTGTGCAGCGGCCTGTGACGGCGCTGGGGCTTGTGCAGCGGCCTGTGACGGTCCTGGGGCTTGTGCAGCGGCCTGTGACGGCCCTGGGGCTTGTGCAGCGGCCTGTGACGGCGCTGGGGCGCCCGTGACGGCCTGAGAGGGTTGTGTCACGTGTGGCAGCATGTGACACTTACATAACAGCCTTTGAGAGGGAGTATACCGACCTGCACGTGCCTCACGTGTTGGGCCACGTGCGTCACAAGTGGCCTCACAGATGACTCAATGTAAGGTGGGTGTGTGGGTGAGTAATGGACGTTTAAATCTATTTGGTGTGGGTGTGCAGGTGGGTGCGGGCGACAGTCGCCGGCTGCAGGCATGTACCACCTTCTGTCTCTGCTATAAAGTGAGTTGGCCAGACTATAAACAACGAAGATATGGGTGGTACAGTTTCGTTCTGTTTGTTTTGCATCCGCCGTCTGTGATGACTGTGATGTTGTACATGCCACCCCTGAACATGTCATCACCTTATGTCATTTCATGTCATCACCTCATGTCATCACCTCATGTCATCACCTCATGTCATATCATGTACTCATCTCATATCATCACCTCATGTCATCATCTCATGTCAGCATCCTCACGTCATCTCATGTCATCACCTTATCTCATGTCATTACATCATGTCGTTACCTCGTGTCGTCACCTCATGTCATCATCTCATGTCGTCATCTCATGTCATCACCTCATGTCATCATCTCATGTCATCACTTCATGTCATAACCTCATCATCTCATGTCATCATCTCATGTCATCCTTATGTCACATCATCTCATCATCTCATGTCACGTCATCACATCATTCCATCACCTCATGTCAACATCTCATGTCATCATCCCATGTCATGACCCCTACCCCCCAACCCCCTCATTAACCTAAGTAGAACATGACTAATTTTTGAATTATGCTTTCCAACTTCTCCTTCCCACCTTTTATAGTGTTTCTAAATCTAATTTAAATAAGGTAGATGGTATTTTGCATCATCCAGAGGGTATTTCAAATAATATAGGGCTCTGTCTCACGAACATGGGCCAATGTTTTCATCTATGACCGGGTGCAATTTATGACCGAGTGCAATCTATGACCGGCATTTTTAACTAAGTGTTCTACAATATGTGATACATAAATCAATGTGGATGGCTGTCATTATTTCCCCTTCCTTTCAACAATGTAGGTGTTTTGAATGGATGCTACTTTTAAAGTGACGTCTATGACCTTATAAGATGGAATTTTCTATTTTATATGTGTTAAAATAGAGATATAATTATAGAAACTATGAAAATAAAATTAGTATAATAAAGTTTCACTACATCCACTACAAAGATCGCAGGGAAGGAAAGACATTTTACATTTGTTTTCGAAGGAGACATGTGTCCCCCAATCTTAGGCATCCATGTGTTTTCTCTTCTCATCTCCATCTCTGATAGAAACTGAATGGAAACAGTTTCCCTTACAACTTGGCCTAGGCAGCATATATTACTCAGGGTATTGAAGTATTGAAGTATTGAAAGTGTTATTGAACATTCACCTCATTGAGGAGTTCTTCCATGAACAAAGCAGGAGATGGTTACACAGGCTGATAAAAATAGTAATCACACAGGTGCATTTATATTTCCGATAATCAGTCCAGGAAGCATCTCGAGTACAATACATCAAAGGTAAAAAATGGAAGGGATGGTGAGTCAGAGAAGGAAGGAAGGTGATGGGAGGAGGGAGCGCCTATACTGTGGTACATTTTAGCCTAAAAAATGGTGTGAACACATATTTGCAACACACTTTTGATATCGACACACTTTTGGCAAAGAGTGTGTATTATGTTACACCTAAATGTGTGTTAAAAGTGGCTGCAGAAAAGCGTGTTGATAAGTGTTAACACACTGTTCTTGGAGTGTAGTGTTTATAATAGAGAAACAGCTCCTGGATATATTGTCTATTTAGTCTGCTTCTAAATCAGAAGGTCCAGAGGTCGAAGCTCTCTTGGGGAAACTTACTAAAATGTTTTCTAGAATGGCCCAAATTTCACCCAATTATCCTTAATTGCAGGGTAGAGGCAAATGACGTGTCCTTCAGTGAACACACGGGCACACACGTAGATGCCCCGGCCCACACCTGGGAGACAGGCATCCACATTAATGAGATCCCCGCTGATGACCTGGTGGGTCCTGCCGTGGTCATCGATGTTACTCCAGGGGCAGCCAATGACAGGGACTATACCCTCACCGTCCAGGATATACAAAGTACCACTCACATTGATTTTTCTCCCACGTTAAAGCAAATGTATTGAGTGTATCCACTCAGGAAATATTGATGTATTGGTGTCCTATCCTTGATCGTGAAAGAAATACAGGCTCTTTGTTGTTTATAACCCAATTCCTATGACCCTTTAATCTTTATCTAGTATATTTGAAATCCATGAGAGGCAATGGAGAATATCTCATTTTGTATTAGACAAAATCAATGCTACATTTATATAAGAAAATATGTTGTTTTACAGAGTTTGAAGAGACCAATGGGCGGATGGCAGACAGATCGATCGTATTCATCAATTCTAATGGAGCCAAGGTAAATGATTGATTATACATGTATTAATTGAGTAACACGCATGAATAGAATTGCGTTGATAACGTAATAAATTATTGACAGAGGTCTTCCATCCTGAATACATTGCAATTGCGGAAACTATGCTGTATAATGGTGTAGGGAGAGAATGCATGCCATGTATTTTTAAAGTATAGCAGAGTCTCAGTAGCCTACTTCAAGGGCCCAGGAGCTGCTTCACAATGTGTGAAGTATGCAGATGAAGAGTATGCAAGGAATGCAAATGGATGCAAATATCAAGGCACCTGGTTCATTTCGTCACTTCCTGTGTTTCTCACCCATCACGCTACATCCCTCCCACATCCCTCTCTCTACATATCCCTTACTCATTTCTCCATGTCCCTAACTCATCCCCAATATCCCTCACTCGGCCCTCCATTTCCCTCACGCAGCCCTCCTCATTCTTCCATGCCCCTCACATCTCTCTCATGACTCATCCCTCCATTTACCTAACTCACCAAGCCATGTCTCTCACTCACCCCCCTCGCTGGTATGTCCCTCATCCATCACTGTATCCCTCACTCATTCCTCCACTTCCCTCTCCATATCATTTCATGGTGTACCAGGTATATCATGTCATCCTTCCATGCCCTTACCATCCCTCAATGTCTCACCCACCCCTCCATGGCTTTCACTCGTCCCTACAAGTCCCTCGTACTCTTATCACTCCACGTCCCTTACTCATCCCTCCACATCCCTTACTCATTCCCTCAGGTCCCCCATCCATATCTCTCTTATGTCCATTATTTATCTCCCATATTCCTCGCTCAGCCGGCCATGTCATTCTTCCATGCCCCTTACTCATCCCCCAATGTCTCTAACATATCTCACTCATCCCTCACTCAAACTTAGTGTCCCTGACTCAGCCATTTATTGTCCCTCACTCACCCCCTTATGAGGCTATCCCTTATGGGGTCCCTTCATTGTTCATCACATTTACACTGAGTCCCCTATAAAAAAAAATGCTCCTGGTCCCCTATACAGTAAAATCTCGTTATAAGGAGCATCTTTTGGCAAGGCAAATTTGCTCGTTGTAACCAACCTTCCTTGTAACCGATTTTTGGTCATAACTTGGTTACAACAAACTTCCTTACAACAAATTTTGGCTACAACAAACATATTTGATTGGTCCCGATTTTCACCCATACATTCTCATAGTAAAGTAACTTCGTTATAACGAAGTGTTATTGTTTATAACAAACTATTTTCTTACATTCAGAAATGTGATCAACAATTTTCTCAATGAAATTACTGTAATTAAGGACAAAAGCCGTAGTTCTTACAGCCTCCCTTGCATAGTACTCTGTGGAAAATATTATGGTCAGGGAGATATATCCACACACTTATGATATGTCCCCTCACTAGGGAGATGTCCCCACACTTATGATATGTCCCCTCACTAGGGAGATGTCCCTACACTAGGGAGATGTCCCTACACTAGGGAGATGTCCCTACACTAGGGAGATCTCCCTACACTAGGGAGATGTCCCTACACTACGGAGATGTCCCTACACTAGGGAGATGTCCCTACACTAGGGAGATGTCCCTACACTACGGAGATGTCCCTACACTACGGAGATGTCCCTACACTAGGGAGATGTCCCTACACTAGGGAGATGTCCCTACACTAGGGAGATGTCCCTACACTAGGGAGATGTCCCTACACTAGGGAGATGTCCCTACACTACGGAGATGTCCCTACACTACGGAGATGTCCCTACACTAGGGAGATGTCCCTACACTAGGGAGATGTCCCTACACTAGGAAGATGTCCCTACACTAGGGAGATGTCCCTACACTAGGGAGATGTCCCTACACTAGGGAGATGTCCCTACACTAGGGAGATGGCCATTCTGGGCGGCTGTGGGAGGTGTTGGGTGACTGTGGGAGGTTAAAGGAGTCTGTACCCGGCCTCCCCCACCCCCTAGGCGCCTGTGGGAGGTGGTGGGTGACTATGGGAGGTGCAGGACTTCTGTACCCCCCCCCCCCCCACCCCCCTATGCGGCTGTGGGAGGTGGTGAGCGACTGTGGGAGGTGCAGGACTTCTGTACCCCCCCCCCCCCCATCCTAGGCGACTGTGGGAGGTGGTGGGTGGCTGTGGGAGGTGTAGGGCCTCTGTACCCGGCCTCCCCCGCCCTCTGTACAGATGTGGGAGGTGATTTAACTGTGGGAGGTGGGAGTTTTTACCTTAGTTCAATAGCCCTCTTAATTTTTTTGAAAAATAATGAATCATTGTAAAGAAGTATGCATCAAATTCTGCTCCTTATATACGATATTTGGCTAGAAATGCTCGTTCTATTGAGGTTTTTTCACTATAGAAAACTATGGAAAAGAAAGTGGCAGAGCAAATCTGCTCCTTATAAACGATTGCTCCTTATAACCGTCCTCGTTATAACGAGATTTAACTGTAATAGAAAGGCAGACAACTCCTTCCCTTTTTCATTAATCTAAAATGGCATTGTGTTCTTTTCCAGGACTACTGGGACCCCCAAGCCTACCTTGGGACCGCTACCCCCCATGATGCCACCACCATGCACTTCCCAGGCTTCAGCGGTGAGAGTGTCGCGTGGCTCATCGAGAACCGCAACATCCGGGGCATCGGCTCTGACCGTATGTCCTTTGACGCTGGCCAGAATAACAACCACCCAGCACATATTGGTGTCCTCAGCAGAGGCCGCATTGGTATCGAGAATGTGAACAATATCCATCTCCTGCCCCCCATGGGTGCGACTGTCTATGTTGCAGCACTGCCCTTTGAGGGTGGCAGTGGTGCACCTGCGAGGATCTTCGCAGTGATAGAGGATGAAACAGCATCAGATTCTCACTCCTCTGCTGGAGTCCCTCAAGGGTCTGTGCTCATGTTTATCATGATGACAGTTCTTTTCACACTTATGGTGTAAGCTATTCAATTTAAGAGTATACATAATTTTAAACCATATATCCTCTTACCAAAGAAAGAGCTATTCAACCATGTTAAGGGAGTGATCATTTATTATTAACAGGGGGGGGGGGGATTGGGACCCCTTGACCGGGGGCGGGGGGTCAAAGAAATTTAACCTGTTTTGAGCCAAAAGGCCTCGGGTTACTATGCCTCAAAGGGCCCGTGTGCACGCCGATTTTCGACCCGTAAGGGGGGTGGGCTCCGCTCGGAAACCTACCACCCCCCTGTTATTAAAAAATGATCACTCCCTAAAAGATGGATTGTGTGATATACATCACAAGTGACCCAGGGCTTTTCCAAGATTGGCAGTGTCCGAAGTCCCAACTCAGGTCCCAACACTCATGTCCCAACAATCCCAACCCCCTACCACCGACGACCAACACCCAACCCTGCAATGGTGAGGCCTTTAAATGTCTGTGGGCACCAATGGAAGACGATCCGTTCTACCACAAAGTGTCTCACTTTTTCGTCTCATCCCTGCTATAGCATTGCAGGTATAGGGAGTCTGGGCGCACGTGCATCTTTTAAAGTCAGGATTCAAGGTCACTGGCCTATCTTCAGCATTAGTTCACACAGACTTGATTTCAGGGCTGTTTTTGACTTTTTTTCAAGAGCGTTTTTCTACTACCGTAAAACCTCGCGAAAAAGCCGCGGCTAGTACGTGAGTCAGATCGCCAGTGCGGCTTATAGGATCGGCCCAAATTCGGGGTGCGGCTTATACGCGAGTTTTTCCGAATCTCTATTTCAAAAATCATCATAAACTGTCCTTAATATAGCCGTCCTGGCGGCTCAAGGTGGGGGGGGGGGGGATAACGGTATCCCATGGGGGGGGGGGGGGGGTCTCCAGTGTGTAGGCCTATTGTTACTGTGAGAATGCTGGCAGGGATTAGCGGTAGACTGCATTGTCTTAAGGCTGAGGTGCGAGTGGGCTGCATTGTCTTAGGGCTGAGGTGCGAGTTGGCTGCATTGTCTCAGGGCTGAGGTGCGATCTCAACATGAGGCATTAACACTGCCCACTCTTATACCCCCCCCCCACCCCCTCCCTGCCTGTAGCTCCTGGGTGCTCCACGGGCCGCCACGGCCCTCCAGGGGCCGCCAGGGGCGTCCACGGGCCGCCAGGGGGACAATCCAGGCCGGCTCAGTTAGGCCATAGTTAGGGGTGCGGCTAATACGCGAGTTTTTCCCAGGGACCATTCAGAGGCCTTCTGCGGCTTATAGGATCGGCCCAAACTCGGGGTGCGGCTTATACGCGAGTTAGGCTTATACGCGAGGTTTTACGGTACAATTCTTTTTTTTTTTACAAACTGAAAAAAAGAGGGATGTACAGTTTGTTTCAATCTATACGCATGTCTTCATTTCGATCTGATATATGAAACAACAAATGCAGGGGAACAGTTCAAAATCAGCTGACCAAACTCCGTGTTTTGCTGGAAAACCGTCTCACAGAGACCCAGGGTACCCTGGGTCAACAAAGACCATCAACCAGGGTGAGGGCCGCTTTAATGAAGGACTGTAGGTGTGGACACATGATCTATACTGAGTCGTGAATCACCTGGTGTCAATGCATGCCAAGCTACTTGCCATACAACTACCAGGTGATCCAAAAGATCTAGCGTGTGATCCTAATCACAAAAGACTCAGGGAGGCTGCCTGTATTGTGCATGTGCAATGTGCATGTGTAGTGTGCATGTGCAATGTGCATGTGTAGTGTGCATGCGCAGTGTGCATGTGTAGTGTACATATGTAGTGTGCATGTGTAGTGTACATGTGCAGTGTGCAATGTGCATTTGTAGTGTGCATGTGTAGTGTACATGTGAAGTCCCAACCCTAGTCCCAACCCAAGTCCCAACCCAAGTCCCTACACTATTTTCGTCCACAGATCTGTTCCTACCCGATTTTGGTCTGACAAAAAGCGTCTCACCTTGCTAAAAATCAGATCTCCCATAGCTTTAACACTAGATGCCGAAATCGACGAAATGTCTACAGCAGTACATTCATGTTTGTCTACAGGGAGGAAAAAAATGATGTTTTTTGGGAAGGTCAACTTTAGCAATTTTTTTCAGGGGGTTCCAGTAGGGGTAGAAGAATGTTTTTTGCATCCCTGGGTAGGAAAACACTTGAATTATCTGATTATTTGTACTTTTGATCGATGGGCCTAATGTTTCTATAAAAAATCTGGAAAATGAAAAAAAAAAAAAATTCCCCTGAAAAACGTCTCACAGAGGCGTCGCATAAGACTCTGGGAGCATGGCTCCCTGAGTCAATTAAATTGAATTGGATCCAAATTGAATGTATACTGAGGTAAATATTTTTAGAATTACAAATTAAAATGGAACAATTACAAATGTCATGTATGTGAGCTCCTCACTGTTAAACACTATAGAAGTTCTCACAATGAATTAAAAGGCAAAATAGTTAAAGCTGGGTTATATCTGGAAACAAACTTTTCTTTTATTTACAAAGTCCATGACTTCATAATATACAATAGAGATGTGTGTATCACATAGATCAGCGGAGGGCATGGGCCATCTTGTGCTTATGCAAATGTGACCTCATAGTTCTATAAGTAACGTTCACAACATGCTTTAAGCTTGGCACAAACATTTTTTAAAGGAAAGGGAAAACTAAGACATATGTATGCATATTTGGTACAAGATAACTAAGGGTTCCAAGTACCATAGGTATTTGATAACTACTTCGTCCCTTCCTATTTAGAATTTACGTTAAATACACCTGGAGACGAGCATTCTCCTTATGAATCTTAAGTTACATTTTTTTTAATGAAAGAAAGTTACATTGCATCTAGCCAAGAAGTGTTATTAACAGGTTTTACGTAGTAGGCAGACTGCTATATTTAGCCTTGCCTTGACCCATATACTTTGTATTATTAAAGACGAGGCCTTTAGCAGATTCAGTTTAATGATGCAAATGACATACAAGATACATATTATGTGGACATCTGAGCCCTCCCAACTAACTGATATCATAACAATGTGACAAAGAAAGTACTACAAAGGATAGTTGGGGAGGCTTCAGGGTTGCTTGGAGGGCCCAATTTAAGAAAAAAAAATCAATAATGCTGCATAGTTAAATTAAGTCTGTGAACGACTTCAGGAGACTATAATAATTCCGAGTATGGTTTATATACAATGTGCGCGTTCACTACCACATGTTCATAGTGAGCATTCTGCAAACAAAATGTTATTCTTACACACTCTACATTTGAACATATAAACTAATAATTCCAGTGTTTACCCTTACTGATCATCACAATAATTATGTAAAAGTTAAACATAATCTAAGCACCTTAATAATGATAGTGTCTACTGTGTAGTTGCGTTAGGTAGGATAGAGCGGAATGTTAAGTAGGACAATAAGTTATATATTTCGTTATTATCTGTCAATTCCTTAATGCATAATCGGTCGTAATCTGTGGGGAATGCATTTATCATCATATCACCAAACTTGGTCTAGACTGATGCATATACATCTAGTATATTTTCAACAGGAGCAGGGTCTATTGTCCTACAACAATTGTCAATCATCAAGAATGAAATATCAAATAGCGTATTTAGTGTGCTATGTGTGGAAAAAGACATCTATACACAACCATTTTGCATACCATATATATATGTACATTTATACACGTGGTTAGATAAATAAAGGCAAATACTCTTAAACTGATGTTTGGGGGTTTCTTTCATATAAAAGTTTCATTTTCACCTAGTACATTTCTAGCATCATTATATTGCACAAATTCAATTATTCTTTTCCCCATTGAACACGGTTTACAGCCTGGAATTTCTCTTATTATAGTAGCATATTTACAAAATCGCCTGCCTGTGAAAACGACAGCATCTTTGTAAGCACAGTGCAATAAGCATCTAAATGTTAATACAAATATAGTTCTTCCTCTCAATAAGCTATAGGCAGTTTGAACGCTGTCGACACTATATCGCAGATACATTCAGAGATGCCACTCCTTGGCCATCAAAAAGTAAGAAACCTTCCGATCTTGATTTAAGTTTCTACAGGAAATTAATTATAACAGTTCAATATGGAAATCCTATAGAAAATGTACGAATCTTACAAAAGTAGGAAAAATGGCATCTCAGAACATGAATATTTTTAAACCCTGTGTCTGCCTACATGAAACTAACATGGTGGCAATCGTTCTTTAAAACACATTAAATATAGAAAAAATGTTAATAGGAAAAAAACTAAGCGCTAGATCGATTTGTACAAAATATAGCATTGAGTTAGAACAAAAACTTTTCTCTTAGCAGCAAATCTTACTGCCGCGGTTAACCCAATAGAGAAATACAACTGGGGGTCGGCAAAAACGGGATCGATTGGTACACGCGGCCACGTTGGCTCTGAACTCGCTAGGTTTAGGCTGGCATCATACAGTAACAAACCACTGGGTGATTGAACATCGATGTCAATGTATCCAGGGAATTAAAGACCTGGCTGCAAATTATATTGGGTACCAACCCCAGAGAAATGCAGAATCTGTGGGTTTCGCTGTCCGAGTATCACTGTCTTATCATCATGACAAACTGGAACACACCATTTTAGTACATCTGATGTAAAACACCAAACTCCTGGGGACTTTCACTCATCAGCGTATATTATTATCTAGACTGAATAGGCCTGTTGTAATACTGAAAGTCCGGTTATGCACGGATCATTTAAAGGTTGGTCACCGAATCAGCAAGTTTGATGAACAATTAAATTATGAATTTTTTATTAGAGAGTGGTAATTTTTTAACAGGGTGGGGGGTCGTTGGATTTTCGCACAAGCGGGTCATCTTTTTTTTTGGTCCCCCCTCACGGGAGGGGTCGAAATCTTTTTGGTCCCCCCCCCCCCCCAGGCAAGTTGAAATTGAACATGGCCGACCCCTTTGAGCTATAGTGATGCACGGGCTTTTTCACTAAAAGGGGTGTATTTTTTTTGTCCCCCCTTCAAGGGGTCCCCCCCCCCTAAGTCCAGCCCCCCCTGTTGTTAAAAAATTACCACTCCCTTACTTTAACATTCCCCTCCCAGTAAAGACTGTATTACACCGGGTTAAACCTGTCATAAAAAGACACATATAAACGCAAGAGTACGTTATTAGTCGTGCTATGCACGAAGAGATATCTAGTCATTTAGGGAAATAACTCAATTCCTCATAGACAACCATTTCGTACAATTATTGTCACAGAGCTATCATTTCAGGGTAAATTCCTGTACACCTAGATTAAAGCTTTAAATAGGATTTAGTTAAATATGCAGTATCAAAGTTTTTAAGCACACATACACACTGTTAGACAGGGGACGTTCAGAGTTCTACAAAGAAAAGACAAGGCTGTTCTAATGACCTTCTAGGCCACTGCACAAACTCGTGCCACACCCAAATGGGGTCACACTAAAAGTAGGGTCACACCCAAAAAGTAATACAATCCTTGTACTATATCCCTATAGCTAGGGATCTATGAATTTTGCCCACCATATTCTGGAAGATACTAAATATTTGCTAACCTTGTTTTTACAGAAATTGAACAATTGAACTCCTTTTGTTATCTCTTGATGCCGGCAGGGATTTCGGATAAAGTTCACTCCGCTTTTTACATGTACCAAATTCAGTGACCAAAATATACATATATATATTATACTTCCCTTTTAATCGCTCGCTCGCACCCATTCTAAAGGGAAATCGAATATGGTGTATAGCTAACTGTATATATAGATCTACAATCCAGTCAGGTATGAATGTCCACTTTTAGAGCAAGCCTTCTTTTATACAGCGGAAACGCAGACTTTGTCATCGCGAAGCAGATTAGACAATTTAGAAGAGCGCTGCAAGCTTATACATGTAAACCAGGACCTGAGGTTTGTTATAGACAACCGTGATATATTGTTATAAAACAATGCTGGTATTGTACTTCCATTATATTGTAATAGTAATATACCTCTACACATGATCACTGTGTACAAACAGTATGCAATGACTTCCCAAGACAAAGCAGACTGTCCACTCTTATATTCTATCTAATTACACTAGCACTCATTCATCGCTCATTCATACACTACTTACAAATAATAATTACATCTCATTTAATAATAACAATAATATCAACATTTACAGCTCATCTTTGGAATCACCAGGGGTACATGACTGTGTAATAATGATAACAATATGTGACGATGATTGATAACACAAGTCTTACTTTCAGTATAAATAAGACTGTTTTTCTAGTCACCAGGATACACATGTGCTGAATGGGTATGATGAGGTATCGTCCACGTGGTATCTGCCCGTGCCTATACACCCTGAGGTGAGATAAGAAGTGATAACAGGTTGTGTGGAGGGGGCTCACAACTTGACGGAACCCTCGGGCAGGCTGTTGTTACACAGGCGGTAGTAGCGGAGGTCGTTAGCGAACCGGTGGATGCTTTGTGTGAAGGATGGCAGATCCTGGAAATCAATCAGCATATCATCATGTATAAGAACATGTATTAAAGCTGGGCCATCAGGGAATAAGTTCAGCATTTTCCATACATAGACTAAAATAACAGTTCCACCAGAGGGCAGCAGTGTGTGGACAGGGGACCATGAGCATTGTCCAGATACAACATATTCACCCTATCTTGTGCCTGTAAGAGCTGAGCTCCCAGCCCTTAAGAGTCCTCTTGACGTGAAGGAAAACTGAGCTATATCCAAAAGTGCTTTTGGCCTCACTTCAACCATGACGGTCAAGCTTTAACTGCATTACGGCTGAGGATTTAACTCTCTCTACTCATTGGCTAAGACATTATTACTCTTACAACAAGCATATAACAAGGTAGAAGTACTTTGGTAAATAATCGCATAAAACCCGCATCTCACGTATAACCTGCCCTATAACAGAAAAATCCTACGACTCGCACTGGGGATTTGATTCAGTCTAATTAAGTATGGTACTTAACTTTAAAATACCTCACGTATACAAGCTCCCTAACTCCCGAAATTTATAGAGCCGGTACACGAATTTTAGTTCGCGTATAACCTGTGACTTATTCTTATAGCCGGTACTCGAATTCTAGTTCGCGTATAACCTGTGAATTATATGCTGCAATTTATCATAAAACCTTACCTTGTCCATTTTGAAATTGGAACCGAGGATCATGCGTTGGCTCTGGTCGAGGCCCTCACAGCTCGTTAAGAACTGCGTAATGAAGTTGCCGTAGAACGAGTCAAAGTCGACAGCGGCCATGTTGTAGGCGGTGATGCCGATCTCCTCGGCCAGGAGGTCGTGCGACTTGTGCAGCAGCGCCTGGAGGAGCACGTTCAGGAACTGCATCAACATCATCTCCCTGAAGATTTTCTGTTGGAGAAAAGAAGAGCAAAGTTGATGTTTTATGAAGATGTAAATATTAAATATGTTTAATGTTTAAGTAAAATTGGTCACCCAACCCTACGAAAATAACTATGAAGGACGAGTTTTGTCGATGTTTTATCATCAATCCTGGTCATAATTGTCTCATATGAATTTACAAACGCAATCTAGTCATAATTGATACATGTATTCTATGAAGTACAAATACTAAGGGCTAATATACCAGTGAGCATGTTTAGTTTCATTCAGTTTAGATTTAGTTTAGATACTTACTTTGTGATAAAGCTTCCATTTCGAATTGAGGTGTTCTAACGACTCAAGGTTTTGTCTGAAGACATCAATATCCGGCTGAAGGAATGACTGACCGAATGCCTACGGGAATACAACACATTAACATTAAGCCAAAACAAATAGGTCGAGTGGATACATAGATATCAGTACAAGGATGATTAAGTTTCGCAGGGAGGTCAGGGAGTTTTGTTACTTTATTGAATGCGTTGATAGTTTAATGTTTGCTCAATGAAATAAATATTTTCTGATATGTGTAGTGAAAGTGGCAGACTCAGGCGACAACCGCTGTACATTTTAAATTTATACATAATTAAAGTATACAGAATTCCATGAAACTGAAACTCCATCCATGAGGCAGAAACTGGCAGAATTTCAACCTTATATATGTGACTATTATCGATAAGCCCCTTTAAACAAAAAAGCGGTCTCCCTTAATACCTGCATGATGGCGACAAACTGCTGTTGGTTGTAGACCTCATCATTCTGTGCGTTTAGCGTGGCGAGCACGTTACCCTTGAAGAAGTAGCGCCAGTTGTTCTGAAGCAGCTCGAACAGTAACCGGTACAGCGTAGCCTTGATGTCCGGGGAGGGACGCTGTGTCGAGATGAAAAAGGACTGCGGTTAATGTGAAAATCAATATCAAGTACCTTTCCATGAACTACTACATAGACACATACCCCAGTTGGGTTAATATAAAGACTATGTAAATAGCAAAAACCCTGAAAAGATGCAGCTGGACATGAGAGGGTCTGACATATCTGAACTCACTTGACTCATTTGGATCTACTGGGAGAAAACTGCCATTTAATTTTTTGAATTTGAATAGCTATACCTTCCCTTATCCTTTAAGGACGGCATGATGCCTGAATGCATTATGTCCCTAGCTGTCATGATGCATGAATGCAGCCCTCAAGAGTAACTCGCCAGTGTTGCATTCAAGCATCATACCGACCCTATGGGGTTGAGACACTCCTGTAGGGTCGGCATGATGCACCAATGTAGCACCGGCGAGTTACTCGCCGGGGCTGCATTGGTGCATCATGACGACAAATGTTATCTTTTAGCGACACCCATCCTTGTAGGGGTGTGAGCGGGGCGCGTACCTCAGCTACAATAGGGTATATCTGCTCCATACAGATTGTGATGATCCCGGGCAGAAACGTCTTGAAGGCTGATCCAGGCTCACGGACTATCACCTCAAAGATCATCAAAAACCTGAAATCAAGGTTTATACATTATTCAGGGACGAAATCGTAACATTGAATTTTAAAAAAAAATTGACATTGGCAAATGGAGGCCCCTTAACCAGGTAATTGTAGCTCCTTGGAAGATACAGTGGAGATCGAGAAAAAGCTGGGAGACTATCAAGTATCATGCTGGCTTATTGTGTCATCCGACTCATGGACAAAATATTAATAGGTTTTCTGTCCAAGTCATAGCCAGTTCTACTCGGCAACACATGTATACAAAACACGCAAAAGCTCGTGTAAAATGTTCAATTTAGGAACATCCAGAAAAGGGCAACCCAATATTCACGAAATGCAGGGTATGTACTTACTTGTCTATCACTTTGTGTCCCGCACCTCCATCGTGTAATATTGTTTCTGCTAATTGTTCTCTGAAAATGCAGATAGTATCTGAATATTCAATCCAGGTTCAGACAGTGATAGTCCGACAAATGTAATTTGATGTCATTTTCATGCATTTTTCCAGGTTATGACAGTGATAGTACGACAAATGTGATTTGATGTCACTTTCATGCAGTTAATGCTTTGAAATTAAAGTTATTTTAAATCTGGATCTGGTCTATTATCAAAGGTTCTATGTTACCTTGTGTAAAGTGATAGGAAGGCTTGTAATGTCTGCTCTGTGAAACCCATTCCCATTTGTGTCTTTAATCCTTGTAGAAGGGCAAGGAAGAACCCCAGTATGTCCTCCATCACATCTGAAACATGCAAACAAAGATAGCAATGTACCTCTTTATTCTCTTATCAATGTATAAAATAATCTATTTTCAACATTTTATTGTGAGAATGATAACAGTTTGTTCATTTTTTTTAATCGAGGGAGGGCTCAAGGACAATTCCTTTTTACTGTCTTCAGTGAAAGATATTGCACGTTTCCATACCTCTTTTTTTTTAATATCTAAAGGGCGTGCGCGTGAAGGATTTCCAACGTTCCCAGTACTTAGGGAGGGGGGGGGGGTATAGTGACCAGTCCCAACGTTGTATCACATACTGCCGGTAGGCTGGGTACAAGCTTACCCCTGGAAGTGATTGTTACCCAGGGACAAGGTACCAGTCTTACCACTGATGATCGCCACACCCAGCGAAAATTTAAATGGCTGACCCACTGGGTATGAATCTACAGCTCACACGACACCCTGCTGGCAAACTGTCATAAATTTTCATAATACATGTACAGCCCAATTGCTCATACAGGGTTCCCACAAAAATTTCAGATTGAAATTCCATGACATTTCCATGACATTCCATGACAGAAATCTCAATTTTCTTGTGGGGGTTGGGGGGTTTGGCCCCTAGAAAATTTCTAAAACCAAGAAAGCAAATGGGCGGTTTCTAGGAGATTTTGTGATATTAATTCCATTATTTTCATTTTCCATAACATTCCATGACACATGGCAAATTTCTACAAAATTCCATGACTTTCCAGACAGCTTTCAAATTCCATGACATTCCATGACTTTCCATGACATGTGGGAACCCTGCTCATATCTAGTCTGTGTCTTACCTGGCTGGTTGATGAAGATGGGCAGCACAAAGAGGGTGCTGTTAACAGCCTCCTGCAGGGACTGGTAACACATCTGTTTACTTTTGGTGACGCCCAGCATCGACACCTGCTCCACCAGGTCTGTCAGGATAGCCAGCGTCCGCTTCAACAACGGCTTCACTATTATACAGGGATGTAAGTTAGGAGAGGTAAAAAAACAGGAACTCTGACTGCCCTCCCTGCAGTGCTCCCGGCCAGCAGAGTGCCCTGAGACGGTCTCTTTGAGTCTCCTGGAATGTTGCCAGTGAGTCACTGGGAGGATTCCAGGAGGGTCAGAGAGACCGTCTCGGGCGTTCTGCTGGCCGTGAGCACTGCAGGGGAGGCGAGGAGGGCTTCAGGGGGGATAGGAGGCTGTCTGGAGGCGTTCTGCTGGCCGTGAGCACTGCAGGGGAGGCGGGGAGAGCCTCAGGAGCGTTGGAGAGACTGGTTTGGGGGCTGGGGACACTGCAGGGAGTCAAATGTAAAGATATTCCTTTTAGTTAAATTCCAGGAAATCCTGGAATTCCAGGAAGAATTCCATGTACAAAGATAGTGGTCGGGAACAGCAGGTAAGTGACACTTTACATAGAACATCATGTAGTCTAGATCATGAGTTCACACAATACAAATATACCGTAACTTCTCAAGTAGAAGCCACGACTTGAACGAGTCAAAACTCCAGTGCCAGTTATGGCATTTGCTCAAAGTCTAGCTGCTGGTTATTGAAGGATTTTGGTAGTGTAGGTCCTAGAGTAGCAATTCTCAGACCCCAGGTTCGGCTCATAGCATTGCCCCAAATTCATGGTCTCCCTTCCACAAACGTATGATTTATAGTAGGCGTTGAAATGAAGAGTGAGATGACAAGGTGTAAAGGTCGAAAACAAACAGGACGCATTTTCTACGCGTGGACGGTAGTTGCTATGGTGAGGGCCGCGTAGAGCGTAGAGATGCCTTCTGTATGTTTCCGCCTAAAGCAGCTTGTGCACACGACATCATCATAACACTTACCTTCCAGTTGTAGAGCTTTGTTATCTGCTAGGTGTGAGATGTCCTTAATCTGGGTATAGTTGGCGGTGAGTTGTTTGATAAGGCTGTTGTGGTTCGTGGTTCGCATGGCCCAACCCTGGTCAGTCTCTGAGTGGTTCGGCCAGGGCAGCAGGAGATATAGCGACAGGGACCGGTAGACTAACAACTGGACCTGCAGAGGAAAAGGTCACAGATGAAATGGATGATCTGTCAGCTTTGACATTAAAGGGGATACAGAAATTGTACATAAATGGCAGGTACTGGCTTTAATAGTGCTAAATGCTACATGAGATGAGTGCTTTGAAGTTTTGATGCAATTACAAATTTGTGAAAATGATTTAGATTCTACATCAGACGATAATAACATTACATGTCAGTAGGGGTCTCTCACCTACATGTATAACTAATACAGGGGCTGCTACATACTACATACTGTTTTAGTTGTGTGAGGTTATAATATTACTGACCTGGGCGGAGTGGGTGGTATATTATATTACTGACCTGGGCGAAGTGAGTGCTGGGGGTGTTACATTATTGACCTGCCTTTAGAAATACGAGGTGGGGCCCTTCCTATCACTAGCCAGAGCTACCTTGTTATGATGGCTCCATTGCCGTATCCAACCGCCGTTGTTATGGGTTTCCCTGACAACCTGTATTATGATGTCACAGATTGTTGTGGTCACACAGGAAGTTACATTGTTGTTTCTACTTCCAGGTCATGGGGTCATGATTTGACCTCTTGACCTCAGGTCCTGTCAAATAATTTTTCTAGGATCCACAGACTTTGTTTGTGGTGGTGACTGAATAGGTTTCGATCTTTGGATCTCATCAGGCTCTATACTGGCGTACAAGGCTTGTGTCAATTAACACTATTTATCCCATGGTCCCTTGGGGCATGGGGAATTAATTTGATAGGTAAAATATTTTTATTTTCTATATCAAATTAAATGATGAAATATATTGATCTGTATTAACCAATATAATTCATGTTATTTAATAGGGGAAACCTAACAATGGTGGGTGTCAAGACTTTTTAGTCAATTGCCCAACTCTGAAGTCTCATAAAAAGGGCACATATGTATGGAGAACACATTTTGTGCTTCTCCCTGTCTATGTGCCCCCCGTAAGAGTCACCATCCTGGTAAACATTATTGACTTAGGCGGAGTGGGTGTTATTATTTTACTGACCTGGGCGGAGTGGGTGTTATTATTTAACTGACCTGGGCGGAGTGGGTGTTATTATTTTACTGACTTGGGCGGAGTGGGTGTTACATTATATTACTGACCTGGGCGGAGTGGGTGTTATTATTTAACTGACTTGGGCGGAGTGGGTGTTACATTATATTACTGACCTGGGCAGAGTGGCTGTTATATTACTGACCTGGGCGGAGTGGTTTATTTAATAGGGGAAACCTAACAATGGTGGGTGTCAAGACTTTATAGTCAATTGCCCAACTCTGAAGTCCCATAAAAAGGGCACATATGTATGGAGAACACATTTTGTGCTTCTCCCTGTCTACGTGCCCCCCGTAAGAGTCACCATCCTGGTAAACATTATTGACCTGGGCGGAGTGGGTGTTATTATTTTACTGACCTGGGCGGAGTGGGTGTTATTATTTTACTGACCTGGGCGGAGTGGGTGTTATTATTTTACTGACTTGGGCGGAGTGGGTGTTACATTATATTACTGACCTGGGCGGGGTGGGTGTTATATTACTGACCTGGGCGAAGTGGCTGCTGAGGGCCCCGCTGCCCACCTCTGTTACATTACTGACCTGGGCGGAGTGGGTGTTACATTACTGACCTGGGCGGAGTGGGTGTTATATCATATTACTGACCTGGGCGGAGTGGGTGTTATATTACTGACCTGGGCGGAGTGGGTGTTATATCATATTACTGACCTGGGCGGGGTGGGTGTTATATTACTGACCTGGCTGGAGTGGGTGCTGGGTGTTATATCATATTACTGACCTGGGCTGAGTGGGTGTTATATCATATTGCTGACCTGGGCGGAGTGGGTGTTATATTACTGACTGGGCGGAGTGGGTGTTATATTACTGACCTGGGCGGAGTGGGTGTTATTTTACTGACCTGGGCGGGGTGGGTGTTATATTACTGACCTGGGCGGAGTGGGTGTTATTATTTTACTGACCGGGGCGGAGTGGGTGTTACATTACTGACCGGGGCAGAGTGGGTGTTATATTACTGACCTGGGCGGAGTGGGTGTTACATTACTGACCTGGGCGGAGTGGGTGTTACATTACTTACCTGGGCGGAGTGACTGCTGAGGGCCCCGCTGCCCACCTCTGTGTAGAGTTGTTGTATGGGGTTGAGTTGCAGCAGGAACGAGGCACGGACGGTGGTGGTCAGCGACTGCAGCAGGTGGGCGGCAGAGTGCGCCACCTTAGCTGGCACCTGCAGTATATAAGATCCAAGGTTTAGTGCAAGCTCAATTGTGCATGCATTATTAGTTTTGCTAAGATCATATTTACTTTCTTCTAGCCAACTCTTCTTTGTGTTTTTTAATGACATGTAATACACATATGTACCAGAAATCTGTATCAATAAATGGAACGAGGTTCTCTTTTTTTTTAAGAAAAAAAAATCATGTAGGATCACTAAATTTTGCAATAGAAATATTCTAAAGTATTACCATGGAAATCTTTTAAAATATAAAACTCAGGCTTCAGCTTACATCTTCTTTGAAGAGTGGAATTAGTGTGTCGACTAGGGATGAGATCATGACGGCACATTTTTGTTGCTGCTCGGGGTGGGCGAGCGACTCAGCGTAGAACTGAGCTAACCAGCTGGCATTGGCTTTTATCGCTGCTAAGGCCTGTGCATGCCTACAAACAAAACAGAAATCAATTTTATTCTCACAAATCTACACATTAAAAATGCAAAAATACCAGGAAATATACAAAATTGATTGTTATATAGACATTTACATATATATTTATCATATATTTTATATCTAAGGTGGCAGTCATGTTATAAAAATGTACTTACACTTCAATGAAGTCGGCCTGGAGCACCTCTCCGGCTACAGACTGGGCACGGTACAACTTGGTCTTAGTTCCATACGCACACGCAGCTATCAACCTGACAGGGGCAGAGAAAACTTAGTTACCAGGGTAAACACACAATGACACATGTATGTATTTTTCATTATAACTCCCTGAAGGGAAAATATATTTAGTTTACTATGATGCGAGCTACTGTTCAGAAGGAAAGTACCCATGTGACAGCACTCAATATAGAAATAGCAACAGGAAATAAATAATTCCGAAAATAGGAAATAGGAAAAGCAGTAGCTTTCTAAGGTCTTCCCCAGGCTATGCTGACAGAAAACTGATACTACCCATTAGTCTTTGAATTTGTTCAAATGGAACGGTTTCCCCAAATAAACTACCTGTTTTAATCATTTCATAGCGTCTAGATTCGACTCACCTTTCCATGAGCATGTGCGCATCAGTGAAGTGGTCCATGAATTTCTCCCCTATGAAGTGCTCTGCGAGTCGACCCAACGCTTGGAGTAGCGATGACAAGTCGCGCAGGGAGCAGTGTAGTCGCCGACATTGGTTCTCACTGGCGATGTTGAGTGTGACGACCCCGTTAGGAGTGGTCGTGATGTAGGGCTCCAGGCCCATATACATGTCCAGGTTCTCTTGGAATGGTTGATACTGTAAGCAATAATATCTAAGTTTAATTTTTTTTTAAATTACAGTTTTGCAGGGTGAATATCAGAATGAGAATTATGCGCAATTTAATTCCATAGAGTGACTTCAGCGTGCCATCTGACTTCAAGATATTTCTACATAAACATTCACCCTTTCACCACGGGATTCTTCAGAGAGGCAGAACGATTCTAGACAATTTCACACTTACGACTCGTTGGAAGATTTCTTCTGGTAGTAACTCAGCAACTTTCGCAACTGTTTCAAGACACTGACGGAGGAAGTGTTGCCATTCAGTCTCCTCCTAGAAAAATAGACATTCGTATTTAGCGACATTAGACATAACTTCTGCACCTTTTACACTGCCGATGTATTTCATCTCTACATTTCAAATCGATCTTTTGATGTCATAATTGTTTCATGCTGAAATGAGCATTTGATTTGCTTGGATATCATTTCCACTACCAGATTACCGTAAAACCTTGTGTAGAAGCCGCGGCTAGTACGCGAGTCAGATCGGCGGTGCGGCTTATAGGATTGGCCCAGAGTCAGGGTGCGGCTTATATGCAAGTTTTTGCCACTATGGTACAGTTCTAAATTCGGCACATTCAGATCGCCAGTGCGGCTTATATAATCGGCCCAAACTCGGGGTGCGGCTTATACAGGAGTTAGGCTTATACGAGAGGTTTTAAGGTAATACATTTATTGTCGGCATTTCAGCTTTTTAGTGGGGGTACATACATCATCATCGAGCGTTTCATCGTCCAACTCGACTAGCTGTGAATGGTTGAAGCGGAACTGGAGTTTCTGCAGAATGTGTACGACGAGTGTGACTAGGGCTTCCTTGTAACTGAAACAAGATTTAGTTCCACATTAGTGACATACCAGTGCCTCTACAGGGGTAAAACACGAACACAGGCGACACGGCCGTTTTAGGCCCTTTTTAAAATCGATGGACACAGGAAAAATAGTGGTAAAAATCGACCCACAGGGATTTTTCGCTAAGTTCTTAAGTACCTAAAATCAACACATCGACACAATGACACGGCCCTTCTGCTAAAATTCTGGGTACCCATGTAGAGGCACATACCAGTTACAGCAGGTAGATTTTGAGGAAATCCGGCCCAGATTCCACTCGTTAAATATTGATGTTGTATGCTGACTCTATTTTGGTAATTGGTAATACAATCCAAGACATCACTATCTATGCCATTCATTATTAATGTTAGTGATCAACACTTAGGCCTAGCTAATACTGACCTTTCTAGCGAGGCGACAGCGTTGGTTTGTCGCGTGGTGAGCTTGGTGCTGAGGTAGTCTAGGAATATGCTCCAGATGTCCAGGCAGTTGAAGAAGCCTTCAGATGAGGGTTGTTTGAAGGTATACTTAAAGAGCAGGTCCAAGAAAGCCAACATGGGAAACTGTAGGTTGTCCTCAAACCTACGCAGATGTATACTAACAAACAGCCTCAGGAACTCGGTGAACTTGGCCACGTAGCTGTAAAGGATGAGCGTGCAATGCATACAGTACATGAAACTCAGGGACTGTACACTTTTAAATTATTTTTAAATTGTTTTTAAAGTATATTGTTCAATATTTATGTTCTGCCTCGTGCAAACATCACTTAACGTCAGAAAATCTGTACATAATTGATGAGAATTCACACTGGCTTTTTGCCACTTCACTGCTGAAAAATATATTTAAAATTATCAAAACTAGTTAGCATCAGTCTCATTATTTTATGCTCCGAATAAATCTACCCCCCCCCCCTTCCGAAGCCGGTTCGGTTCGTATTAAAGGGCTCTGTGAACCTACTGACCAGCCTTTAGCTGGGTTGTTTTAAAAACTGCCCCCCCCCCCCAATCAAAAAGAAGCTCTTCTTCCTTCTTCCTTACCTATCCTCAATATCAGTAAGTCGGTTCCCTGATGTACCCGTCGCACTGTCTTTAGTCAGTCGCTGCAGGAGGTAGAAAGTTTGTTGGAACATTTGTAACAAAAAGTCCTCAAACTCGACCGGCACACAGTTCTTAGAGAGCAGCTCGTTAATGCAGCACATGGCTAAAACCCCGAGCGACTGCGAGCGGCTCCCGGCCGAGGTGGCCGCTGCAGACATGGACGTGCCATGGGACGTGTTCACCTCGCAGCCAAAGCCGGCAAAGTGGAAGATGGTGGAGAGGAGGCTGGGGGTAATGGTGGTGGAGAGGGGGATCCAGCTGAAGAGGTGTGCCAGGCAGTTCAGGATGAGCACCGACTGCTGGTGGGAGGCCGTGTCCAACGGTGGGAGCGACTCAGTAGGGACTCGACTGTTGGGTGACTTGAACATCTGACTGAGGAATGAGTCTGCAAGAAGGAATTCATGAGTGTTAGCAGGTTCTGAAGTTATGACTATAAATGGCTGCATGCAAAGATATTTAAATCAAATGGCATGATGAATAGTTGTTATATACACGTCTAGAAACAAATCAATGAATTGGTTTAACATTCTTTTTCAAATCATGTTTTTTTTAATATCCTAAGTGAATATATCAGTTGGTTGGTGGGGTACTTACTAGATTGAATGGGTGAGGTAGATATGAGCGACATGGGTGTGCGGGCTGGCGACCCCGCTGACTGGCCGTGTGTTGGAGATGGCGGTGGAGTAGCTGTCACCAAATTCTGGTGCTTTTCCAAGATTGAGTCTAGCATATCTGCAATGACCAATTAGACAAGTTTAACATCATACGATATGGTATAACAATGATTAAATTCCCGCTTATAACCCGCACTGTGACTTTGGGAGAACCCTATAACCCGCACCTGGGGTCTGAAATTGCTATATTGGTTTGCAGGGTTATATAACCTGTGGGCTACACACGGGAATTTACGGTTCATTAAAAACATGATGGATTGAAAATGAATCAACTTTTGATATTCTACTCCTCTCACCTATTAAAACCAAGTTTCTTAGTGCTAGTCATTATTATTACAATATAATTTAGTCATATTAAATTCATGTCGGCTTATTTATGAAGAGCGATAAAACACAATGATAGGACTGGTAAGCTTACTATTGAGTATGTTGAGTACGGTGGGGACTTGTTGTAGAAGTAGTCTGTGTAACTCCTCTTTACGAGCTATACTTAGATCCTCGCGGGGACAGGCCAGCTCCTCCGATGTTGTAAGCAGAAGGATCAAACCGAGCGATGCTGTGGAATTTTGCTGTACAAGCTACAAATAAAACACATTATGATTTAGTCACTCTTTAGTTAATACAATACACGTCTATTTTACAAAATGTATAAAAGTATATTGATCACTATTTTTCCATATAAACCCTTTTCTAGTTTAAATCTATGAATACCCGATAGATTCGTTCTTGAGTTTTATATGACCCATACAAGTAAAACCCTTGCAAATGTCATTGACAGTTTGTACCTGGAGAATTGAAGAGAAGAAGTCAGGATAGAAGTGGGGCCAATCCAGCCGCCCAATATCGACAACAAGTTTGACGAGTTTATTCCGGATGAATGTCGCGACCGTCTCGTGATGACTCAGCAGGAATCTATTCAACGTGCCGCGAATCTCCATCTTGTCCTCACCTGGCAGTCCCACCCACTGACGGTTTATCAGGTTCTGCCAGAAAGGGAACAACATTTTGTGAGGGACTGAAATCCCCAGTTATGTACAGATTAAAAATCATAGTTTAAATACCATAGAAAATGCATTTCGCATGGCTGGCTCAGCCCTTTTCCCAAATTATTATTTTTTCTGCAAGGTTGCGTTAGGTTTTGGCCGATGTCCATTCTGCCGTCTCGCCCCATTACAACCCCTGTACTTCGTGCCTGTTACTCTTGCTTCATGCTAGACAGACTCGCATTATGATTATGACTTTTGATTTAAATGGAAATGGGTTACCGTTATGTGTCAAATTTGAGTGTTTAATCAAGCATTGATATAACCTACCTCCAGCATGGTCATGCAGTACATCATGACGTATTCATTGGTTGTGTGAGACATGAAGTAGAGACTGTGTTTCCAGGCATCTCTTTGCTGACTGAAGTTGTTCAAAAGTTCCTCTGAAATGAAAAATGTGCACTTCAATGCCTTAAACGTACTTATAATTATATTACTTGAATATGAAAATGTACAAAAATTATGCATATTCTGTTATACCTTTAGTTTGTTGCCTTTTCAATTAAAAGTGGGAGGCTTGGCTACATCATCTATTTGTATAGTTGTCTACACATGAACAATTATAGGGTATAATAATCAACAGAAATGATTTCAACAATCATTTACCTATTTCTCGTTTACGTTCATTTGTAGTCGTGACTGCAAAGAATTCAGTCATCAGTGCTTCAAGAGCCCGAAGTGAAGTTTCGTCCGATGCCTGTAATTGTAAATCAACCAAAATTGAAAATAGTATATTTAAAGATGGTGCAATGAATTAACATGCAGATGGGGTCCATGTTTTTTTAAAATTTTATTGGAAACTATTTGATTGCTGCAATACACATGCTTAACACATGGCCAAAACTTGGCAAAAGGTCATTTACTAGTCACGGGCGAGACTCTACCTATCAGATTCTCTGCGATCATTGGTTGGGTACGTCCAACTATCAACCCAGGGAGAAATAAAACGCTCCCGTCAAACTGCTTTATATAACATACGTTGTATTGGCCTGTCAATTCTTGAAAGTTGGTGTGTTCCAGTTCTCCTCTAAGGTGTCTCCTCTAACATACCCCAAAGTTGACCTTTAAAGTCTTGAGCCAAGGTTTTGTGAAAATTTGTCAAAATTTACAAGCTCCAGCTAGGCCTAGCAGGTTTGGAGTAACCTGAATCAGAATGGCCAGAGAAGAGTACCGGTAGACTACTACCGGTCTTCTCAGCGCTTCATCAGAAAACAAATGGATTTAGCAAACAAAAATGGTGTAACATCAAAATTGTATCCCAGTTACCCACAGTTCTCCCACTGTCCCAGTGGCAGTTGCTGCTGTGCTGCCAGTGCTGGCACTGCCACTGTGAGTGTGACTGGTCAGCTGTCACTTGTACTTTTTGGCACATGAAAGCTTCGTATGACAAATATATATGCAAGATACTTACCATTATGGATTATTCCGGTGGATACAAGAATAGACCAACTGCCTGCAGAACGTTGACACTTGTAATGCACCGACAAGGGAGAAATCACGCTTTACAAGAGAGGTTGAGAATCCGCGTGTCGGCTTCTGCTACCGCCATTTTAGAATTGATTTTTGAGTGCGCGGCTGGTCTTTTCTAGTTTTTCAACACATAGTCATCTATTATTCATGACGATGATCGTAAAAATAACAATTTATCAAATTATGTGCACACGTCCTTTGGTAATGCGGTCACATTTTTCTTTTTCATATTTTAAAGTAATTGGGTGCGGGACTAAATATTGCAAGCTTGTTACCCACGTACTCCTTGCAATGGCTTATGAGCTTGATGAGAACCAGCGGGCCACCCAATAAACATGGCGTCGAAAATCGTCTCCCAGGCGGCTCGCCAAGTGAAACCTATCCTTTCTACGGACCGTACTGAGGCTAGGAGACGAGTGTTGAACTTGTATAAAGCATGGTATCGTCAGATTCCCTATATCAGTAAGTTTTTGCTTTGTTATTGCATTTATTTATCACAAATAGGCAAGGTCATTCGGGTCATAGCTGTCACTCCAGACTGGAGTCCAGTACTCACTGTGTCTACATTCACTGTCACTGTACTGAGTCTACTCAGGGAGTGATCAGTTTTTTAACAACGGGGGGGGGGGGGGGGGGGGGCAAAAAAATTTGGACTCCTTGACGGGGGGGGGGGCAAAAAAAATTGGACCCCTCTTTGGGGGGGGGGGGAGTCAAAATAATTTAGGCCTAACCAGTTTTGAGCCAAAAAGCCTGTGCGTTACTATGCTTCAAAATCAAAGGGCCCACGCGCGAGCCGATTTTCGGCCGTAAGGGGGGGGGGTAAAAAATTTTGACCCACCTGAAAAATGCGAAATTTTTTAACCCCCCCCGCTAGAGGGGGTCGAAATTTTTTACCCCCCCCCCCGGCAGGCCGAAAATCGCGCGCGTTCGCGCCCCTTTGTAGCATAGTAACGCGCGGGCTTTTTCCCTCAAAACGGGTTGAATTTTTTTCACCCCACCCCCAAGAGGGGTCTAAATTTTTTACTCCCCCCCCGGTCAAGGGTTCGTAATTTTTTACCCCCCCCCCCCAAATCCACCACCCCCCCCCCTGTTGTTAAAAAATGAGCACTCCCTTGGTAAGTTGAAAATGTCGCGAATTTTGGTAACAGCCTTTTGACAATCAGAATAGCCCACCGTTTTGTCAGTCTTCAAAAAAGTGCCGGCCTCATGTAAGCACCGACGGTACGGGAGCTTCCAATTTTTAAGCACTGGGGCCCTTAAACTCAACACTATGTAAGTCAAGTGTCTGAGGTTTGACTATTATCACTCACCAGCAAGTATCATGAGACGTTTACACTAAAACACCTTACAAATGAGTGTATTTGTTGCAAAGTAGTAAATTGTAGGTAAAAAAGTGCCCAGGATTGAATGCATACATTTAGTATACACCAACATTGTTTTTGTAATAAAGTTTAAAACGATCCAGGGTGAGGCCGTTTTAAAAAAAATTCTATTTTAACCTATTCCGAGGTGGGGGGGGGGGGGGGCGCCTTTATTTTCAACCTATTCCAAGGGGGGGGGGCAATTATTTTTGACGTATTCGATTTGCCAAACGCTCACCCCCACCCCTGCCATAAATTTTTTCGCATCCGTTTTGACTCTTGATTCGAGAGTCTCAGGAGAGAGAGAGGGGGGGGGGGGGCGTTAAACAGAGGTGCCCCTTTTTGATTACCGGTATAGGAAACCCTACCAGTCTTATATTGGCAGCAACACTGCCAACAGCAATATCAGACACAGGCTGCAGGCAATTTCAGACTCAGTTAGGGAGTGATCACTTTTTAACAACAGAGCAGGGGGGCGGTGGTGGGTTTTCGCGCTGAGCAGGGACATTTTTTTATACCCCCCCCCCCCTGCGGTCGAGGGGTCAACATTTTTTACCCCCCCCCCCCCCCTTAGGGAGTGGTCATTTTTTAACAACAGGGCGGGGTTGGTGGATTTGGGGGGGGGACCAAAAAATTTGGACCCCTTGAAGGGGGGGGACCAAAAAAATTTGGACCCCTCTTGAGGGGGGGGACCAAAAAAATTGCACCCCTTTTTAGCAAAAAAGCTCGCGCGTTACTATAGCTCAAAGGGGTCGGCCGCGCTCAATTTCAACTTGCCTGAGGGGGGGGACCAAAAATATTTCGATCCCAGCCATAGGGGGGACTGAAAAAATTTCGACCCGCTCGCGCAAAAATCCACCAACCCCCCCCTGTTGTTAAAAAACCTTAGGCTAAGCCGGTCGAATATCTGCTCGCGTGCTGGTACTCTACATGTCCAGCATACTTATATTGCTGCAAACATGTCAATGTTCGTGTATGTTACACATTTTGATTTCAGCAGCAGGGAGGAGTGGAGTTGACATCAAACAAAGCCAGGATAATAGATCTATTTATATATTAGGAATGCCTTGTGTTAACTCTCTAGGTTAGGGCCCTAGACTTGGGAGGAGGGGGAGGGGGCTCTCGCGTCCGTTGTCCATTGTAACAAATGGAATTGTCACTTGTCACTAGCAAACATCACCTTACCATTTGTCACTATAATTCGAAACGCTCTTGACATTTCTTTGCCCCTCCCCCTCGCAAATTTGCAATATCTAGACCTGAAATGCAACATTCAGGTGACTTTTGACATGTGATATTATGGCTCAGATCTGTATTTATCTTCTACCACTTCTACAGTTTTGGGCTGCATATAACATTCACAGAGTTGTCCAATCCGACCTAGGTGTCTGGGGTATACCCCAAGGACGTTTTTTTGGGGGGGAAAAGGGAGAAGAGGATGGTGCATTCGGCATTCTCATGCAATATTTTCAAAGCTCCCAAAAGTAAGAAGGGTGCCAGTTAGAGGGAATTAAATGAGGGGTGTTTATCACATTGGAATATTTCATGGCCAGGTAGAAATGGTAGAATTGTTTTTTTCTGTTAAATATGTCTCTAGATCTATAGAATACTTTTGATCGCCACTGCATGTAAATATTCATCTCAATTTGTTGCAGTGCTCAACTATGACCTTCCCGTCTCGAAAAAACAGTATCAAGACAAGCTCCGAGAAATGTTCCAAAAGAACTCCCGCCTGCAGGACTTGAGGGCAATCGACCTTCTTGTCATCAAGGTAATATTCAGATTGTCTTTCAGAATTATAGTCTTTCAGAATTAACTAGATTTCACGTTAGAATTCACGATAACTAGATTTAAAGCTTGATCGTTACGGTTGAAGTGAGGCCAAAAGCACTTCTGGATATAGTTCAGTTGTCCTTCACAAGAGGACTCTTAAAGGCTTGGGTCAGCTCTTACAGGGACAAGATAGGGTGAATATGTTGTAGCTGGACAATGCTCATGGTCCCCTGTCCAAACACTGCTGGTGGAACTGTTATTTTAGTCTATTTTAGTCTATGTATGGAAAATGCTAAACTTATTCCCTGAAGGCCCAGCTTTAAAGTTTAACTAAATTCAAGATTCCTTTCTTTTCAAAGTGAGAGTTTAATTCACGTATTCAAAAGGATGTCCTGGAGTTGGGAAAGGTATACCGGTACATAGCACTTCCTTTGGGGGTACGCCTCTATTTATGTAGAGGAAATATGTCTTCATGATTTTTCTACTTTATTGTTATCCATATGGTGACATATTTAGAAGTACCGTGTTGATCTTATCCATCTATACTCTAGGAATTATGTACGTATAAAGAGGGTGTGGGTTCCATTTTTCAAGGAATTGTGCATACATACATGCTTTAATAATATTTCAATGCATGTACAAAATACATATATGAAAGCCCCCTGAGAGCAGGAAAATCATTTCGGCATTAGGTTTTGGAATCCGAGACTTTTGACTTCACAGAGGCTGGACATATCACATAATGAATCAAATTATATTTTAACTGATTTGGTTGTTTGTTTTGATTGATTCTAGGGACAAATGGAGCTTGTAGAAACCCTGGAAATCTGGAAACAGAAGACGCATATCTCGCGCTACTTCAACGACACATACATCGCGAAACCTGCCAATTTCCTGGAAAAGTTCTACGATGGACACAATTAACAACTTGGACCAAGATAACTTTAACTTTTACATAAATGTTTTACAAACTGTACATAAACTGAGTGGAAGGAAACGAGAACACAAATAATATCAGTGGAAGTTGGAAGTTTATTAAATACAATCTGATGATTCGAAGATGAGATGAATGATGTGTGACTTGATAAAACTGCACAGTCTCCTTCCTCCGCGGCCCCTTTTTTCACTGACTGCTTTCGCTAAGACCGCCAAATTCCTGAAAGGATGGTTATTGTTATGAGAAGAAAGTGAATTAAAGAAAAAAAGAAAAGAAAATCCTCAAGGTGTCATGTTTATTTATTGTGATGGTGCGTTATGCTGACCCTTTATGATGTATCAAACTGTCGAATCAGTAGTCAAGGATCATAACGACAAAATGCATAGTATCGGTAGTCAAGGATCATAACGACAAAATGCATAGTATCGGTAGTCAAGGATCATAACGACAAAATGCATAGTGGCTGTGTCTCACGACCTTGGGCCAATGTTTTTGTCTCTGACCAGATGCCGTCTCTGACCAGGTGCCCTCTCTGACCAGGTGTCAGAAAAAAGGTGTTCTAAAAAGAATTATAAGGATTTGTAAAAACGTTATGGCGGTTGTTATATATTTATAATTATAAATAGCCTCCTGCTGTTGGTATTTTGACCTTATCTAGCCAAGCCGGTCAGAGACGACACCCAGTCAGAGACAAAGACATTGGCCCAAGGTCGTGAGACACAGCCTAGTGTGTTACAGCACTGTGCTGTCCATAAAGGGTTAAGTGAATAATTTTGTAAAAGATTGAATAGTGTACATGTAGTATCGTTTCAAATATATCATCTGATGGCAGGAATTAACATAAATTTAAAACAGAACCGTTGCATGTAGATAAGATAGATAAAAATCGAACGTGTGACTGCATCACAAATGACTCAGGTTCGGGGGGAAATGTAGTATCATCATATAGGAGTATACATAAAATAATATTGTTCATCCCCAAATCCCAAGCTAATGTCCCAACCCCATGTCCCAACCCCCGAGTCTCACCCCCGAGTCCCACCCCCGAGTCTCACCCCCGAGTCCCAACCCCGAGTCCCAACCCCGAGTCCCTCCCCCGAGTCCCAACCCCGAGTCCCAACCCCGAGTCCCAACCCCGAGTCCCAACCCCGAGTCCCAACCCCTAGTCCCACCCCCGAGTTCCACCCCCGAGTCCCAACCCCGAGTCCCAACCCCGAGTCTCACCCCCGAGTCCCAACCCCGAGTCCCTTCCCCTTCCCCTTCCCCCGTTAACTAGACTCAGGGTCAGGTAGAGGTGTGAAGGGAAATGTATCATTTATCATAGTAAGAAAGAGAAAGGGTGCACTCTTGTATTAATGGGATTCTTAAAGATGTGACCTTTGACCTTGATTTTGACCTTTTTCCGACCTAGATATCATCCTACACATAACAGAAATGAATTCAGCACCTTTGGTTTACCCTAGTCCACTATCCATATCCATCCATTGCTCCCCCTATTATATCCTGGCTGGACTGTTTCGGATAGCATACCCAAATTGTGCGTCACAAGTCAGGAACTCACAACTACCTATAGGCCTGCACCACACAACCTATAGGTCGCATGACGCAGGTGCCCTAAGAAAGCCACACCGAGTGAGGCAAGCTGCGCAAAAGAAGGGTATACTCAAAAAAAATGTGGACATTGACTTTCTTTTGGGGGGGTACTTAGGCCCAAATTCAAATTTTCATGTTCCCCGATCTTGGCTATCTATGTCTTTTGTCCTCTCACGTCTATGTCAGACACACACTGAATAAAAAGCTCCCATGTCCATATTGTAAGTAACAGCGAATAGTGCTTAGTAGGGTCTGAGCTATATCCTACTACAGGGTTGTCTGTTTTTGTTCTCAAAATATTTGTCATGTATTGAACAACACTGGACAGCAACATATATATTAAATTACCATTAAATTACCATACCGGTATCTAACATACTGCAGCGTATGTTGGGCCTAGTATATGATATAGGATGGCATCTCCTTTGGGAAGTAGTGTAGTACTTCCCTGTGTTAAATTACCATTGGATCCAGTCAAAGCTTGCTGAAAAAAAGTGTCTCACCCCGGTTTGGTCGGCTGCCGAGATCTGTCCCATTGACTTAGCACTGAGCCCGTTCAATATGTAACTGTTAAATGTCAAGGGTTATCTACAGGCTCCCATAGGGCTCTATGCTGAAGCAAATTACCACCATTTTAGACACAAAATTAAAATCATGCTTTTCAGGGGGAAGCGTTTGAAAATGGATTAAAGCGCGATTACATAGGAAGGACAACATTGTACCGCATCTAATGACACAAAATTGAGAGAAAAAGCTCCAATTTTGAAGGAATGACAGCTGTTTTAAATTTTAGGCTGAGAGACCCCCTGCTTCCCGTCGCACAAGACTCAGAGTAAACCTGAGTCAACTATTATAAATAATAAGTGAAGTAAAGGTTGTGAATTGCAAGATAATTTTCCAAATAAATACCTGTTTACAGACGTTCTCCAGTAGTACTAAAGCTTGTAGCGCCATCTTCTGACATTCTTTGTCCACATCATTTTGAACAACTCCTGTGAAATTGGAAAATTTTGTAAATACATGGATGATATATCCTCAAATTGCCCATATAACTTGAGAAAGCCTCATAATTAACATTGAGCTATATAGCAAGAGGTCTCTAAATGTACTAGTTATACATGTATATACAATGTGAAAACTTACCAAATACAGCTCATTTACAAAAGAAAATAGTACTTTATAGTTTAATCAAATGCCGTGACATGATTGAAGATGTAGAAATATTATTACCTTCTAGCCACGTTTTGGTTTCTACGGTTTCTTGGTGAAGGTCGGTTACTAAGGTGAAACCTGGCAGCGCCAGAATCACCATGGAAACCGCAAAGAGTGCTGCTTGTCGGACAGACCTGATGAAAATCAAGTGTGTGAATATTATTACCCAGTCTCAATAAATAGGCTAAAACGAAAGTATAATGAAATCGTTAGAGATCAGAGCACGGTATTTGTTTTACAGGCATACAAATTATGGTTAAAATTAAATAAAACAAAGTTTTCACCAAATCAAATGATATAATTCTACCATCAATCAAACAGACAAATACACGTTTTTAAATGTGGTCATTTATGATCAACTCCTTTGCAATGTTGAAGCATTTTAAAAGTACAATCTGTCGCCTGCAGGTGGCAGCAGTTGTCTCTCATTGGGGACAAGATGCTTTACTCATAACGGATCACCAGCAACTTTGGCAACTTGCACACATCAACGTTTTCTATCCAAGATGACAATAATGGTTTAAAGGGGTATGGTATGATTAATTGCATAATGCACTGGAAAGTAAAAAAATATGAAGTGTTATGAGGTTCATTCCGGTAAATGGGAAGTGGAAAAATCTGAATTGAAGGGCACTTTATAACCAAACAACACATACATGCATAAACAGGCTGATTAATTACAGCACCAAGCTGGCCCCAACTCGCGCTTGGACGCGTCCGAGCGACATCGCTGGTATCTGAGGGGCCATGACCACGTGACTTCCCCGTATATTGGGGGGGGGGGGGGATTCCTACACGGTACCCATCTGGACTTTTGATACTACAGCATTAAGCGCACCGGAACTATTTAAACCAGCAACCTTTAGTGCCAGCGATCACGCTCGGGAACAGAGGTCGAGGTGGGGCCAGCTTGATTACAGCGCTAACCAAACCAAACTATGGACTGTTCATGTTGTAATGACGTATGAGGGGGGGGGGGGGGTGCGTACTTACGGTTGTGGGTGGAATCGTACCATCCAGACAAACTCCATCATGGCTGCACCCATCTGTCTCACAACCTGCAGTAAGACACATGACGTTAGTGAGGGGTCAGGACAGGCCCCAGATCTACTACTGTTTTCTACTCTATGTCTAGGGACACTATCTATATAGAAAACTATTGATTGTGACAGCACGCCTTCATACGATCAATTTTGCAGTAGACTTAGAGCCTATACATAGGCCTATATATCGGAACGGACACTTTATGATTATTTTTAAATGTGAAAACAGATGGATGCAAATCTATCCATACCTACCAGATAGTGGTTCAGCAGCTATTTCCCTATATCCCTTTGAATAAAACACCTACTGCTAGGATGAAACTTAATTTCACTTTCTCAATATTATTATAGAATACCCACTGCTAGGATGGACATCATTTTCAATTTTCTCCCCACGGCGGAGGCACGTAGTTAATTAAGAGCCACTGTACGGCCTTTGTTAATAAGAGCGGACACGACGTGAGACGGCATACACTAGGTGCAGCTGTGGCCGACACATACCTCAGGACCAGCCATTTATGGGGGTATAGATGGGGGGGGGGGGGGGGTCCCCATGTCGCATGTAGATTTTAAGAATTGGCCATGTCGCATGTCAATGTCGCTTAATAATCCCCTGTCCCATGTCGATTTTAAGAATCGCTCATGTCCCCTGTCACTATCTTTTCAAACCTCATGTCGCATGCCACTAAGCTCCATGTCACATGTCGATTTTAAGAAATGGCCATGTCGCCGTGTCGAATTTAGCCATCCACCCCCATATTTATTGTCAGATAGGGGTGGGTGGCTTTATACATCTATATAATCAGCGATATATAGTACCCCATGATATAATAGTGCATTTTTCTTGAGATTCGAGATTTTTGTTTGTTTACCCCACGTCCAGAGATTCTGAATACTGAGAAATGCCCCCGCCCTTCCACTACAAAAACATGTTTGGCCAGACTTAGTTATGTGTGACCTCAAAAAAGCAAAATGAACCATATTTCGCCCCCCCCCCAACCCAGTTTTAAGATTTATTAAGCTCTCTCCCCTCCTTACCATGGAACACCCAGTAATACTGAGAATGTCCCCTCCCATCTGTCTATAAATGGCTCGTCCATAGTGTCACAGAGAGTAGGCCTCACATAGAGAAAGACCAGAGGCAGCCATATCTATAAATCAGCCCGCACGCAGGTGGCGACACCCTGCGACACCCGGATAGATCACCCAAGGATTTACTTAAAACCTCACCGGCGCATGCGCTGCAGAGTATACTATCATTCCCAGTGCGTAGAGCAGGCGTCCTAATACCACGTGATCTTCACCCAGAAGGTCGAGGGTCACTTCCGGCCTAGAAAGACAGGAAAAAGGGAAGCCGTCAATACATATCGCAAGGAAAGAAAAGGAGGGTTGCCAAGGAGACGACCTCGGTGGGAGGTGGGGTCATTTCAATATCTCTGCAGTGTAGCAGTTTCTTTATTCTCAGGGACTGTCAGGCACAGTAGTGTTCAATAACTCACGCCTGTTCTTATTGCTTTGCGTATTATGTGACAAGCAGGGAGTCATTTCAAACATGGCGAGCATATTTAGGTAGCCTTTTTTTAAATATATTATTTTGGCTCCTATGACATGGGAGATGGCATGCCGTGAAATTCGCTGAGCAATTTTTATTTAGGTCAATACAATTCAGTGGTACAAGAACAAAAGACAACCTGAAAATATACTACAAAATGTACATGACTGTAGAACCTCTACATCATACGTATACGTTACATGATTAGAAATCTATCACCAAACACGGGTCACCAAAGTAGCCTACATTGTCACATTGAATATGCCTTCTCCAAGATAGCCTAGATATAGGCCACCCTACGTGGGAGTCTCATTCGTTTTCTTCTTTTGCCAGCATATTGATGCTGTTCTCCCCATAGAGTTTTGTAGTTGTTCCGGCTATTGCAGATTCCATTATAGTCCCTATTGGGGAGGACTTAGCCGTCCACTCCGTTTGGGATGATTATGGATTGTTTCAGAGCCAAAGGGGAGGCAAAATATCAATATAACAGAGGGCATGTGCGGCCCATAAGGGGGCCCTTGATGGTGGGTGGGGGTCCCCATGTCGCATGTCGATTTTAAGAAATGACCGTGTCGCATGTCTAAGTCACTTAATAATGCCCATGTCCCATGTCGATTTTATGAACTGCCAATGTCCCATGTCACTATCATTTTAAGCCTCATGTCACATGTCACTATCATTTTAAACCTCATGTCACTAGGCCTAATGTCGCATGTCGATTTTAAGAAATGCCCATGTCGCCATGTCAAATGTAAGGGTCTAGAGCCATGATATACAGGTCACTATGGGGACACTACTGGTCTCCGGTTACAAATGCGTAGGATACATTGGGTATGATTCTGTCCAATACACAACTACAGATCTGTACATGTATAAGCAAGACGCCACAGTATGGATAACCACGGCCTATACTCACAGCAGGAGCTCTCACCGTTTACCCCACAGCCTCCTAGCTTAACCTAGACCAAGGGCAGATACAATGTCCATAGTACATCATTAGTCACACCGAAGGGCATAGGGCTATCCTATATATAGCCACTCTCTGCTCTACCCGCCATCCCCGCATGATGCATCCGTAGGCCTATATAGATCTGTCTTTTCATAATGCCCAATTCTGGCGACTCCCTACTTTTATAAAAGTATACACTAAATGGGTGAATTACAGCAATCTGAATTAAATCCTTGTTGAATTTCATGCAAATGGGAATAAGTGTGGAGCAACAGTTACATTTATATGCAAATGGCCATAATCTGTAGCCATGGGTAGTCGCCTTATACGGAAATAGAAGGGAGGAGGGTCATATGGAGGACACAATCAACAGAGGGATATATGCCTAGCCCTTTTTCTCAGAGAGAAAGCTAGAAATCCACAGTAGTATTATCCACTGGGCAAAGGGGAAACCCCTCCGTATTGATGTCTTAGGATGACTGTGCCCCTCAGATTATTTCCTCCCGCAGACAGCATATGATTGCCTACACATGCGTAGCCTCCTCAAAGGGAGAGCGTTTGTCTGGCCCTTCAGCTTGCAGCCTATAGCATACTGTCCCCAAGGAACCTACAGCGAAGAGTCCACTGTAGGGTTATTATAGGTAGTCAACCAGGCTACATGGGAAGAGACATCTGAATCATTGTTGTAATTGAAGGAGCGTCTATTACACCAAACCAAGAGCTATATGTATGCCTATAACTATATGCCGTAAGAAGTATATACTTATAGTAGCCAACGTTACTTTCCGGTCTACGTAGATAGGGATAAGAGTGTGACAATAGTCTGAGTTTTAGCCTGGGTAGTATACCCAAAGGGAGAAAAGTGTATGGCAACACTATTGAAAGGAGTTGTGGACCGAGTAGTATAGCCAAATGGGGATTGGTGTAGGCAACACTATAGGAGGCCTGAGTAGTACATCAAAATGGAAAATAGTGTATGGCAACAAACTGACCAGTAGGCTTGAGTACTAAAGTAGTATAGTAAAATGGGGATTAGTGCATGGGATAAGTACACTAGGCCCGAGTAGTATACCAAATAGGGAATTAGTTAATGAAAAACACTAGGCCTGAGCAGTATACCAAAAAGGGAATTAGTTTATGGAAAATACGAACCCTGAGTAGTTTTCCGAAATGGGAATTAGTTTGTGGAAAACACTAACCCTGAGTAGTATACCAAAATGGGAATTAGTTCATGGAAAACACTCGAGTGTAAATGCATGTTTCTCGCCTCCTATGCTAGAGAGTTCCAGCTGGAACGATTTGTCGCACTGACCCCAGATTCCTCAGTCTATGGCGAGCCGAGACTGCAGTGAATCTATATGTAAAGTGAAGAGCCCACCATAGGGTTATTATAGGTATATTATATGTGTAGTCGGCCTGGCTATGGGGAGAGGCATTCGTGTCATTGTATAGACATTGATGGCGCCAATCGTGGAATGTTGTAATGCAACATTCTGAGCTGTGGCCCAAGTGATATATACCAGACTAGGTATTAGTGAATGGCAAAAATATAGGCCTGAGTAGTATATCCATATAGGGATTAATGTATGGAGCACACTAGGCGTGAGTATCATCCAGAAATGGGCATTATAGTGTATGGAAACAATTTGAGCTGTGGTCCGAATAGTATACCCCAAATGGGGTTTGTGTACATGGCAACACTAGATGTCTGAGTATTATACCAAAATGGAGAATAGTGTAAGGCAACAATCTGATTCATAGCCGCAAGGGAGGGGGTAATCTACATTTGGATTAGGTATATCCTCTGGGGAAAACGGGAAAGGCCCCAGAAAATACCAGATGACCAATGGAAAATGTGGGTTGGTTCTTCCCTGCCACCAGCCGGGACACGATTGCCTACTCATGTATAGCCTCCCCAAGGAGAAGACCTTTGTCTAGCTTCAACTTGTCGAAGGATGTCCCCGGGGACCCCTACCCTGATAAAGTGGAGACCACAAAGGTACTTCGCTACTATCAGGAAACACTGGGCCACACCAAAAAAAAGAGTTGGTCAATGGATTTCGCGCACCTTATTTTCGGAAATGGAAATACTTTCTTTTTTTTTGAAAAAAAAATTGTCTATGGATTTCGCTCGCCTCATTTTTTTCAAAATTGAGAATTTTTTCTTTTTCAAATTTTCTTCCAGTAATTCCCCCAGGTCAACCAATAAATCTTTATGTTAGGCGTCCACTAAGAACTTTTGTCAGAGGCTGGTTAAAATAATAAAAAAAATTGTCGCTCGCTCCAGTTTTCCACCGACAAAATCCATTGACAAAAAAAAAATCTAAAAAAAAAAAAAAAAAAGTTTCGCTCGCTCGCACCATTTTTTGATAAGTGAAATCCATTGACCAACTTTTTTTTTGGTGTGGCCCTGCATACTGGGAGAGCTTCTAGTCAGTTACAAGACTGGACTAACACGCTGCACTTGGGTTAACTGTACATAATATATGCTTGATTGAAATGTATATTTAAACATAGTGTGTTGCATTAAAGCCTAGATCTAATTGGTGACGGCATTATAGGGGTTATCCTTAAATGATTAAACAAAGTCAAAATAAGATATATTTCAGTGGGACGTGATAGGGCGTAGGGTGGAGTTTCGTATTGTATTTGCGTTGATGAAAATGATATATAATATGCATCAAACATAGGTTAAATCTCAAACCTTATAACTCTTAATGAGTACTGATTTACAAGCCTCCCTTGTATCATAACTTTACAATGATTCTATCTAGTATACTCTTTTGCTGTCAATCTATATTGTTGGAGTCAATTTACAATCTCGTCATTAAAGATGTATACAGTGGCCTTCATGCATTTTCTTCTACTTTGAAATGGATTAATCAGTAATATACAACTAAAGAATCATATAAATATACATGCATACATGAATACCCCAAAACGACATTTGGGGTATTCATTATGATGCTGAAGTACTGTTCCCCATGGTACAATATGCGGAAGACTACACTGTAGAGAGTATTGGAAAATATTGTCCGGAGGATCCAATTTAGTCAGACAGTAGAGGTGAAGCACAATCAGAAATTCATTGGAATTTTGATATTATAGCATATAACAGTATGGAGGGTATTATGTATAGTGACTTATGGATAACTCTTTATAACATGGTGGTACGGCCTTCTCTATGCGGTGCAGCCATACTCCATGGCCCCCAAGTTTGTCGATTTTTCTTCATTGTAAGACAGTAGGGCCATGTAATAAACACAAAACCCCACTAATTAACATAAATGCACATCATACATCACTCATTAAAGCTGGGTCATATCACACTCAGCCTTCGGCATTGTGTGATATGACCCAGCTTCAGCTCATGAAGTATGATGTGCATGTATGTCGATGGCGTGGAGTTTTGTCTATGTATTCATCCAATAAAGTTCAACTTCCCCACTCTCCCAAGAAGTGAAATGGTGAACTTTACGACTGAGGATTAACCTCTAAGCGTGGTCTTATTTTGCAGAGGATAATGCACCCAATTATAGTACCTGACATTAATAAACCAGGGTTTCTTGCATTTCACAAAAACGCTCTTAATTAACTTCGGGTGAACATTGCCTGAGATGTCAACAAACAGATTGGACGTGTGATTTATGTCACAAATGGCTTAGGGATGGGGTACCCATTAATATCTTTGAATCTACCTTGGGGTATCGGGTATGTTTATATAAATGTTTCCATACATGTAAATGCCAGCCATTAGCTGACCACTATGTGCTGTTCCCACAATAAGGGGCAACGTGCACAAACGATGTCACCTCGACCAAGTGTTGAACAGAACTGGGTCTTTGGTGTCAAGACTGATGCTGTTCATTTGGATAGGAAACTTTCCAAAAATGGTGGCAAGGGAGTGAGAGGGTCTTAAAAAGATCATATCTTTGACGAAGACGGGTCTCATGACTCGGATGCATCCCTGAGTCAATGAATATGAGTTATATGGCAGTAATCAAAACCAGCCGCATTCACCTTATACCTGTTGTCCTGTTGTCCATCAGCGGAAACAATACCCAATGTTGAATTGGATACATGTCAATAAGCAAGACAATCATGGAGAGTTGGTGTCAATGACTTAATCTGTCAATGAGAGCAGCTCCACACCTATAGTTCACCCACCTCACACAACCTCCTTAACATTTAAGGTATAACCCTGGAGGAAAACGATCCCCCTGAGACCACCTGTCTGGGAGCCTGGGTGGGGAAGGGGTTTATGTCCTGAGATGAATACTGATGTGTTCACTATATGCCGTGTCAGCTCTTAGGGCGAGCGGTAAGTGAGCTCTTTGGGAGCTGCTCCCGAACTCCTATACAACCCTCGGGCGGGACGCACTCCTGATGGGTGACCTGAGGATTGGTTATGAGCACAAGAGGAAATTGTATCCAAACACATTTTGGCACTAAACACAATCATACACATGTACTAGTAAATCAGCACCTCAGATGTCTGATCTGGTATATGTTGCTCCAGACAGTCTTAAGGTGAATAACATTGTTGCTTTATTGAATAAGCCAATCAGTTGATAAATTTGCAATAGGTTTACAGACATTTATTATTTTATCATTTAAGCAATTATATATTCAAATTGGCGGCAGCGATCATAACCAGCTAATATTCTCTACCAGTCAAAACAACATATCCCATTTTAAATCGGCTATATAACCAAGACAATGGTAGGGAAGGGATACCCCTACTTTGTTGAACATTCTTTGAGGAGTGACCTTTCCAATTCGGCCAAAGTAAATAACATAAGGAAGGGGTGGGTCAGTCACAACTACTCCATATATACAGAGGCTTACACTATACCCTTACCATACCCAATAGCTTTTTGAGGAAAGAGGTCAATAGCAAAGTCTGGAGTAACAGGTCCTATGGGGTCGGGGAGTATGCACGGTGTGATTATCATCACAAGAGCAGCTCCTCACACTGGGGCACTACCGCAGCTAGCTCACACAACCCCTTAAGTCCAGGTAACCCTGGAGGAAAACGCCCACCCCCTGAGGAAAACAGTTATCCCGAGGGGGCCTGGGTAGAGAAGAGGCTCATGTCCTGAGATGCATACTGATGTGCTCACACTATGCCCCATCAGCCCTAAGGGTGAGTGGTTGTGAGCTCCTTGGGAGCTGCTCCCACACAACCCCCATCATGGCCCAGCTGAGGGTTGGCTCTATAGGAAGATATTGCAGATAACCAGGCAACGTCCTGGCACACATAGTTGGAATTTAGTCCCCCCCCCCCCCACACACCCCATTGCCGCCTGACTCCTAGCCAAACAAAGGAAAATAAATCACACCTTATGGCTGAAGGGGATTGAATAAAGTCATAACCATGATAGTCTTCAGCTCAATTGACTTGAGATAGGCCCATATTTATGAGCATAGTCATTTTCATATTCTTACAATCTTTAAGAGACCCATCTGCCATGCGTGGATAGAGGGAATTGTTCCCGTCTTTCCTCCTATCTGTCTTTTATTATACAATACTCGTTTTCTTAATAACATGGTCATTAAAAGCATGCATAATGATCAAACCGTTGAAAGGAATTAAACAAACTTCTAAAATGTATTCATTATAAGCAGTACCAACTACTATTGCCACCTTGCACAGTATTTTCTTTTAATTTTACAACAATAGGCACTCATATATAGGACCTTATGTGAGGAGAAAAGCGTATGTATTGTGTTTTATACTTCGCTCCATTACTATAGGCTTCGATGGGGAACCTTCATGGATTTTGCACCTTTGCTTCTTTGAACCTTCTTTTCCATGATGCAATGTTATTACATTTGTATCTTACATTACAACTGTTATGGCAAAAGCAGTGAGTGAAGCCAGATGCTCAGTGATAATGCGTGTAATGTTATTAGCTTGTGGCCAATATGAGAAGCTCAAAACAAGGTACCTTTACAGATATGAAATGGGAGTCATCTGCAAGGCGCCGAGCTTCGGATTCTGTGTGTTTGATTCTCTCACTACAAAGGACAGGGACACACCCAACAAAAACACACAATCTTTACATAAAGCTACATCTTGTACAAAGTTAGCACGCGCTGACAAAATAGGATGTACAAAATAGTAGTTGTGAATTTATACCATTGGAATATTTGATAGACCGCTATGCCATGTTTTCACCGACATTATTTTAAGATTCAAAAGAATGAAAGTGCATTATTCTACTATACTATAAATGCAGGGCATTGTTTATGGTTTCGATTGGGTAATAAATGTGAACAGTGGTGAACATGTGTTGAGAACCATTAGTATTGAAATTGAAGACATGTGACATTGTCTTGGAAAGTGGACCTTCATACAGCCTGCAATAAGTTCACTTTTCGCAGATCATACCACACTATGAAATTATGTAAGAAAAGAAGTTACGGCAACAAAACATTAGGTTGATTGCAAAAGTCAACCTATATGTAAAGTTTTGCAGTGTAATTCGCCGGATGAAAACATGTCATATCATATTCTCATAGGTTGTCATTGAAATCATCATATGAAACTATCCATAAAGCTATTATAAAAACACGCATCGATATCATACTTGCTACATTTTGTGTATATATATATAGGTCCAGCATATTTCCATTAGTGGCCATTAACGAGGGGTATTCTGTTATCACATAATATAGGCTATAAAAAGCCTAAACCATAAAGTGGCTGTCTATTATTTAGGCATATTATGGTATGATTGAGTTACCTAATGCTGCCCCTGCATATAGGTAGGGCAAATAAAAGGAATGTGTTTCAATTTCCCAGACCCAACCTAAAAAAGGGCCGACCCTAGATATCTTTGTCCAATTTTGTTTGTTTGTATTTCATTTATTTATCCTGGCAGGATGTATGGCCTGGTAGACCGTATTATTACAACACCAGTATTTCCGATGAGCGGAGATAATAAGAGACAATTAAGTCTCTGTTATAATATATAGGCCTATTGGTTAGTTGGAAAAGGCATATTTGTAATGCCTGTTCCTACTACATATACCTTACCTGTTTAATAAATGTATAGGGTTAGAATTTTGATTATAGCTAATAGCCTCTATGGCCATTAATAGGGTTTAGTATATGTAAGAAAAATGGCTTCATGTAGAAGAGAGGGGGGAAAAAAGAGGAAGAAAAGAAAGGGGAAAAAGAATAGGACCCATTATCATGTAATAATAATGGGCAGAGGAAAGAAATGACCTGTTCATGGTATTAAATTCTTTGATATTTATACCCAGCTGAAATGCGGGATATAATAAAATATAAAGCCTATAAAAGCAGGTGTGTTTCATAAGACTTTTGACTTTAAAAAAAATCGATATGGTCATTATAGGGTTATGTTACAGCCAATTTGATGGCCCACGAACGAATCCTTGGTTGGTGAGTCTTCACAACTGTCTGTGAGTCAATTTCTAGGTATTATTGAGACCCTAGTGTAAAAAGAAATTAAACGAGACCTATATTAGAATAAATCCGATCTACACACACACTGCCTGACTCTCAGGTGAGGGTAGTTTTAGCGACAATGATTCTCACTTTTCTGAGGGTGTACCTATACCCACATTCTCAGACCATGTAACCTGAAACACGCCTCTTCATTTTGGCCTATAGGTGGCAGAGCTGCATACCATAGTAGGGGGCCTGGAGGGTGGCCCCTGCCCATGGGTGATAGACAGAGCCGCCGCTGAGGCCAGCATCCGGCGGCACTTAGTACCGGATGGAGGGGCAGGTGATGGTACGTGTATGGCTATAGCTACTGGGAGCCGTTTACTATGCAATAAATGGGGTTACACTAGGGTTAGCAGCGGTGCTCAATAGTCAATGTGTGTTCATAAAATGAAGCAGTATAGGCACATAGTGAAATAGTGCATTTGGATGGCTTTGCATGGTATGTGCAAGTTGGTATTCATTGGAGCCTACTGGTATAGATGTTATAGTCCATGTCATATCAGCCAACACCCCGTAGAAGCACTAAAGCGAGGTCCTCGTTAGACGACTCGAACAGCGACTGGGGGTTTTGCGTTAATTGATGTATGTATAGGGCTGCCTAAGTCCTTGGCTTAATATCCTGATCATAGCTTCAAATGCATTTTACTGGTGAACACAGCGACTGACAGGGCCTGGGTATGATTGGCCGGTACCAGAAGGCTGTGTCTCACGACCTTGGGCCAATGTTTTTGTCTCTGACCGGGTGCCAGCTCTGACCGGGTGCCAGCTCTGACCAGGTGCCAGCTCGGACCGGGTGCCAGCTCGGACCGGGTGCCAGCTCTGACCGGCCTGAATAAAAACGGGTTATTTAGGGCAGATGATGATAAAATGGACAACTAATGACAAGTTTAGAGCGTTATAACATCCATTAACCTTTTCAGACAAATTCTATCTACATCTGCCCTAAATAACCCGATTTTATTCAGGCCGGTCAGAGCTGGCACCCGGTCAGAGCTGGCACCCGGTCAGAGACAAAAACATTGGCCCAAGGTCGTGAGACACAGCCAGAAGCGTTGTTCTATTGACAATGTGTAATAGTGATATATCTCCATGATTATTTTCTTCCTGCAATAAGACCTGGACAAAGGGGAAGAAAATGGAATATAGAATAGCTCAAATGTCGAGAGAAGGATAGACGAAGCCTGTTTTTGATGGATATCCACAAGGATCGGGGCTTGAGAGGAGGGGGAGGAGGGTCAAGGGAATCTGCCCATATTGATCATCCTTGACTGCTCGGCTGACTTTTACGCCGATTAATTTGGGACCCTGTCTCATCCTGGCGTGTGGCACATCCCTCCCATATTCCTCCAGGGGGTTGGGATGGTGGATGGGGTAATTCCAGGGTTAGACGCCGTTGGTGAGACCTGTTTATACCCAGTGTAATCCACGAGGTCCATACCACCACACCTCCCGCACACCTATATCATAAATCATGACAAGTAGGCCCATACTGGATCCAAGTTATTCATTTCTCTTCCTGAGTCATTGGGTTGGGGGGTGGCGCCATGCAGTTTAGAGATGGTGTATGATAAGGCACGCGCTCATTTCGTCTGGTGTAAATATCCCTCCAGCCCAGAACCTGCCAACAGTGAGCTAACGTTCACCCACCTACACTTAGCCCCTCATCTCCCACCCTCTCTCCATAATCCCCTCTACACCAACAGACATGTATCATTGACGCTCCTCAGAAATCATCGAGCACTGCGTCCACGCGGTGGCGCTGCAGTCGCGTGGCAGCGTTCCCCCATAGTTCCCCGCGCGTGGCGGCGTTCCCTCAGAAAGCCGCGCGCCACTCGTGGGGCACCAGCCAGGGGCGATCAAATCTCGTCTGCCACGCCGATAACGATGACAATGACGTCACAACTTGAGCGTTCCCCGAAATTCAACCCTTCCCGTGAGAGCCAACAGCCGCAGATAGCAACACACCAGCAGTGGTTGACAGCATAAATCGTTGAGCAGCGATGTGGAAGGGACGAACTGGACCTGATACATAAAGATAGGGAGAGGAAGAGGGAGAGGAGGAGGGAGGCTTTCATCTAGGATCAGGTCATTGTGTCTACATGAACCAAGGAGGGGTAGGAGAGGTGATAGTATAGATGCAGTTTTCTTCACCTCATCAACACGCCCTCACTCTAACCACACACACACACAGAGTGGAAGTGCCTGCTCGTCCAACGCCTCCAACGCTTGGTACTGTGAGAAGTACACGTAGCAGCAATAACGGGAGAAGGCCGTACCTTTAAGGACCACCCTTAGGCCCTACTCCAGAGCGCACCCGTGGGAGCCATCGCAGAGGGTCGCCGACAGGGTCAACTGTGAGCACAATCATCTCCGTGGACCGCCAAAGGCATTTCTCTACAACTCACCAAGCATTCCCATCCCCGTTTTCCCACAGTGTGTTCATTCAGGGCTTTAACCTTAGGTTGGATGGAGGGAGGAGTCATGGAGGACAAAAATACGTCACTCTAGTGCAGCAAACAAGGTTAGTGTATGGTAATTGTCTGCAGCATCTAGGAAATACAATTACTGCCAGGTCCTGGTGGGATTGTCTTATTGACATTACGGGCAAGGAAATTGAATTAGCCCTATTCACTTACAAACCAATTATATCTGCCTCTGTGCTTAGTCTGGGCTTCGAAAGCATTAGGCTATGGATTCTGTATCAATGTGGTTTCCATTAATGATGAAAGATGACCAAACAATGGTGGATTGCCAAATGGTCAGATGATGTCTCAGCTCGAACAATTATAATGATAAAAAAATATTATGATACACTTGATTTAATTTTGCAGTATTCTTCAAAATATATCACTGCAAATTGGTATTAACCCTCTCACCGCCATCAGGCCAGAGGCTATAAAACGATTTTGTACGAGCTCTAATTAAAGCATCCCATGTTTGGTATCATATTAAAACTCATGACATCCTTTGTCACATCCCATATTCCATTTATTTTCACCAAGAACATTCAAGGGGTAGCCATAGCAAAACCTCATTTCAATTATTGATATTTTATATTTTTCAAATTTTGGGCAAAATTATAGAGAAATCTGGCGGTGAGAGGGTTAAAGCATGGCAATGTACGTATTGACAACAATTGTAGCATTTGACGATGACTAATGCACACACTTTAAAGTGAGGCATATCATATAATGATTCTTGCTGGAAATCACAAACTTATAAATGGCTGTCGATGAATTGCCTAGTGTTACAGTGTAACTGCGGGCGTTTAACCATGACTAATGTACACAGTTCTAATTGGTTAGTGTTCTATAACCATTCCTGCAGGAAATCACAACTCACTGTGTGCTACATGTATCACAGTTTCCAGATTGGGTTTACTCTGACAGTCTCATATTCCCCTCCATTGTCCATACCCAGCGGAGTATTAAATAGGATCCTTTTTGTAATGAGTGAACGGGTTAAAACACGTTGATAGGGATTTCCTTGCCGTCCCATTGATGACCCATTATTTATATTTCCTCGTTTAACAGTGACTGACTCTCTCAGGAGAGCTGCCGTTCTGACAATGGTGGGCCTGGAGCGTGCCAGTGGACAATTGTATCACATTATGGCAGTGAGATTTGTTGGGTTTGGTGCCCGATTAGGTAACATTCCATATTCCCATTCATACGAGAGATGTATGGGTAAAGTATAGTAAAGGGTATTACTCTGAGTCTGTGATAACGATATAATGTAAGAGAGGAGGGACTCTGTTATAGTCAATGTTGTTAAAACCAGAGATTTCTCATTGGTTGAGACATTCGCATGTCAATAGTCCCGATATTGCTATACATGAACTACCAAGAAGAAAACTCGCACGTCCTCATGCTACTTGGGAGAACAGTCAACATTTTCAAAAAGTCAACTACTCCACATTTTCCTGTCTTAAAGGGTAGCCATTGTATTATAGGGTGTTCCTTTTAACTCTCTGGTTACATAGACAGAGGTCCACGATGATCTGTCTGAATGACAGGTTTCTCCACGAGTGGTACTTTGGATCATATCACACGAGGCGGAGCTGAGTGTTATATGATCCAAGGTACAACAAGTGGAGAAACCAGAAATTCAGACTGATTAGAGTGAATTGCTGTGTTTATTTCATGTAATTATATCTAAAATGATATTCAGAGATTGGTTTCATAGCTATTTTAGTGACATAATCATGGAGAAATAGCCCATGGAGAATGAACATTAGTTTCTGCACGGGGGTGTGGAGAACAGCCATTCCAGTACTAAAGCATAGTAACTCTGTTTCTCCACATGAAAATATACAGCAGTCCAACATTATAGCACTCCAATGCACTATATGGATATATATCTAAAACTGGACATCGACATCCATGTAACAGAAAGCTATATTTATTAGAAGTAGAAATCCATGAATATCTATATAAAGGAGAACACCATGTTCATGCCTATATGTCTGTGTGTATGTTCATTTCAAAATTCAAGATTGCAACCATTGATTGAATGCCACCATGCTTTCAATGTAATCTCGAATTGCAGTTGCAGTAGTTTGATACTAATAAAAAAATATCTATTCTATTTTTCTTTCATGAACAGTTGGCATCCCATAGATTCAAGATGGCTATCACTTATTGAATGTCCCAATGCTTGAAATGCAATCTTGACTTGTAGTTGCATTAATTTGATACTATCAAAAAAACAAATCCTATTTGATTTTTCCTTCATTCAACCCATTCAAGATGGCTACCATTTACTAAATGCCACAATGCTTTCAGTGCAATGAAGAATTGTAGTTGCATTAATTTGATATCTATATAAGAACATTTCTATTTGATACCTTTTTCAAACACAGTTGGCACCCCATAGGTTTAGGATGGCCACCATTCATTGAATGCCACAATGCTTTAAATGCAATCTTGAAATGTAGTTGCATTAATTTTAAACTGTTAAAAACATCCAATTTAGTTGTTTTTTTCATGAAGAGTTGGCACCCCATAGGTTCAAGATGGCCACCAATCATTGAATGCCATAATGCTTAAATGCAATCTTGAGTTGCTGTGGCATTAATTTGATTCTTAAAAAAAAAACTTTCTTTTTTTTCTTTCATGAACAGTTGGCACCCCATACATTCAAGGTGACTACCAGTCATTGCATGCCACAATGCTTTAAGTGCAATCACAAATTGTAGTTGCATTAATCTGATACTAATAAAAAAACTAATTCTATTCTTTTTTTTATATATGAACAGTTGGCACCCCATATATTTAAGATGACTACCATTCATTGAATGCCCCGATGCTTGAAATGCAATCTCGAATTGTAGTTGCATCAATTTAATGCTAATAAAAAACAAATTCTTATCAATTTTTCTTTCATGAATATTTGGCACCCCATAAGGTGGCCACCATTCATATTAATGCAAATAGAATGCTTTAAGTGCTGTCACGACTTGTAGTTGCATTAATCTGATACTAAAAAAAAAAAAATCTATTTGAATTTTCTTTCATGAACAGTTGGCACCCCATAAATTAAAAATGCACCCAGCACCCAGGTCAACAGCTATATACAGACACGTGTACCTCCCCTGCCTGTTCTCCTTCAATGCACAGTGAAGAGGGTGGGAGGGGGTGACCCTCAACAGTGCATAAACACTTTGATTGGATGACAATGCAGTTTTTATATTACAACCTAAATTTGTGCAACGAAAATCATCAAGAAATACTAAGTATTTTTTCCAAAGAATAGCTTTTCTAGAATGGCTCGGTATTCAGGAATCCTACTGCGAATAAAAAAATGTCAAATTCTAATTCTAAATACCTGAAAATTGAGAAATGCTGGCGTTCACGGGTTATGTAGGAAATGTACTAAAAACAGCAAAAAAGGGCAACAAAACCCTAATTTTCTCAAAAACTGTTCAGTAGGATTTTTTCTAACTGAGGTTCCACTGTTTTCTACCCTCATATTACACATTGGCATAGAGAATATATTGACACCTAGTCAGGATTTTGCGCTAGGAGCAATCTGTGAGGCGAAAAACAGCCAAAATGAGCCACTGGTCTGAAGTATAAAACTGGGCATCGATCACTATAGAGCTACAAAGAGACAGAGAATCGATGTCCAGTAATAAATTGTTATCTTAGTATGCTACTCTGCTAAGCATGCAGATTCCCATATCTATCACGCTGAAAATTCCCATATTCAAAAAGAAAATCTCATAATTGTAACACTCTTGTGAATTAATATCGACATATCAATGTAGACGCTACTATTGAGACAGGACTCAAAATGCCCGTATATATACTTCTGTGACGAAAATCCACATATTTTCTTTAAGATAACCCACACCAAAATCCATATCCCAACTTAACATTTAACTCAGCTGAAAATACGCATCTATATAAACCACCTTTTCCTATAGGCATACGACTTGGTAGAGGAGAGGGTCCACACATTCATATAGGTCTGTGATAACGATCTACATTTCCATATACTACTTGGAAGCTCAGTACTTTCATAAAGATTGCTATTCAGGCAGGAATCCACATTTTCATAATATGTACCTAAGACGAAATTACACATTTCATTATACTACTCAAGCGAAAATCGCCCCTTTTGATATACTACTTAAGGTGGGTCGCTACTCTTGGGTCAAAGTCACTGAAAGTTAACAGAATCTCACCAAATGTTTTTTACAGGCAGTTTAAATTATATAAAATCGGAAAATGCTAAGAAAAATAGGGGGTCCCGAACTACTTTTTGAAATATAGAATTTTGAAAAATTAAAGTTTTCAATTTTTTTTCTGTAAATGAAAAAAATATGTGCAGAAATGTAAAACATCACATGTGAAGCACCTATATGTTCTTCTTTACTGTAAAAATGATTTTACAATTTTTTGCCATGGCATTCTGGGTAAAAATATGAGATTTTGAGAAAGAGTACAAAGAAATCGTCATTATTTGTAGCCTTAGTGGCTAAAAATAGTATTCAGTATTAACAGAATTTTTTTTAACTCTCTCAGAAAATAGTTCAGATAATTTGCTAACATATAAAAGTAATTTTGATAGGGGGTCCCGGGCATATTTTTAGGGTTTTGGACCTTTGAAAATGAAAAATAATGCCAGAAAATGACTAATTTAAATATATATGGCATTGCATGATGGGTAAAATGGCAAAAACCAATGTATAAAATTGTCATGATTTATACCCTTGGTTATTTTGAGCAATATCATAGCATCTATAGTGTTCTAAGTAGGAAATATCTGCAATGTACTAGCTCATGTTTAAAAAAAAAGAAATATTATCAATAACCGATATATCAAATATTCAAAGTATCACAAAATGCACAATTTTGCTTGAAATGATCTAAGTTCTTAACACAGTGTAGGGAATGTATATATGTATCTGGCTATGCAATATCAGCCCATTCTGATAGATTTAAGAATTTGAATAAATCAAAGGGTAGCGATCCACCTTAAACAAAAAGTTTCATATATACAAGCCCAGTCTACAAGCCTTTGTCGATGAACTCTGTAATAGGACCACTGTATCAAGACTTCTAGCGTTTTATACCCAGGACGTTGTCATGCCAACAGGAGCCTGGGTGGTTTGTACCAAGATGGGCAATATGGAGACGATTGTTAATTGGGGTTAGTCTCGCTTATAAGGTCAAGCCAATGCATACCTGTCGTCTAATAGACTGCCTGACTGAGCAGATTTAAGTTCAACCCTTAAAGTGCTAAATGAAATATTATCTTCATTATGGCAGCCAGACTGCTGACTAATAATAAGGCATCTTTGACATTTGCACACATGCCTTATTCACACTAGTATTCACATGCCTTATAATAGTCAGAAAGACACAATTCACGTTGAAAATCAGCCTTTAATTAACTGTCTATAGTCTACGATATTATGTTGACTATAATGGTCCTTTTGATATAGTAAGTGTAGTAAGGTAGAAATGTTATCCATACATTATAACTTTTTTTTCACTTGGGTTTCTGCGAGTACTGACACTTTATAATATTCTATAATCAGTCACAGAGTATTTCACCACTGGAAATCAAATACCAAACCAAGCGCCTATTTACGATGGCACTGTGCATCAGTAATAATAGTTACTAAGAGACGAGACTAAAGTCACTAGAGTGAGTGAAATTGTACCTACAGCGCAGGTGTCCAATACGCAAATGATAGATGCACATTTTAGATTCCTTTTAATCGCAACTGAGTACAGGCTGAGCCTGAGGTAACGGGGATGTCGAGTGGTTAGACCTTGGAGTCAGATGAATCTAGGGGATCGAGGCTGCTTCAAGGTTACTTACGTTGTCAGCCCTAACAAACATGAGTGGACACTAACTTATATTACTTGTACAGTTTCCGAAGGGTTTTATGTATTTCGTGTACAAGGTTTGAGAAGGAAAGTTGTACCCAACCCTATAATATAACCATGGTTCACAGCATGTCACTTAAGGCACTTAAACTTGCTAAGGCATAAAGAAACCATAGAAGGTTGGCTCATTAGGATGGGTTCTGGAGCAGACTAATGGCTGCTGCGTCCTGACAGCTCAAGAGGGCACTATGGTAGGTCGTTAGAGGCACAGAGGTCATGTCTCCTGGGCTGACACCTGTCAGGTAACCTAGTAGAACTACCCTTATAGACAGGGCATCTCAAGGTTGCACAACTTTTTTTTCTGGGATTATTACTCGGAGTAAGGAAAATATCGCCAGGAGGCTGGGAACCAGGTGACTAAGATAAATCTTTTCACAATCTATGAGTATAACCATAAACAGGAAGCATTTTACAAATGACATAGCTTGCCATATATGGGCTAAATATATTAGAATACTAAAGAGTGGCAATCAGATAAATCTGTGACAGGATCCACGATTCGATGTCTTAGGGCAAGCTTGATCAAAATGAATGATCTATGGAGATTTATGAAGTATCTAAGTTATCTGACTTTATGATGTTTTCCACAATACTTCTACTAATCAAAATGTGGATGTACCCCAAATAATGGCACAATAAATGAGTGGCAAAGGCCCATATTAGGGTAGTTCACTTCTTTTAAGACCATTCCCAGAATGAGATAATTATCCGTCAGTGTAATTATGGCCTATCAAGATGAAAAGGCAGCCTTTGGAGGCTGAGTCTTTGTTTTCTGTAGTGCACTACAAGTTGGGTGAAAGTAGGAGGCACACGCACAAGTATGAGGGATTACACCCAGGAGGGAGGCATATAAATCAGTTATCTAATGTAGGCCTAATCTCTAATGAGCCAGAAAACAGCAAGCACAGTAATTCAGTGAGCGGAAGGTTCAGTTGTATGGGGAGGGCTGAATGATATCTGGGGGTGGGGGTGGTGGGGATGGGGTGCAGCTTGAGTAGCTCAGCAGCTCAAAAGGCGCTCATATAGGGATTGCTAAGTTGCAGCTAGTTTTGTAGTCCACTGATCGTATCATTTCTATTAGGGCAATTTACTCCATGCCATGCCTATAGCCTTACTGTGCAGGCACCTTCTGATTCATCTCTGTTAGCGAATGGCTCATTGGAGTCTGGACATCTCAAATGTGTGGCCTGCATTAGTATTTGAAATAGTGCTGCCAGATGGCAGCCATTGGTCTGTGAGCAGCTCAGACCATCCAAACGGTTACAGAGTAGCTCTATAGAAACCTCAGGGGGATTCCTAAGCCAAAACAACATATAGGTAGTATTCCGCCAGGGTAGTTCTCGGGACAGACATATTAGAGCTAGGTCCAAGTACCACTTGAATGCTATAGAGCGAGTGGGCAGGCAGTATATAGAGCACTGACATGTCCACTCAGATAAGGATCAATTGGTAGAGGGCCATTTTCTTGGGATTATAGTCCCGATGCTTGCATCCCAACCCTTGGGTAAACAAATCTGTTATTCTGCCCTGGCCTGGGGTAGGGTGTCTCCACATGGATTTGAGAGGCTGTATCCTTCCATATTGTAATGAAACCAGAAAGGGAAATAATGAAACTGTTGTTTCAAGTAATCAGGTTCGGTTAAGGTAGGTTGAATTTTAGTGTACACTGTTGATGTATTTGGAAACTGTCACCATCAAGTTGTGAATTCTGGCAGACCTCAAAATGTCTAGATAAATGAAAAGCTGTTAAGATTGTCAACAGATCCATTGGGTCAGCCTTATTTTGCAAGGGTAGGCCGAGTTATCTGAAACCCACACATCTCTTTAGCCTAGGGCAGCAAGTGGATGCGCCCCCAAGGCACAGAAGCTGGATCTCCTTTCACAGGGGTGTGGCCCTACTGTCAGCTGATGGCTCTGGGGCTTTTACTTAGAGAGACCAGGTTCTGGGGGCTGTCATAGAACTGGCCCATTTATCACAGCCTTAAGTCTGAATGTAATTTGAGTGGGTGATCAATCAAGACAACATTCCTGTCGTATAGTGTCTAGGGATACATGATACCAAAAGCTTTGTTGCTTACTCCTTAGGTTCCTGTGGAAACCATGAACTTGATATGATTGATGTTTGTGTCATGGAATATAATCGCATGTGACAAATTGAGATTGTATTGCCCCAAGCGATCTAATAATAACTGTACACTGGGGAAGTAATAGATCTTCCCTAGAATGAGAAGTCGCTGGATTCATAATTGTTTCAAAGGATATGAATGAACACTCACTGATTGATATTCTGGGTATTAATGTATATTATATAGTATGCCATAGCTATACCAACATAAATATAACACATATCTACATAATTATGATGGCATCCATAACTATGACATCTAGAATGTAGTGTTGAACATTGCTATTTTCTGATGCAGTGTTGCACAAGTAGAAAGTGTCTTTTCATGTGTATGGAATATAGATTTATGTCTATCTAAACATATTTTGTTGTAACTGAGGACATTTAATCATTACCACTTATACACACACTTATAATTGTGGAGTATTCTGAATACAAGCATCCTGCTGGAAATGACAGATTGATGTTTCAGATTAGTTTTCCTCTAAAAGTCTTACTTTCAGTACCTTGTTGTACATTCCCAACAGATGGGCTCTTTTTGGAATAGAGTGTAGGGGTTAAAACATATTGATAGGGATTTCCTTCATGGCACAGTAATGAAACTTTATCTTTCTGCTTATAACAGTCACTACCTCATCTTTCAATAGAACTGCTGTTCTGACAATGGTTGCCGTGAAATGTGCCATTGAGCAACATTAAGGAACAAATGAACTTGTCATATTAGTTCAATGTGGCAGTGAATATGATTCCCAGAACCACAGGTATTAATACAAATAATAATTGTCCCACATTATCTTGGTTATGGCATTCGTTGGGCGTGGTTCTTAATATGGTTTATCGTTCTCTTTTTTTCTATGGATTTAGAGGTAAAATGCTAAAACCATCCCCCAAATAGGAAAAAAGGAAAAAAAGCAGGAAACCAACCTTCCTTTTTTGCCTAATCAACTATGCAGGATTTAGAATCCAGAAATACAAAGCTAAACCCCTTTTGTTTTGGCTAATACTAACATAGACAGCAGCTAGATTTATAAGCTGTCTGTGTGAGACTTGGTCTATAATACACAGGCATCCTATATGGGAATGATGGATGCGTTTTCAGTGAAAGCTGGGTAGTGGTAAATGTATCTGTCAGAACTGGGGCAATATGGGTCATGATTGTTAAAGATAAATGGTGCTTAAAGAAACTGAAAACTGAAGTATTGCTAGGCCTATCAAATCTTGGGGCCATTGCTGCGTCTCCTTTCACTTCCCATGCTAACAAATCAACATCGGAAACAATTCACGGCAACACATTAGCCTCACCATACACTTATACAGAAAACTCCATTTTATATCTTTATCAGGGATGCTAGTGATTTATATGGCCAAACAATATAAGAGATGCCAATGTCCTCTGTCGATTTTAAGCAATAAGTCCTGACCCTTCTCACAATGTTGTAGATTTGTTGATTCCGCCCGGGGCCCTAACATTAACTTCCATACACACAATGCCTCCAGAACAACCCTAATTAGTACAGCTGATGCATGGTAGAGTGTAATCAGAACCATTCTACCATGCAAACAGGCCCCTAACCCCACTTTGTTCTACACAACAATTAGCCCTAATTGATTACACACAGGTCTGTATACAAATTATTAATCAATATTTCCCCCCTGTGCTATAATCATCCAGAATAGTAGGGCAATTTCAGTATGTGGATCATATTCATACAGTTGGTGTCCTTGGTACAGTCAAAGGCAGTTCTTGCGCTTTGGAATGCACTGTGACTGTGATTCCAAGACAGTCTTTCATAACTATTTAGGGTACTGTAAACGTATTAATTTTCGCTCAGTACATATTTTCGCGCATTTCGCGCACATACCTATGTGCGCGAAAATATGATGTGCGCGAAAGTTTTGCACAAAAAATTAGCTTTCAAATGATGTCTGGCACTCTATATTGCACTGCAGTAGAGACCAGGGATGTCATTGGTATCATAGGTATCGATAGATCTATATTGACAACTGTTACTGGTTATTGAAACCATGGGTATCGATACCCCCTGAATCCCAGCTTTCTAACAGTAAAGGCATTTTTCAGATACTCCTATTAGAGGCTGAGCTATGGTTATTTAAACAACAATTATGACAAAGGGAATTATGGTAATATAGATATTCTACAGTCTGGTATAAGAGGTAGAAACTATTTCGATAGAAACAGTCAGGTGCCTCAAGCCTTTCTCCTACCATATATATCTATTTTTATGTACTGTCTTAACCCTTTCCCTGCTGGCCTTGAAAAATGTTATTTGGGACTTAACCACCGGCCCTATGCCATGGGAATATGCAACTTTACAAGTATGTGCTGCCTGGGACAGTGGCTAAGGAGTGATATAAGTTGTATTGGAGACAGAATTTACACCTTTCTGACAAGGGGACGTAGTATCCATGTTAAATATTTTTGGATTGATTCAAAAATTCTTATCCTTTGTTTCATAGTAGGAGCTGTAATTTAGTAGTATTGCTGCCCTTGGGTAGCATATTTTGCTGCCCTAGGGCAGCAGCGGTTTTTCAAGGGTATTTTAGATGCTGCCCAGAGGCAGCAGCGGCCCTTAAAGGGCAGTCATTTTAATCCACACTACACTTTTTCATGGGAAATCTACCCGGTATGTGTGAAATAACTAACAACTGATATGTTGACAACTGATAACCTATAAACTATGATAGCAAAGACATCCCTAGTAGAGACTCAATTACCAAAAATATTTGAACAAATTATTTTTGGCTGTAAAACCCTTAATACTTGTCCGATTGAAAAACCGTAAAAACTGGCATGTAGCTAAAGACCACCTGATTGCAGCTGCGCGAAAATATGATTGCGCGAAAATGCCTTTATGTGCTAGGTGCGCGAAAATTTAGCTGCGCGAAAATATCTACGTTTACAGTAATTAAAATGGTTGTAAACTGAAACTATAGGGCCACGATCTAGTCATGTGTTCCTACCATTCTCTACGTCTATTATTTAGTAGACAGATTTTTTCAGTCCTCCCCTAGAGGGTTCCAAACCGTTTCTGTCCTCCCTCAGACAGGTTAGATTTGATCGAGGCCGACCCCTTTGACCCCCGAATCAAACTGCCCCTCCTCCATTGTTAAAAACACTTTCTTACTTCTTGGAGTAAGGCCAACAATGCCTGCAGTCAGGGAATCAAGTGACAAAGACATAACTATCGTTTCACAATCTATAATTGTAACCTCCCGCTGTAACATTTTACACATGGTATAGCTAGCTATATGGGTGGCATTTATAATAAAAATGTGACAGGATCCAAGTGCTGGTGTATAAGTGCAAACTAAACTCTCAAATGAATGATAATGAAATTATAAAGCATCTATCATAAAATTCTAATAATAACTATGTTGTCCGACCAACTTGTCTTGTACCAAAACATGAACTTTAAAAAAATGTAGATATAACTCACCTAATGCCACGAAGAATGTGTGACAAAGGCCCATATCAGGGTAATTTACTTCTGGGTTAATGACTAATAAAGATCTGTCTCTGAACAAGATAATTACCTGTCAGTGTAATCATGGTCTATCAAGATGAAAAGACAGCCTTAGGAGGCTGAGTCTTTGTTTTCTGTAGTGCACTGCAAGTGGGGTGGTGGTAGGAGGCACAGCCACAAGTATGAGGGATTACACCCAGAACTGAGGCACCATAGTTCTCTAATGTAATCCCTAATGAGCCAGAAAAGAGCAGGCACAGTAATTCAGTGAGCGGAATGTTCAGTTGTATGGGACGCGCTGAATGATGGCTGGGGGAGGGATTGTCAGCTTGAGCAGCTCAGCCCAGCTTAATGTCCGAAGTCCATTGATCATATCATTTTTACAAGTAAAATTGACACTGTCCCTATAGCTTAAACATACACCTTCTGATTTGTCTCTGTTGGCAAATGTCTCTAGAGTCTGGACCTTTATAATGTGTGGCTGGAATTCCCCATAGGTTGGTGTCGCTCAATGGAGCCCTCAGGGGGATTTCCAAGCCAAAACAATAGATAGTATTCCTCCTGGTTAGTTCTAGGGACAAACACATCAAAGCTAGGTCTGGTGCTTTATGTACCACTTGGGAGGCCAATGATTGAGTGGGCAGGCAGTATATAGAGCACTGACATGTCCACTCAGACAAGGATCAATTGGTCAGGACCATTTTCTTAGGATTTGAGCGCCCATGCTTGCAGACAGGCCTTTGGGTGAACTAATCTGTTATCCTGCCCTAGCCAGGGTTGGAATGTCTCCAAGGGGATTTGAGAGGCTGTGTCACTCCATACTGTAATGAAAGGGGTAGGGGAAATAAAGATACAGTTGTTTCAGGTGACATGGGCCCAACATCTAGGTTAGGTCCATCTTTGGGTAAATTGTTAATTTGTTAGTGCATTTGGAAACTGTCACCAACAAGTCGCGAAGCCTAGCGAACCTTAAAATGCCTAACATACTTTAAGATTTTCAACAGATCCATTGGGTCAGCCTTATATTGCAAGGGTAAGCTGAGTTATCTGAAATGCACCTTTCATCTCTATTAGCCTAGGGCAGCAAGTGGATGCGCCCCAAGGCACAGAGGCTGGATCTCCTTTCACAGGGGTGTGGCCCTACCGTCAGCTGATGGCTCTGGGGCTTAGAGAACAGGGTCTGGGGGCACAGGTGATAAGATACCACACCACTGATTGCCATTTGTCACAGCCTTAGGTCTGAATGTAATTTGAGTGGGTGATCAGTCAAGACTACATTGCTGTTGTATAGTGTCTTGGGATACATGATACCAAAAGCTTTGTTGCTTACTCCTTAGGTTCCTGTGGAAACCATGAACTTGATATGATTGATGTTTGTGTCATGGAATATAATCGCATGTGACAAATTGAGATTGTATTGCCCCGCGCGATCTAATAATGACTGTACACTGGGGAAGTTATAGATCTTCCCTAGTATGAGAAGTCGCTGGATTCATAATTGTTTCAAAGGATATGAATGAACACTCACTGATTGATATTCTGGGTATTAATGTATATTATATAGTATGCCATAGCTATACCAACATAAATATAACACATATCTACATAATTATGATGGCATCCATAACTATGACATCTAGAATGTAGTGTTGAACATTGCTATTTTCTGATGCAGTGTTGCACAAGTAGAAAGTGTCTTTTCATGTGTATGGAATATAGATTTATGTCTATCTAAACATATTTTGTTGTAACTGAGGACATTTAATCATTACCACTTATACACACACTTATAATTGTGGAGTATTCTGAATACAAGCATCCTGCTGGAAATGACAGATTGATGTTTCAGATTAGTTTTCCTCTAAAAGTCTTACTTTCAGTACCTTGTTGTACATTCCCAACAGATGGGCTCTTTTTGGAATAGAGTGTAGGGGTTAAAACATATTGATAGGGATTTCCTTCATGGCACAGTAATGAAACTTTATCTTTCTGCTTATAACAGTCACTACCGTAAATTCTCGCGTATAAGCCTAACTCGCGTATAAGCCGCACCCCTAACTTTGGCAAATTATATAAGCCGCAGATGGGGTCTGAATATTGCGATTTTGGTACTGTAGTATACTAATAAAAACTCTCGTATAAGCCGCACCCTATATAGGCATGTTTGGTATCAAAAGAAAGCTGAGTCTGACTCGCGTATAAGCCGCGGCTTCTACGCGAGAATTTACGGTACCTCATCTTTCAATAGAACTGCTGTTCTGACAATGGTTGCCGTGAAATGTGCCATTGAGCAACATTAAGGAACAAATGAACTTGTCATATTAGTTCAATGTGGCAGTGAATATGATTCCCAGAACCACAGGTATTAATACAAATAATAATTGTCCCACATTATCTTGGTTATGGCATTCGTTGGGCGTGGTTCTTAATATGGTTTATCGTTCTCTTTTTTTCTATGGATTTAGAGGTAAAATGCTAAAACCATCCCCCAAATAGGAAAAAAGGAAAAAAAGCAGGAAACCAACCTTCCTTTTTTGCCTAATCAACTATGCAGGATTTAGAATCCAGAAATACAAAGCTAAACCCCTTTTGTTTTGGCTAATACTAACATAGACAGCAGCTAGATTTATAAGCTGTCTGTGTGAGACTTGGTCTATAATACACAGGCATCCTATATGGGAATGATGGATGCGTTTTCAGTGAAAGCTGGGTAGTGGTAAATGTATCTGTCAGAACTGGGGCAATATGGGTCATGATTGTTAAAGATAAATGGTGCTTAAAGAAACTGAAAACTGAAGTATTGCTAGGCCTATCAAATCTTGGGGCCATTGCTGCGTCTCCTTTCACTTCCCATGCTAACAAATCAACATCGGAAACAATTCACGGCAACACATTAGCCTCACCATACACTTATACAGAAAACTCCATTTTATATCTTTATCAGGGATGCTAGTGATTTATATGGCCAAACAATATAAGAGATGCCAATGTCCTCTGTCGATTTTAAGCAATAAGTCCTGACCCTTCTCACAATGTTGTAGATTTGTTGATTCTGCCCGGGGCCCTAACATTAACTTCCATACACACAATGCCTCCAGAACAACCCTAATTAGTACAGCTGATGCATGGTAGAGTGTAATCAGAACCATTCTACCATGCAAACAGGCCCCTAACCCCACTTTGTTCTACACAACAATTAGCCCTAATTGATTACACACAGGTCTGTATACAAATTATTAATCAATATTTCCCCCCTGTGCTATAATCATCCAGAATAGTAGGGCAATTTCAGTATGTGGATCATATTCATACAGTTGGTGTCCTTGGTACAGTCAAAGGCAGTTCTTGCGCTTTGGAATGCACTGTGACTGTGATTCCAAGACAGTCTTTCATAACTATTTAGGGTACTGTAAACGTATTAATTTTCGCTCAGTACATATTTTCGCGCATTTCGCGCACATACCTATGTGCGCGAAAATATGATGTGCGCGAAAGTTTTGCACAAAAAATTAGCTTTCAAATGATGTCTGGCACTCTATATTGCACTGCAGTAGAGACCAGGGATGTCATTGGTATCATAGGTATCGATAGATCTATATTGACAACTGTTACTGGTTATTGAAACCATGGGTATCGATACCCCCTGAATCCCAGCTTTCTAACAGTAAAGGCATTTTTCAGATACTCCTATTAGAGGCTGAGCTATGGTTATTTAAACAACAATTATGACAAAGGGAATTATGGTAATATAGATATTCTACAGTCTGGTATAAGAGGTAGAAACTATTTCGATAGAAACAGTCAGGTGCCTCAAGCCTTTCTCCTACCATATATATCTATTTTTATGTACTGTCTTAACCCTTTCCCTGCTGGCCTTGAAAAATGTTATTTGGGACTTAACCACCGGCCCTATGCCATGGGAATATGCAACTTTACAAGTATGTGCTGCCTGGGACAGTGGCTAAGGAGTGATATAAGTTGTATTGGAGACAGAATTTACACCTTTCTGACAAGGGGACGTAGTATCCATGTTAAATATTTTTGGATTGATTCAAAAATTCTTATCCTTTGTTTCATAGTAGGAGCTGTAATTTAGTAGTATTGCTGCCCTTGGGTAGCATATTTTGCTGCCCTAGGGCAGCAGCGGTTTTTCAAGGGTATTTTAGATGCTGCCCAGAGGCAGCAGCGGCCCTTAAAGGGCAGTCATTTTAATCCACACTACACTTTTTCATGGGAAATCTACCCGGTATGTGTGAAATAACTAACAACTGATATGTTGACAACTGATAACCTATAAACTATGATAGCAAAGACATCCCTAGTAGAGACTCAATTACCAAAAATATTTGAACAAATTATTTTTGGCTGTAAAACCCTTAATACTTGTCCGATTGAAAAACCGTAAAAACTGGCATGTAGCTAAAGACCACCTGATAGTGTTGAACATTGCTATTTCCTGATGCAGTGTTGCACAAGTAGAAATTGTCTTCTCATGTGTATGGAATGTAGACTTATATCTAAACATATTTTGTTGTAACTGAGGACATTTAATCATAACCACTAATGCACACACTTATAATTGGGGAGTATTCTATTTACAAGCATTCTGCTGGAAATGATAGATTGATGTTTCAGATTAGTTTTCCTCTAAAAGTCTTACGTTGAGTACCTTGTTATACATTCCAAACAGATGGGCTCTTTTAGAAGAGTGTAGGGATTAAAACACATTGATAGGGATTTCCTTCATGGCACAGTAATGAAACTTTATCTTTCTGCTTATAACAGTCACTACCTCATCTTTCAATAGAACTGCTGTTCTGACAATGGTAGCCCTGAAATGTGCCATTGAGCAACATTAAGGAACAAATGAACTTGTCATATTTGTTCAATGTGGCAGTGAATATGATTCCCAGAACCACAGGTATTAATACAAATAAGAATTGTCCCACATTATCTTGGTTATGGCATTCGTTGGGTGTGGTTCTTAATATGGTTTATGGTTCTCTTTTTTTCTATGGATTTTAGAGGCAAAATGCTAAAACCATCCATCAAATAGGAATAAATGGGGAAAAAAGGAAACCAACCTTCCTTTTTTGCCTAATCAACTATGCAGGATTTAGAATTCAGAGATACAAAGCTAAACGCCTTTTGTTTTGGCTAATACTAACATAGACAGCAGCTAGATTTATAACCTGTCTCTGTGAGACTAGATCTGTAATACACAGGCATCCTATATGGGAATGATGGATGCGTTTTCAGTGAAAGCTGGGTAGTGGTAAATGTATCTGTCAGAACTGGGGCAATATGGGTCATGATTGTGAAAGATAAATGGTGCTTAAACAAACTGAAAACTGAAGTACATGTATTGCTAGGCTTATCAAATCTTGGGGCCATTGCTGCGTCTCCTTTCACTTCCCATGCTAACACATCAACATCGGAAACGATTCACGGCAACACATTAGCCTCACCATACACTTAGATATTCAGAAAACTCCATTTTATATCTTTATCAGGGATGCTAGTGATTAATATGGCCAAGCAATAATAGATGCCAATGTCCTCTGTCGATTTTAAGCAATACGCCCTGTCCCTTCTCACAATGTTGTAGATTTGTTGATTCCGCCTGGGGCCCTAACATTAACTTCCATACACACGATGCCTCCAGAACAACCCTAATTAGTACAGCGGATGCATGGTGGAGTGTAATCAGAACCATTCCACCATGCGAACAGGCCCCTAACCCCACTTTGTTCTACACAACAATTAGCCCTAATTGATTACACACAGGTCTGTATACAAATTATTAATCAATATTTCCCCCCTGTGCTATAATCATCCAGGATAGTAGGGCAATTTCAGTATATGGATCATATTCATACAGTTGGTGTCCTTGGTACAGTCAAAGGCAGTTATTGCGCTTTTTGGAATGCACTGTGACTGTGATTCCAAGACAGAGTCTTTCATAATTATTTAGGGTAATTAAAATGGTTGTAAACTGAAACTACAGGGCCACAGCTCTAGTCATGTGTTCCTACCATTCTCCACATCTATTATTTAGTAGACAGATTCTTTTTTCAGTCCTCCCCCTAGAGGGGTCCAAATCGTTTCTGTCCTCCCTCAGACAGGTTAGATTTGATCGAGGCCGACCCCTTTCACCCCCAAATCCAACTGCCCCTCCTCCATTGTTAAAAACACTTTCTTACTTCTTGGAATAAGGCCAACAATGCCTGCAGTCAGGGAATCAAGTGACAAAGACATAACTATCGTTTCACAATCTGTAATTGTAACCTCCCGCTGTAACATTTTACACATGGTATAGCTAGCTATATGGGTGGCATTCATAATAAAGATGTAACAGGATCCTAGAGCTGGTGTATAAGTGCAAACTAAACTCTCTAAATCAAAATGAATAGTAATGAAATTATAAAGCACCTATCATAAAATTCTAATAATAACTATGTTGTCCGACTAAGTTGTCTTGTACTAAAACATGAACTTTAAAAAATGTAGATATAACTCACGTAATGCCACGAAGAATGTGTGACAAAGGCCAATATCAGGGTAATTTACTTCTGGGTTAATGACTAATAAAGATCTGTCTCTGAACAAGATAATTACCTGTCAGTGTAATCATGGTCTATCAAGATGAAAAGACAGCCTTAGGAGGCTGAGTCTTTGTTTCTGTAGTCCACTGCAAGACGAGTGGTGGTAGGAGGCACAGCCACAAGTATGAGGGATTACACCCAGAAGGGAGGCACCATAGTTCTCTAATGTAATCCCTAATGAGCCGGAAAAGAGCAGGCACAGTAATTCAGTGAGCGGAATGTTCAGTTGTAAGGGACGGGCTGAATGATGGCTGGGGGAGGGGGTGTCAGCTTGAGCAGCTCAGCCCAGCTTAATGTCAGAAGTCCATTGATCATATCATTTTTGTAGTAAGAGTAAAATGGACACTGTCCCTATGGCTTAAACATACACCTTCTGATTTGTCTCTGTTGGTAAATGTCTCTTAAGAGTCTGGACCTTTATAACGTGTGGCTGGAATTTGTAAATTAACCAGTGCAGCCAAGTGGCAACCATTGGTCAGTGAGCATCTCAGACCATCCCTTAGGTTAGAGTAGCTCAATGGAGCCCTCAGGGGGATTTCAAAGCCAAAACAATAGGTAGTATTCCTCCTGGTTAGTTCTAGGGACAAACACATCAAAGCTAGGTCTGGTGCTTTATGTACCACTTGGGAGGCCAATGATTGAGTGGGCAGGCAGTATATAGAGCACTGACATGTCCACTCAGACAAGGATCAATTGGTCAGGACCATTTTCTTAGGATTTGAGCGCCCATGCTTGCAGACAGGCCTTTGGGTGAACTAATCTGTTATTCTGCCCTAGCCAAGACTGGAATGTCTCCGAGGGGATTTGAGAGGCTGTGTCACTCCATACTGTAATGAAAGGAGTAGGGGAAATAAAGAGACAGTTGTTTCAGGTGACATGGACCCAACATCAAGGTTAGGTCCATCTTTGGGTAAATTGTTAATTTGTTAGTGCATTTGGAAACTGTCACCAACAAGTCGCAAAGCCTAGCGAACCTTAAGATGCCTAAAACACTTTAAGATTTTCAACAGATCCATTGGGTCAGCCTTATATTGCAAGGGTAGGCCGAGTTATCTGAAACGCACCTTTCATCTCTTTAGCCTAGGGCAGCAAGTGGATGCGCCCCCAAGGCACAGAGGCTGGATCTCCTTTCACAGGGGTGTGGCCCTACTGTCAGCTGATGGCTCTGGGGCTTAGAGAACAGGGTCTGGGGGCTGTCAGAGCACAGGTGATAAGATACCATACCACTGATTGCCATTTGTCACAGTCTTAGGTCTAAATGTAATTTGAGTGGGTGATCAATCAAGACAACACTGCTGTTGTATAGTGTCTTAGGATACACAGTAAAAGCTTTGTTGCTTACTCCTTAGGTTCCTGTAGAAGCCATGCATGAACTTGATATGATTGATGTTAGTGTCATTGGTCATAGAATATAATTGTATGGGACATATTGATATTGTAATGCCCGAAGTGATCTAATAATAACACAGGGGAAGTAGATTTAAGTCTATCTATCAATATCTATTGTAACTTTGGACATCAAACCACGACTTATGCACACACTTGTGATTGTGAAGTATTCTATTATTATTCCTGGTGGAAATGGCATACCATTGTACACGTGGCATCTATGTTTCAGATCTGTTTTCCTCTCAAAGTATCAGATTCCATCCCTCGTTGTGTATTCTCAACAGAATTAAGCTCATCCTTTTTGGAATAGAGTGCAGGGGGTTAAAACACATTGAAAGAGAGTTCCCTCATGGCCCGTTGATGAAACTATTTATTTTCCTTATGGGCCTACGGTTTCTTTAAGCAGTGCTGCTAAAAGCTCTATCTATGGGGCCTCTTTGTAGAGAAGTCATTCAAGAATCAGGACGGCCAGGATCTGTGGCATTGGTAAAAGTCATATTTCCTTTTATCAAAATTAGCGATAAAGTGACTGCCTCCTCTCAATGACCAAACCTGGTACATGTATGCAACCAGCAGTGGGGCCGGTGTTTAGCTTTCTGTGCACCTGAGATACTAGGCTATGGGAGTGTATCTGGGATACACTAGAGGACAGAAGTGTATCTGGAATATACTAGGGGGCAGAAGTGTATCCGGGATACACTCATTAAGAATACACATATGAACGTGTATCTGATATAATACTGCAATAGCAGGGCCCTGAATCATATAATCACCTATGCATTGTCTATCCAGTACTGTACGATCAAGGGTAGATCATGACAATTTGTATTCGAGCTATGTTCTGAGTGATCAATAACAATTTTGACACTTCCATCCTTTAGTGTATCCCAGATACACTTCTATTCCCTATAGTGTATCCCAGATACACTTCACTCCCCTAGTGTATCCCAGAAACACTCACCCCCCATGTGTATCCCAGACACACTTTCAGGTCAGCCATCTTGGAAAGCAGCAGATGCATCTGCTGCAACAGGTGCTGGCACCTGATTGGTTAGATTGTTGTGTATCTGAGGTACACTACTGGAAGTGTATTTCAGGTGAACAGAAAGCTGAACATTGGCCCCACTTTATAGGGCCAGTAAAATACTGCTCAATAGGAATTCCCTATGAGAGGCACAAACGCATTTAACAGAACGGCAAGACTCCCTGACCACAGTCATAATCCTAAGATTATATGAACGAATGATTACATTGCATAGTCTACTGCATTATGAATCTTGATTGATTAAGATCTAATTCATCAAATACAGTTGGCGCCTCTGGATAATAGAGGATACTATCCGTCCTGTGCCACAGGAGGGTTATCTCAGTATGAGATTCTTTACCACATTGTTGTTGTCTTTGGTATAGTCAAAGGCAGTTACTTAGTTAGTTTAAAATACACAGTGACTGTGGTTCCAGGACATTCATGGCGGTTAAAATGGTTGTATACTGAATATACAGACCTACATTTCTGCACATAATGTTACTGTCTATACATCTATTACTTTGGAGACACTGTATTATGAGATTTAAAAGACTACCACACTTCTAACCTGATAGTTGAGTATCTCCCACATGTCAGGGACATATCACAGTGAAATTAAGTGTCTTATCTCTGATTATTATCAGGAGCCGGAATTCAATTATACATCAATCACCTACCCAGTTGCCACTGTCAGCTCTAGTTAACTTACTATGTACATACCCTACTGGTTGAAATACAAGCAAACTGAGTGTGCCTGCATGCAGTGGTAAAGCATGGGACACACTCCTGGCATATTGTCCTGGAAGTCCATTTAAATGCTAGGTGTTTCTGGCCACTTGACCCCATCTGCCAAAACAGGGCAGTCCAGGAGACTCTTTTCGTTTTGGCAACTGTTTTCTTGTATTTTTGCTTCAATTCTATTTTTGCTTCAATTCATTTTTTCATTTCCTTTTTAATGTTGTGTCCAGACTGTAACCTGAATCACATCGATTTAGTTTTTGACTTCCCTGAAAACGGTGACAGGATTGCTTGTTAGGGACAAGGGATGGGTTCTGGAGAAGACTAATGGCTGGTGTGACTTGGGAGCTGAGGAGGGCACTATGGCAGGTCATTAGAGGCATAGAGGTCAGGTCTCCTTGGTTGGCAGGGAACCCAGTAGAAATAGGCTTAACCTAACAACTTTCAAGGCAGTTTCTCAAGGTTGTAGAACCAATTAACAGTCAAGTCGCAATACGCCCATCTCAGTATCATAAATGGATTGATAATTGAACATTTTAAATAGGAGTCGTTAATTTTGTTGAGTGGGCAGGAGCGTGTGGGTGAGAAGCATAGAGATTACACTAATACTCCATTGTATTCGCTAATGAGTTAAAAATGAGCAGATGTAATAACTCACGGAGCTGATCACTGAGCAAGATACCTCAGCCAGAAAAGCTGAGCAGATCACTGAGCAATATGTCTTAGCTAGAGCGGTTCATCTCAGCATAACATAAGCTCTTTTGGGTCACAATCTAGGTTGTTCATTGATCTTATCATTGATGCACGAGCAGTTAAGCCTTTGAACCACCGCTTTGGTTAAATGGGCCACATTCTGCCTCATACGGAATGCCTGCTCTGCTTGTACACTAGTAGCCTGATTTTCTATTTGAAGCTGTTGTGTCGGGTGGTAACCATTGGCCTGTGAGCAACTCAAATCGACAGGTCAATAGGTCCCTCATCAGGGAGATGCTTCAGCTAGAACAACAGGGAGCTCCCCGTGGCTAATTCTAGGGGGCAAACACATCAAAGCTAGACCCAAGGCTTTATGTACCACTTGGAGGCTAAGGATTGAGTGGGCAGGCAGAATATTGGGCACTGAAGTGTCCACTCAGACCAGGATTAATTTGTACAGAGAACCATTTCCCAGGGTTTACAGTCACTGTGCATGCAGAGTGGTCTTTGTGTGAACTAATCTGGTATTCAGCCCTGGTAGGGGTACTCTCGTTCCCAGATATCCTTCCGAAGGAAGGCCCTGGTAACAGCCAAATGACCCTGAGCTTGGGATTTTGCTGGGTCTGAGCAACCCCTGCTGGTAGCTTGGAACCAGTGAACAGGAACAGGAAATGGAACCAGATGTCTGATGGTAAAACTACCATCATACATTCTGGTTCTTGTCCACTGGTTCCAGGCTACCAGCAGGGGTTGCCCAGACCCAAAATCAGAAGTTCAAGGTCACTTGGCTGTTACCAGAGCCTTCCTTCAGAGGGATTTGGGAGCGAGAGTATGGTAGGGGGTGCAGTGTGTGCACTGGATAGAGAGGCCGCATGGTTCCATATTGTAATCACATGTATGTTTTTATCTTTTCCCCACATCCAGCACAAAAGCGCAACTGCGTTGAAATTAACCTTATCTACATACCACTTTGATATTGCATTTCACCAAAATCAATTGGAAAATGTATACCTGTAAGCTGAAACCCAACCCCTAAATCAAGGCCATGTGATTTTGTAATCAGTATATCCAAACTACAATGGGAGTTTTTCTGACTCAACTAAGCATTCTATATGACATGCACAGAGCAGAGTACTCCATTAAAAATAGATATCCAGCGGAGATCACCTTGGTGAGTCGGCTGACCACTTATATGGTCCTAAATCGATGGGGACCTAATTTATTTAAGACTTCAATGTATCTCCAAGGCAGAGGGTTAGTATGCCATCCACAAAGCCATATACACACATCGGAATGCCTATACAGACTATATAAGTCTTCTTGGTGTCATGTTCAACGCTACAACATTACTAGTCTGGAGACTTTATGGTCGTTTTTCTTTTCATCATTTGGTGTAGGAGTCTTGGATGGAAAGGATTATGGATTATATTGGTGAGTGATCCATCATTATTCTGCCGTCAATGTGCATTTGGATACAGTAGGTGTACTTTAATTAACGAGGGCACTACGTTTTCCCCACCAGGTATAGCGTCAAAATAATTATGGGTTCTGCAGAGTAGTTATATATTTGTGCAAGAGTGCCAATAAAATCCTTAAGGTGGGTCGCTACCCTTTGATCAAAGTTAACAGAATGTTTCTATTTTTTTTTCTACAGACAGGCTGAATCATATAGAATCAAAAAATGAAAAGAAAAATAGGGGGTCCCGACCTACTTTTTTAGATACAGAATTTTGAAAAATTAAAGTATTTTAATTTTTCTCTAAAAATGAGAAAAAAGTGTGCAAACTTCAATAATTTTTTAAAATATCAACTATTATGCACAGGGTAAGCTAAGTAATCTGAAACGCACCTTTCGTCTCTATTAGCCTAGGGTAGCAAGTGAATGCGCCCCCAAGGCACAGAGGCTGGATCTCCTTTCACAGGGGCGTGGCCCTACCGTCAGCTGATGGCTCTGGGGCTTAGAGAACAGGGTCTGGGGGCTGTCACAGCACAGGTGATAAGATACCACACCACTGATTGCCATTTGTCACAGTCTTAGGTCTAAATGTAATTTGAGTGGGTGATCAATCAAGACAAGATTGCTGTTGCATAGTGTCTTAGGATACATGATAACAAAAGCTTTGTTGCTTACTCCTGTAGAAACCATGCATGAACTTGCTATGATTGATGTTAGTGCCATAGAATATAATCGTATGGGACAAATTGATATTGTAATGCCCGAAGTGATCTAATAATAACTGCAAGGGAAGTAGATTTAAGTCTATATATCAATATCTATTGTAACTTTGGACATCAAACCACGACTTATGCACACACTTGTGATTGTGAAGTATTCTATTATTATTCCTGTTGGAAATGGCATACCATTTTACACGTGTTATCTATGTTTCAGATCGGTTTTCCTCTCAAAGTGTCAGATTCCATCCCTCGTTGTGTATTCCCAACAGAATTAAGCTCATCCTTTTTGGAATAAAGTGCAGGGGGTTTGAACCACGTTGAAAGAGATTTCCCTTATGGCCCGTTGATGAAACTATTTATTTTCCTTGTGGGCTTGCGGTTTCTTTAGGCAGTGCTGCTAAAAGCTCTATCTATGGGGCCTCTTTGTAGAGAAGTCATTCAAAAATCAGGACGGCCAGGATCTGTGGCATTGGTAAAAGTCATATTTCCTTTTATCAAAATTAGCGATAAAGTGACTGCCTCCTCTCAATGACCAAACCTGGTACATGTATGCGATCAGTGGTGGGGCCGGTGTTTAGCTTTCTGTGCACCTGAAATACTAGGGTACGAGAGTGTATCTGGGATACACAGGACAGAAGTATATCTGGGATATACTAGGGGGCAGAAGTGTATCCGGGATACACTCATTAAGAATACACAGATGAACGTGTATCTGATATAATACTGCAATAGCAGGGTCCTGAATCATATAATCACCTATGCATTGTCTATCCAGCACTGAACGATCAAGGGTAGATCATGACAATGTGTATTTGAGCTATGTTATGAGTGATCAATAACAATTTTGACACTTCCATCCTCTAGTGTATTCTAAATACACTTCTATTCCCTAGAGTGTATCCCAGATACACTTCACTCCCCTAATGTATCCCAGATACACTCACCCCCCCCCTATGTGTATCCCAGACACTTCCAGGTCAGCCATCTTGGAAAGCAGCAGATGCATCTGCTGCAACAGGTGCTGGCACCTGATTGGTCAGATTGTTGTGTATCTGAGGTACACTGCTGGAAGTGTATCTGAGGTGAACAGAAAGCTGAACATCGGCCCGACTGCATAGGGCCAGTAAAATACTGCTCGATAGGAATTCCCTATGAGAGGCACAAACGCATTTGACAGAACTGCAAGACTCCCTGACCACAGTCATAATCCTAAGATTATATGAACGAATGATTACATTGCATAGTCTACTGCATTATGAATTTTGATTGATGAAGATCTAATTCATCAAATACAGCTGGCGCCCCTGGATAATGGAGGGTACTATCCCTCCTGTGCCACAGTAGGGTCATCTCAGTATGAGATTCTTGATCACACTGTTGTTGTCTTTGGTATAGTCAAAGGCAGTTACTTTGCTTTAAAATACACCGTGACTGTGGTTCCAGGACATTCATGGCGGTAAAAAATGGTTGTATACTGAATATACAGACCTACATTTCTGCACATAAGGGAGTGGTGGATTTGGGGGGGGGGGTAAAAAATTTGGACCCCTTGGCCGGGGCGGGGGGGAAATTTAGACCCCTCTTGGGGGGGGTCAAAAAAATTCAACCTGTTTTGAGGGAAAAAGCCCGCGCGTTACTATGCTAGAAAGGGGCGCGAACGCGCGCGATTTTTGGCCTGCCGGGGGGGGGGTAAAAAATTTCGACCCCTCTTGGGGGGGGGGGGTGAAAAAATTTCGCGCGCTCTGCGCGAAATCTCACCGCCCCCCCCCCCCCTGTTGTTAAAAAATGAGCACTCCCTAACGTTACTGTCTATACATCTATTACTTTGGAGACACTGTATTATGAGATTTAAAAGACTACCACACTTCTAACCTGAGAGATGAGTATCTCCCACATATCAGGGACATATCACAGTGAAATTAAGTGTCTTATCTCTGATTATCATCAGGAGCCGGAATTCAATTATACATCAATCACCTACCCAGTTCCTACTGTCTGCTCTAGTCAACTTACTATGTACACTGATATTCCTAGGCTCCCTATACGCCCAACCTCTCAGTCACTAGTGCCTAGCCTAGTTGGTCATTTTTTGGCTCCCTATACGATAAAACCTAGGTCAGTTATTATTGTCAGGTTGGTCAGTACTGACCAACCCACCTTAGTCTTTTTATTTCCAGGGGGAGCCACTGAGTGGTCATGACAGGTGGCCCCAACTAGTAGTACACAAATAAAACACACCAATGATGAACCTAGGTTAGCCACTACTGACTGACCCCTCGGTCATTTTTGAATATAACTTTGCCATTATGACTAACACTCATATGACCAACCTAGGATAGTCTGTACTGACTCACCCTTTCAATCTATGGATTTTCAGTGTACATACCCTACTGGTTGACATACAGGCAAAATGAGTGTGGCTGCATGCAGTGGTAAAGCATGTCCTGGCATATTGTCCTGGAGATTAAGTCCACTTAAATGCTAGCTCTGACCTGACCCCATCTGCGAAAACAGGGCAGTCCAGGAGACTCTTTTAGTTTTGGCAACTGTTTTTGCTTCAATTCTATTTTTGCTTCAATTCATTTTTTCATTTCCTTTTTAATGTTGTGTCCAGACTGTAACCTGAGTCACATCAATTTATTTTTTGACTTCCCTGAAAACGGTGACAGGATTGCTTGTTAGGGACAAGGGATGGGATCTGGAGAAGACTAATGGCTGGTGTGACCTGGGAGCTGAGGAGGGCACTATGGCAGGTCATTAGAGGCACAGAGGTCATGTCTCCTTGGTTCGCAGGGAACCCAGTAGAAATAGGCTTAACCTAACAACTTTCAAGGCAGTTTCTCAAGGTTGTAGAACCAATTAACAGTAAAGTCGCAATAAGCCCATCTCAGTATCATAAATGAATTGATGATTGAACAAAATATTAGACACATTATCATTTTAAATAGGAGTCGTTAATTTTGTTGAGTGGGCAGGAGCGTGTGGGTGAGAAGCATAGAGATTACACCATTACTCCATTGTATTCGTTAATGAGTTAAAAATGAGCAGATGTAATAACTCACGGAGCTGATCACTGAGCAAGATACCTCATCCAGAAAAGCTGAGCAGATCACTGAGCAATGTGTCTTAGCTAGAGCAGTTCATCTCAGCATAACATAAGCTCCTTTGGGTCACGATCTAGGTTGTCCATTGATGCACGGGCAGTTAAGCCTTTGAACCACGGATATGGTTAAATGGGCCACATTCTGCCACATACGGAATGCGTGCTCTGCTTGCACACTAGCAGCCTGAGTTTCTATTTGAAGTAGTTGCGTCGGGTGGTAACCATTGGCCTGTGAGCAACTCAAATCGTCCCCTGGGTCATAGGACAGGTCAATGGGTCCCTCATCAGGGAGATGCTTCAGCTAGAACAACAGGGAGCTCCCCCTGGCTAGTTCTAGGGGGCAAACACATCAAAGCTAGACCCAAGGCTTTATGTACCACTTGGAGGTTAAGGATCGAGTGGGCAGGCAGTATATTGGGCACTGAAGTGTCCACTCAGACCAGGATTAATTTGTACAGAGGACCATTTCCCAGGGTCTACAGTCACTGTGCATGCAGAGTTGCCTTTGTGTGAACTAATCTGGTATTCGGCCCTGGTAGGGGGTGCAGTGTGTACACGGGGGTAGAGAGGCCGCATGGTTCCATATTGTAATCACATGCATCTTTTTTTTTATCTTTTCCCCACATCCAGCCCAAAAGCGCAACTGCACAAGGCAGTGTTGAATAGATGTTGAGATTACCCTTCTCTACATACAACTTTGATATTACATTCCACCAAAATCAATTGGAAAATGTATACCTATTATATACCTATTTATAAACTGAGGACACCCAACCCCCAAAATCAAGGCCATGTGATTTTGTAATCAGTATATCCAAACTACGATGGGAGTTTTTCTGACTCAACTAACCATTCTAGATGACATGCACAGAGCAGAGTACTCCATTAAAAATAGATATCCAGCGGAGATCACCTTGGTGAGTTGGCTGACCACTTATATGGTCCTAAATCGATGGGGACCTAATTTATTTAAGACTTCAATGTATCTCCAAGGCAGAGGGTTAGTATGCCATCCACAAAGCCATATACACACATCAGAATGCCTATATAGACTATAAGTCTTCTCGGTGTCATGTTCAACGCTACTACATTAATAGTCTGGAGACTTTATGGTCGTTTTTCTTTTCATCCTTTGGTGTAGGAGTCTTGGATGGAAAGGATTATGGATTATATTGGTGAGTGAGCCATCGTTATTCTGCCGTCGATGTGCATTTGGATACAGTAGGTGCACTTTAATTAACGAGGACACTACGTTTTCCCCACCAGGTATAGCGTCAGAATATGGGTTCTGCAGAGTAGTTATATATTTGTGCAAGAGTGCCAGTAAAATCCTTAATATAAATGATGCTGTGGATTTCAAACATTATACTACAGTCACCATCTTCTCCAATGAGAGCCATACCGCAATATACAGTTTCAGACCTTGGCAATTGCTTACCACGAAGCCATTTGAAGACAAGCTAAGGCATCTCTAGATCCCAAATTGGTTTCCTTTGTTGAATTAAGCTCAGTAAGAACTCCTGAAATTAAACAGCTGATGGACGGCCGCAGGCAATGCTGCCTGCCACTTTCACAAGGCACGTGCCAGTTCCTTTCCCTGGAAGAACCCGTCCCGTCATATTATACAGGCTCAGGCTATTCCACCGTGCAGACCTAATCATTATACCAGTGTCAGCTCCAAGAGCTCTGCGGGACATATTGAAAAAGGGAAATCTCGATTATCTCTGCCCCCTATCTGGTCAATTCCTGGCAGTTTAGTCAGTGTATAGATGACCCGTAGAGAATTTATCAATGTTTGCTAAATTATTTCTTCTACCCGACACTTTGAGAACCTTGCTGAAGAGATCTCTAGATTCTTACATCCCGATGTTTTAAAGACTTTTACTTAGTTGTATGATTATCAGCAAGCAACACTAGCATACTGATGCCTACAGACTTCTCTTTATTGTTGTTCTCACTAGTGCCTACATTTTGAATTCCTACGAAGGCAGGGCATAGTGGGAAAAGGTTGTCTTTACTATGTGAAATAACTCCCACAGGGTGCAGTCCGAACCTAACCCATCACATTCCAGGGCACTCCAGGGCATGTTACTCGTTTTGTGAATCATATTCTGTTTCATCAGGAGAAACCCCAACTGGGCCTTGCAAACTCAATACCCGTAGGAGTGAGCTAATTATAAGAATTATCTTTGATTCTCGAGCAAATTAACCAGAAAACAAAGTCAACAAAGTATCAGTTTTCACTCGCCTGAAGGCAAGGGGAAAATCGTTACTGCCAAGCAACATCAGAACGGTTCCAGTAGATAAATTACCAAGAGGTCCATTAGAATCTAAAATTAACATTGGATCAACTTTACAATAGTGACCATGATTTCATAAAGCTAGCCATTTATAGGTTCAGGTCAGCTCTCATCAGCATAATGAGACACGTCCCGACATACCCACCCCATATTCAACCTAAGTACATTGCTATTCGTATGGTTTATATTTGGGCTAGAATAGGCTGTATTTGAATAGAATACTTTTAATTTACTCTCCAAATTATTATATTATTGGGTAACAAAACACATGACACCATGGTGAATTTAAAAGCGTGGATGAGCTCATCCTCCGAATTATGAACTCATACAAAATCATGATGTTGTTACTGAGTTTATTTAAAACTGAGATTAAATCCTTTTTTTTCTAATTCACAGCGGGTAAAATAACATGTTATTGTCAGCCACTGAAATGTGTTCGCCTATCTTATTTCCACAAAGGCAAAGGCTTTAGGTAGTTTGGTTGATACGATTCTTCTTATGAAAGACACTCAAAGCAGGAGCCCTCCAATGAGAATCCCTTTTTCACCACCTCATGCATATTTCAGTCACGCATTAACATTGAAAGCTGAGAGCTAAAAACAAAAGTGCAGATCTATGCAGCTTTCACAGAGAACAGATGTTCTGTTGAAGACCTTGTTAATTGAAAGTGTAATTTCCCCTCTCACTTTTAATTCCATTTCCCTATGTTATGTTAGTCGTGATGAGTTGTCTAGTAGGGTACGGGGAAAGTCATAAGGTCAGACATATTACAGAGGCTATGTCATAGTGGGGAATTGCATACTGTCTGGCAGCTGCTAGTATGCATTTTACATAGGCCGAGGATGAGGTGGCCTAGAAGATGAAGCCTGCCAGTGGTATAAGAGGACAGCCACTGTGGGATACAAATGCAGTGGACTTATCCACTTGGCTAGAAACTAAGATGCTATGTGGGATTGTATAAATAGTAGTGTGCCCACATACGGTTTTAGGGAAAATGGATATTGCTATCCAGCCTTGGTTTATGGACCGGTCTAATGTCTGGTTCCATTAGACGGTTTGGCCTTAAATTTCAACTCTCCTATGCCATGTCTTTTCCCTCAACTACAGGAGCTTGACAGAATAGGGGTAGGTAAACATTGTTTGATACAGCCTGTCATCTGACTCTATAGGCAAACACTATGTATGCCAACATTCCTGTAGAATGTCTACAGCCAACAGGGTTTAGAAAATACCAATGGTTGAATCCATATTGACAGAGGGACTAGAAGCAGGTGTTGGTATGATCCCCTCTAGGTATGGCAAATGTGGCATTGCCACCTAATATCTAGATGGTCAATAGATAGATCCCAGTAGTCTTCAGGGCATCATCATGAAATAGCGTATTACTAGAGTGTGCCATCAACAATTCCCATTGCATGCAAATCAGATTCCCTCATCAAACAACATCTGCAAACAGCAGAGCCTGTGTTACTTCCCCATTTATGCCATGCAAAGGCAATCAACGAGACACGTGTAACATTGTTGGCATGCCCGCTTGGGGAACGAAACGGAATACTGTGGGCAAGCTGTCTTGTGTCAAGGAAGGCGTGAGCTATAATGGCTAACCCTCTGCCATGTGCCTCCTCTTTGGCCCCGCACAAGCTGTTTGTTCTGCAAAGCACTTTCCAATAAGATGCTGGCTTCATAGTATTCATGAGCCAATGGAGATCTCTATTTTAATAGCTTAATCCCTACTACATGCATAACCTTTCTTAGTCTCTACTCTCATCAGTAATACATTTCCCTATTGAGTTACTGCTATACTGCAGTTCAGCAGGTGTAAAGGTGATTTATATCAACTAGTTGTATTCCTGAACATCACTCAGAAACTGGGCCAACCCCTTAAATCATATTTTACCTTTTCAATTATTAATCTCCTACCACCGCCTCCCCCATACCCCTATAACAGCCAGAGGGACTGGCACTTCCAAATTATTGTAGGCATGTTGGGTCCTCTGGGAAATCCAAATGTCAGCAACAGATGACTGCTGCTGGACAATTTTGAGTGAATTATCAGTCAGGGAGAGTCTGCTATGAACAGCCATAGGCTGGGTCAGATGTCAGTAAACGGCTCATCTACCAGGGGAACCCCCCTAAGTGAGATGCAACACTTTCCTACTGAGTAGCTTCAGGGATGACACAGAGGGCTATATTGGAGGGCTGCCTTTATATCCAGAGGCTGGCTAAGAGGAGTCAGGGAAAGGGTAGTAGAGGGCTGTAGGGGGTCTATGACATGCAATCACTGTCTCATTTCACTTCATTTGATACTCCTGTGTAATCCCTCGAGGGGAATAGTTCACACAGTTTTACCATATTGGTGAAAGTGATACAGACTTTGGACACATTGATATTAAAGCACCAGAGCATAGGGTCCCTCTAGCATATCAATGTATCTTGTAGGATCAATGTTCTCCTAGCCATTTATTAATAAATAGCACAGGCAACAACTGCGATCAACAAGTAAGTACTGTGTGATGATACTGTGTGATGATACAGATGATGCTAGGGTTGACCGCCCATCGTACTCAATATATGGTGACAAACTATAATATCTATCAAAGTTACTCCAGGGTTTAAAACAGCGTTTACGACATGCAGAGGAATGTAATTGATCTAGTCTAGTCCTAGTCCTCAGATCCCTATGGCAGGCCTTTGGTGAGCTTAATGTAACTGAATGCTATCGTACATCTTCAGCTTTCTGAAGCTTTCGTGTTAGTTTTTGATGCTCTCATCTCTTTGTGAACCATACATGACAGACGGGGGCCAAACCGGGAATATATCTTTTTTCATCAAACGTTCCTGGGACTGGGGGCAATGGATAGGTTGTTTGGCGATGGATGTAAGATGTACAAGTGAATATAGCGATGGGAGGTGAAAAGTAGGGGGTGTAAACAATAACATAAACAGATTGGCACCATAAGCAGTCTTTTATTACATTAACGATTCTTTCCTATAATTTACGTAAATTTCCCGTTTTAGATGATAACCAGCCCCTTCGGGGGCCGGGATAGTGGGGGTAGGGCTAGGCTATAGGGCCTAGGCCTAGGCTATTGCGTGACATTTGTAGTTTCCTCCCCCCCCCAAGAATAAAAAAACCATTCCAATGAACGCCTATTTTCTGGGACTCACGAAGTATCCCCCTTCTTCCTATTAGGCCTATTGCGTGACATTAGTAGTTCCCCCCCCCACCCCCCAAGAAAAATAAACCCATTCCAATCTAGGCCTATTTTCTGGGACTCACGAAAGTATACTCCCCCTCGTCCCCCCTCCCAAGCCCCTCCCCCTCCCCCCCCCTCCATGCCTGACCCCTTACTACAGCGCGGGAAGCTGCCTGAGGTACAGCGGCGTCCCTCTAACCCAGATAGCGCATGGTGATGTTGTCAAGGCAATGCGTCCTTATCAACCTTCACTCTCCTAGCAGAGTCTTACGCAGGGAGCCGACTCAGATATCTAAATTTGATTATTTCAATTATTTGAAGGTTTTAGATGAATATATTTATAGGGGCATATTAACTAAGTATATACTTTGTAGTTTCGTGTTATTTGACCACTATTAATTAATAGATAGGTTATTTTAGCACCCTGTCATTGTTGAAAAAGATGGCGAACTTTTGTGAAATTTTCTGTCTCTTGTTACTAGGTGCAAGGTGCGAGAGTATTTTCATCATTTATTTAGTTTTTCATTGGAATACAATGGATTTTTGAGAATTATTATCATACAGAGTAGGAATATCGCATAGAAAGGACTCAAAATATATCTAAAGTGAGATTGGAAAGAAAAATCGAGTTAGCTTTGAAAAAAGTACATATTTCTATCTAGCCTCTTTTGGTTCATCTGGTCCTGTCAAGCACCTCAAGGCTGATTCAATGGGGTGGGTACCAGCGGCCAAATAATGCCGTTTTAAATATAGGGGAATAACTATATACCCTTTTAGTAGTAACTGTAGGGAGCAGACATTGTGATCCTGATAATTAGTTAATAACCAGGGCAGTCTGTGCTTTTATACCTCCTGTCGGCTCTAGTGATGAAGCCCTGGTCTGCGAGAACGCACCCACCATAAAAGGTAATTGACTTGTTCTACCCAGAACAGTTCCCATGGCACCTAACAAATGGTCCTCACAACATCAGGTATGCTGTGAGGGGTCCGCTACCCATCACGATTTAGGTGGCACACAATGTGCCCTGTGCATTAAGGCAGTGCTTGGAGAATGATGGAAGGTGAGCTGCTCACTTAGAGGATCCTTTCTCCTAGTTAGAAGCTGACAGGAGTGGCTTTTTAGTAGTGCAGGTGCGAGGGGGAGGTGTCAGGGGTAATTTCAGGATGCTAGGGGTCGCCTGCTGTGATGTAGGGGTCGCCTGCTGTGATGTATGCCCTATGGTGTTTTTCCACGGGGAAAGGGCCCAGGCACTGTCTCCAGGTAGAAGCTATGCCCTGGCAGGATGGTGTCACTTCACAATGTGAGCTTTCTCTTGACCTACCCACCTCCTACATTAGCGCAGTGCTGGGGATGTGAGTAGGGGAATACGTTATGAATATGTATATGAGGTCTACTACAGGATCCCCTGTAGCATGAGCTATGGCATGCCTCCACCAGAGGTGCCTGTATCTTTATTCATAACCACTGGTCTGGATTGCCAGGCCTTGTGGCTAAATTCCCTTGGGACAATTTAAGGATGCGTGACATGGACAAAGACCGGTGTCCAGGCTTATAGCCAAAGAGGAAACTATTTGGTGTGAACCCCAGGGCCTAAAACAGTTTGGAAAGATTCATGTTCAAAGCTATAATTATGGTGCCATGTGTTCAATCATGATCTGTTCTTAATTTTTAAAAGCTAACTCGACGACAATCGATGGTAGGGCTCGTATATTAAGCTGTAATGTTTGTGCCATGTTGCCTGCTACCACGAGCTATGGGGGAGGTGGCTAGTCAACACTACGCTGAACGGAGAAAAGATTCAGAAGCTGTTCAAATGCTCTCCAGTAAAACCCTAAGCTGTAAACTATACCCAGAAGCCTCACTTACATCGTTTCAAGGCTGGATTGACACAGACATTGAGAAACTGCTACCAGTTACTGATGACTGGCATGACCTAAGTGTCAGGAGGATGAACAAGCACACCAATCAGCTGCTTGTGGCTTTTGTGAGCTTGGGACTAAATGAATCAGCAGGTAATTGAGACTCATTTTACCATAAACTAATGTCCTCACCTCTCGAAGTCGAGGCAAATACAAATACATGTGCCCCTCATTCAATGAATCAGCAGCTGTGCTTAAAGATGCTGCAAGTGTGTACGTTGTCTACACGTTGGTGGCATGTATATGTAACACACTTGCATACAAAGACCAGGAACATCTTGTTTGCACAGTGCAAAGCAGAGCCATGATTAACTATACCAACTCCAGGGTAAAAGGCCTTGCATTAGTCGTGCCTGTAAGGCTTTGAGGTGTTTGATAGAGAGTTATTCCACATCAATATTGAAGCTTTATGAGCCTGCAATGACAACTCCATGGATTATATCTGGGATGAGAGATATTTGCTGCAGTATTTTGTATAATATTCTTACGCATGAATTGTTATGAGTGTTAATATGGTGACTTCCAGACAATCGCAATCTGACACTATCCTCTAATATGTAGGGAAAATGCATGGTATCGACTACCAGTCTGCAGAAAACCATATAAAATGCTGTGAGACTAAAATACTATCAATGATTCCCACAGCAAGCAAACCAGATTCCCCTATGAATGACAGGCCCTGCCATCCTTGAATGACATGGACCTGTTTTCTCCCATTTGCACCATGCAATTTTAACTCATGAAAACACATTAATAACATTGTTGTTGCACCCGCGCAAAGTCTGTTGGGAGGGCTGCTTGTCATCACAGAAGTTGCTGCAATGGAAATGTCAACAAATTCTCCCATTAGCATTAGCAAACAATTTCCATTCTAAAGACCTATGATTTTGAAAACTCGCCAAATCAATTTGTTTGAAGAGCAGATTCCAAATGTCGCTGGCACTCCTCTATTGTTGGTGCCCACTTAGTTTTTATTCAACTATTGACAGCTATCTGTCCTGAAGGTAATGCCAATGGGGAGTATTGCAATGTAAAACTGACTCCTTCAAGTTACTACTGCCATGTTCTGGTCTCATGGGAAATTATGGTGTCACCAACAGATGATTGCTGATGGACAATTTTGACATCCAGAGGGAGCTACACTATCAGACATAGCCCTTTAAGCTGAGATGCAAGGCGTTCTTACTGGCTGATTCAGAATACTCTGGGCTACATTAAAGGGCTGCCTTTTTGCCTGGACTCCCCGGGGATTGACAAGGGAAGCCAGGAAAGATTAGACGGCTGTAGGGGGCCTGTGCAATGCCATTACTTTCTGGTCCCGCAGCATTTAATACCTCTTCATAATCCCCCTTAGGAGGATATCTCACAGCTTTAACAGGCACTGCATCAGTGACTGTCAGACATGGCCTTGGACACAGGCATTACGAAAGGGCCGGGTAGGCATACCACTGCATATCATATTGACAATCTAGGCACAAGGATTTCTTGATCATTCCTGCTGAATAAACATTATAGGTAACAACTGAAGGGGATACGCACACTAGGGTGATATAGGTTATACTGAGATTCGTTCCCTAGAGGAAACACAAGAATACTGAATCTCAATGAGTGATGAAAGCCTAGTTATTATTCGGATTCCAAGAACTGAATACTAATATCATAAAAATGTCCCTTTGTTAGAGGAGATATAGAGGCATGATGGCACGTCACAGGTTATATTAGTATCTCCATAATCATTTACTTTGAAGACAATGCACCCTGTGTACTGCCTGGAAAATAATGAAAGATGAGCTGCCCATTCAGAGTGTCATTTCCTCTGGTTAGCAGCTGAAAAGAGTGGTTGTTTAATAAAGCGACGTTAAGATGTTAGTACGCGTTTGTGATGTATGCCCTGCAGCGTTCTCTCTTGATGCCAGAAGGATTAGGCTCAAGCAAGGTCTCCAGGCAAGGGCTATGCGGGTGATGAAGTGTTAAAGCCTTCTACAATGCCAGTTCATAGTGATAGGACACACTCAGCTACTCGCTCACAACCTATCTTCTAGCTAAGTGTCAGGCATTAGGAAAACCTGTCATGAATATGTATAAGGGTATGTGACTACAACAGTTTGGAAGTACATATTGGACAATGTATATGATCTAATGCAAATTCCTGAAATAGGAATATTTGTCAGAGTTTAGTGCATAGTTTTATTATATTCCATTGGAAGTCTGAAATAGTTTCCACGGTCTACACTATTTGTGTCACGTTACACATATGCTCTATATGTGATGAGCAAGTTGGCTGGTCAATGGTACAACTAGAAAGTGAGCTCTAAAAAGAATACCAAAGCTGTATGCAATGTCCTGTGTCCGGCAGCCTCAGTAACAGCACATCCCGAATAGAGTAGAAGACAAGGGTTTATGGCAAACCTAAATCCGCATATTAGTTCTCCTCTGCACTCAAAAAATAAACTTGTCTCCAGACTCTTCAAAGTGACGGTCATAAAATAAACGAGTCAAAAACTTGTCTAAGTGACAAGGAAGCGGGTCTTCTAGCTGGAGATAGAAGGCCCACTTGGCATGTGCCACCCTAAAACCCGACATTTGCCAGCTCTAGATTCTATTTGTGGGATGGTAACCTGATAGGTTAGACAATTTTTGACTCGTTTATTTTATGATAGTCACTTCGACGAGTCTGGAGACTTTTTCAGTGTGCACTTAAGGTAATTTCGTTTTGGAGTAGCACGATGAGACATATTGCCAGGGCCTCCAGGCCATATCGACATACAGCTTGATGTATTGCTACAGTTAGGGATTAGCAGCAGAGGACAGACATGCCAACAAGCCTCAGGCGGATGAACTAGAGTGCGCCAATCAACTGCCTGTTGATATAGTGGACTCGGAGGCTAAATGAATCAGCGGACAAATGGGTCGTCAGAGACACCTCCTGCCATCAGCACGCCATAAACCAAGGTCCTCAGCTCTCCCTGCACATATTGGGTGGCCGCCCCAACAATGTACAGTAGTAGACAATGCAGCTATTGTGCTTGGAGCTGAGGCCAACTAGTGACTATGGGCAATTTCGATAGTCATTATAGGGGCCTAGTGATGGACGTTGGCAATAAGAGGTACAGGAATGTACTTTTTCTAGACCAAAGTGACATACAGTATTCAATGTAATAAGCAAACAGTGTGCTTAACAACTATTCTTAGCATACGTTTAGCAGACTCTTAGATACTTTTGGAGGCCCTCCTAAAAGACCGGCGCTTATTCAAAACATGGCACAAAAATATGGTATACATGTGCCTTTGATAATTATATTGAATATGCATAGCTGTGTAAAACAATAATTTACCAAAACTGTTTAGTTGGAGAAAGCCTTGGCTTTATACATGACAAATCCCTGTTTCTGTGATGTTCTATATCATTACTCAGGTAAAGCAGTTATAATCACAGTGTTTAAGTTAAATGTTTAACGACCAATACCAACCCAATAGGACAAGTAACAACAGGCATTTGCAGTGTTATGTAAACAGGAGAACTTAACGTGACCCAACTACCCATGGTTACAGCTAAAACACTGTAAATGGTTGGGAATATTTTAAAGGGCCTTAAACTGCTGGCCTCATCTCAGTGAGAGCATTATTGCTCTTAAGGGATCTATGGCAAGCTACTAGTGATAATTTAATGGGCTCTTTGTCTTGTATGAGGCATTTATCACTTTAGTTCAGACCTTTACAAAAAGGTAATACTGTTAGTATCCCACACATGAGAGCTATCTCATAATGGACAAAACAAGTAAACACATCAGGATAACCATTTATCAGAAAAAGTCATTGCGAGCAGCGGATGGAGCAGCATGTGTTACATCACTGTTATAAGTCTTTGCAGCAGGGGGAATTGTTTTATTCAGTATAACACCTTGAGGTATTTCCATTTATGGAAGGCGAGTTTATGGTACAGTTTAACAATGAAAGGAAGAAGTCAGTCATTTAGTTCCAAAATGTATTTGCATTGAGGCTCATATAGAGTACAAACTGCCCGATTCTGAGTAGGAAATGGCCAACTAGTCCAATACTAGAGTGTATAAAATTTAGTTTGACACTGTGTTCCCTTGAGAGTTGCAGCATGAATTATCAATAGCATTTTAGAAGATCACGTGGGCATGGGAGCGGACGGCTGTCAAGCTGTGCTAGTATCGGTTACATGACTTAATTCTAGAGTATGGATCACATTCTTATAAACTATTCCTTTCGTCACTGAGGCACTAAGCATTCAGCTCAAGTGTCTAGGTATATGTATAACAAAGTTGGGTTATGTGGCAGTCAACATGATCAAATACCCATTTCATTACATTTACTGTCTTTACAGTATCATTAATCATATTTAGCTTTCCTGGTAAGAGGCAGGAGGAATGACATATGAATGTATTTTGACGGTTGTTCATATTGTTATGAGAATCATTTTGATGTGCAGCTTATAGCTTTATCCATTTAATTCCATTAACGATTTAGCAAAAGGTAAGCTTTAAACAAGCTGATCAATTAATAGTATCTTCTTTAGAAAGGTACTACGAGCAAAATCCCCATCTATTCACATTTCCAAGGGGAGCAATTTTGCAGTCACTCAGTTGTTCCACTGAGGGCCCTTGCTAATTGAAAATGCTTTTCTCCTTTAATTAGTGAGTGGTAGCAAATTGCCTCGTGGGGAGGGAATGTCAAATATAACTATATAATAGTACCTAACTGGTAGTGACTAAGCCGGTAGGAACTCATAGAATAGCTGCTAGTGGGTATGCATTTTACAAAGCTTAGGGGTGAGGCACTTTACCTAGCTAAGAAAATAAAGACTGTCAATACCATAGAAAGACAACCTGTGGCACAACAGCCAAAAGACTAGAAAATAAAGACTGTCAATACCGTACAAATACAGCCTGTGGCACAACAGCCAATAGACTAGACTTGTCTACATGCATGGTTGAATAAATGATGTGAGAATAGGTGACCAGCTTTCACTTTAATACTAAACTATGCACTCATTCAGTTCATAACAAAATGGGTTAAGAAATCATGCCTCCACATCGCACAGCTGTACTGTTTAATAGTGAAGTATGTAAGGGTCAGCGTTTTTGCTATTGCAGCCAGTGGACAATATCAGTCATATTGGATTTTAGACATGAATATCTAGCCATCTCGTGTCTGAGGTAGTCTGCCTATAGACAGATGGACTAGAACCCATCTAGGGCATCAATGATGTCCTTATGAATGTAGGTATTGTCTCCTCAGGGCATTTGCAATGTGGCATAGCCCCGTGATATACAGGGGCAATGCATATAGTGGACCAGTATCCAAAATACCATATGTAATGTTGCATACTAAATTGTTCTATCCACAATTCGTGTTTCGTGCAAAACCAAAAGCTCTACTACATGTAGCTTAAATGTAGCATCATTAGCCGGCAGAGATGCCATTTTTCCTGATGTTGCAGGAATTCCTAAACTTTCAAAGGGAATTCTACTCAAATATATATGCAGATTTTCTAAAAGATTGAAGTGTCATCAACGATTGATTGTGGTACAATATTGGTGTCTGAAGGTGAGTTGCAGCAGACCAAAGTATTAGTGATAGCGGGATGTCAATTATAAACTGCCATATATGACCTAGTGAATGAATGGCAATAGAAGAGTCACCCACCAGAAGGAACACCGTAAGTGTGAGTGAGATGCAAGGCTTCCCTCCTGGGGCGTCTCAGCTATAAACATATAGAAGATGCAGGTCTAAATTGAAGAGGTGCTTCTATGTCTGGACTGTATGAGGCTGACAACATAGAGGAGAAGCCGTGGAAATGGTACCTGAGGGGTTCTGTACCATGCCACTATCACACTATCCTTTATATTCCCTGTCACGAAACATCTCACACAGCTTTAACTCCAGAGCATTTTTCTTCCTAACTTCGGGCACTGCAGCCATGGCCACTAAGCTAAAAGGTACATTGAGGATAGTAATTTGATGCTTTCAATCTGTACTATCATTCAGGAGATAGTCTTCCATGTTATTTCCTTTTTGATCAGATATCAATGGCAACAACTGATAGTATCAAAATACACTGTTATAACAACAGTGATATTGCCCAGAGAAGAAAAATGATGCAGCTCACTGAATATAATATTATAAGAATAGTTGAATTAATACATGTACTTAGATTGCACTAAATATTTTATGATATAAAGAGATCTATGATATCGAATGATTGTTCAAACAAAGGTCAGCACATAACAGAATCTATTATCATGACATAATTCCTCATCGCTTGATCCCCATAGCAATAGTTTTGGTGTGCTTAGCTGACAACTAAACGCTATAGAGTTTCCTCAGCTTTCCACGGCTTATGAATGTCAGATTTTGATCCCTGCATCTCTTTGTGCCTCATAAATGACATGAGACATGCCAAACCGAGGACTATATAATCAAAGAGGTTTTTTATCAAAGGGTTATGAGACTCCAGGGCATGTATGGGTTCTTTGAGCTAGTGTTTGGGCTATAGAGTGTGAAGAATAGAGGCACGGCAGAAACAGTACATTTAAATAGTAAAGGATGGTCACAGATAGATCAGAGCCATAATTATTTCATTAGAGGCAGTTATACATACATGCTAATTATTTCTTTTCAAAGCTATAGTGTCTTATGGGTTCAAGTTATAACCTAGAATGTATAGAGTAGCGATGACCTTAGTATTAAACATGGAGAGCACAACACGTTATACCACATCCCTTATAGCACAGAGTGTTTTCCTATAGTCATAAGGCTCTGATCTTGGAGAACCCACCCTGACCCACCTTAAAAGGTGATGATTTGTTCTTCCCAGTACAGCTCACACGGCACTAACTAATCCTACTCTCAATGTCAGACAAGATGCTTGATGTCTACTCTCCATCATGATTTAGTGAGAGAACAATGGAAGCTCTGCATTTCGCCACTGGCCGGAGAGTGATGGGAGGTGAGCTGCTTGTTATTTCTTCTGGTTAGTGGCTGGCAGCAGTGGCTCTTTATTAGGAGAGGGGAAGTTGTTAGAGGTGATTTGAGGATGTTAGCAGTCTGCAACTGTTTTATGCCCTGTAGGGTAAAGTGCCCATGAGTCGACCACTTGGACCTCTGTTCAACTTGTCCATGATTCTAGGAACTCTGCTGTGTTAAGCTAACATGTAGGGGGCATCTCAGAATTGATTTGAAAGTTATCCTAACACCTTTGACTTTCCAGCCAATAAGGCTACAACTTTCATATTCATGCCCATGAGTCCTTATAGGCTTGCACTATATAAGGAGGTGTAATTCTTCTCTACAAGTACCATGAGTCAACCACTGTGGTACCTTGAGTCAACCACACTATATCATCAGTCAGCTGCTACATACTAGAATGAATTATTTTTTTACTAAATGCAAGGAAAGGGCTTATTTCTTCTTGAGGGATGTCAGACTGAGTGTGAATGTAATACATTAACCAATTTTAGTTATGGTTAACTGTGTCCCTTTACCAATATCACACTATTGCAAATATTACCTCATTTATTATTTCCACTTCATTTCAAGGTGGCTGGAAGATTATCAGAAACACAGCTCCAATTGCATAATATTACCAAAAATGTGGTATTTTTGAATGACAGTGGAAGGGACTAGATCTGTATTTCCAAAAATGGTAAAATAGCATGTGCTGCATTTCTCCATGTTGTATCAATATAAATATAGTAAAATCGAATGAAATATATATTGATTACTTCAATTTTGCACCAAAGACCAAGCAAAATGGCCGACTCAAGGTACATGGCCGACTCAAAGACAGTTTACCCTAGTTACTCTCGAGGAAGAAGGCCAAGATAATGTCTTCAGCTAGGAGCTATGACCTGCCTACAGGGTGTATTCCCACATATTGAGCTACTTGCAACCCCTGCTTCTCTACTAGCTTACAGTAGTTTCAGGAAAGAAGCATAGGAAAAGACCCTATGAATATGTATAGGGAGCCTACCAGGGACTGAACCATGAGCTATGGCATGCTTCCACCAGAGGTGCTTGTATCATTGTATTATTCAGAACCATCGATCTGGATTCCCAGGGCTAGTGGCTAAATGTCCATGAGACAATTTAGGGGACCCTAATTGGCCATGTGACATGGGCAAATACGAGCAGCTAGGCGTTAATATACTTTTGGAGTGCTGGGTATTCTTCATATATATTTAGTTTTTGGTATGGAGATCTGTTCATGAATCTTATTTCTTTATACTACTGCACCGCACTGCACCCATAACACCAAAGATATGGTTACGATAAGCTCTCATGTAGAACGCTAGTACCTGAGTTAGATTGCTACCGGTAATAGGATCGGCCCAAAGTCAGGGGTACAGCATCTCATATTTGAGTATACTACAGTACTAGATTAACAGACAGCCAGTTAAGCTTATAGGATTTGTGGAATTTGTGCATGCGGCTAATATGTATGTGCCTCTACATGGGTAAAAATCGACACGGGCGACACGGCCGTTTTAAAAATCGACACGGGCGACACGGCCCTTTTAAAAATCGACGGACATGGGCACATGAAGTAGAGTGTATACTAATGGTATGGGATAAAAATCGACACATCGACACGATTCTTTTCAGGCTTTTCCTAAAAATCGACACGGCAACACGGTAAAAAATTCGGATACCCATGTAGGGGCAAATGTATGCTAGGCTTTTACGCAAGTATTTACGATAGTTGTCCATGATTGTAGAGGGTCTTATCATCTCAGATTTTACTATTCAAAAAGGTACCACATTTCCAATCCCCCACTTAAGATTTACCTTACTACAACACAAACTGGTAATCTATTCACAATATTCTAAAACAACCCCAAACCTGTATACTATGCCTATGCCTATAAGCCCCAATACCGGCACTGATTATAGAGAAGTAGGGCAAAGTAGGGGAGATAACTAGAGTTTACAGTAGAACTAAATCTTTCCTGCCCATGGGATCCATTGTTCTGCAACATGATTGTGAGGTGTATGACTGTCATCTATACAGTGTACATGAAAGATTGCATATTGTTACAGTTAGGGATTATTACTAAGGACAGAAATGCCTCTAAGCAGTAGGTAGATGCACCTGGGCATGCCAATCAGCTGCCTATAGTGTTCTCAGGGGCTGAATGAATCATGAAATAAATGGGTCATCAGAGACTCTACTACTATCGGCTCGCCATCAACTAACGTGCTCAGCTCTACCAGCACAATGCTGGTGGTGTCGAGAATGTAGATGCCGCTCAGATAATGCAGCTATTGTGCCTGCGGCTGAGACCTGATAGTGCAATTTTGAGTCAGTATAGTGATGAAGGTTGGCAATAAGGTACAATAAGTGTGTACTTTGTCCAGACTTAAGTGGAATAGATGTATTAATATACCTTTTTACTAATACAGTGGCGTTATTGAATGCTTAAGAAGCAAAGTGGTATGAAGCACAACCAAGGGGCAGGGATTTCCAGAATAATAACAATAATTAAACAGTTTGTAGAAGACAATGGAATTGTCCAGATATGTGGTTATAAAAAGAAGCTTTGATCATGCATACCATTTCTTGAGGCATCTCCATTATCTTAAGGCAGTATGGTTTACTGTAGAGCTTTAAACAGAAAGAAGCTATTCTAGGTTTTCTGACAAGCTGCCTGTATTGATGCCCATGAGGAACATGTTTGTGTTCCCTGTCCTAGCCTAATTAAGAACATTAGATAATCAGGAAAGATTGAACGTGTGATTAACATCACAAATGACTCAGGGTGAGGGTAATAAAGTGATTAAATTGGTTGACTGAAAGACAGAATCTATAGATATTATTTCAGGAACACTGAATTATTTGTCAATTCTTACCGCAGAAACACATTCCTGAGTCAAAACTACCCTCAAATCATGTGTCACACTAGTATGTTATCACATTTCAGTCAAGCAGGTGGGTGTGGGCGACCAGGTAGGTGTGGGCAAGCAGGTGGGTGTCGGATGCAGGTGGGTGTAGGCGACAGTTGCAGGCTGCGGGCATGTACCGCCTTTTGTCCCTATCAAAAAGCGAGTTGATCGGACAATAAACGGCGGAGATATGGGTGGTACAATTTCGTCTGCACACGTTGACATCTCACGCAGTACGAGAAGTACCAGTAGCGCCACTCTTTGACGTGTGGCATGTACCATACCCCTCAACCAGCCATATCAGCCCCAGCCTCCCTTGCTCACACCCCTGTACCTAGATTGTATCTGTCCACACATTAATGTAATTCAAGATATTCAAAGATAATGCAGGACCAACACACAGAAAAGGTCTTATAAAAAGTGTCTCACCTAGTATTACAAGATACCTGCCATTGACTTAGCACTGGAGTTGTGTGGACCGTAATGTAGACGAAAATCGATTCTAGTACTTAAGAGTTTAATTTATCTAAACACTTTTTTTGTTTTTTTTTGTCACATTTTTTATTTTCAATATTTCAAATGGTTAGAGGTGAATATTGATATAAGTGGCTGATGTTCCATAAACCTGAGTGTCTAATCTGTCCATCTGTCAAGTTTTTACATTTTTTGAACCATGAACTCATGTCAAAATTCACCCTCAAAAATGAAGTTTCACTATCTTGATGCAACCCCTCAGGAGGCGTTGCATAAGACTCTGGGTGGTAACCCTGAGTCAATAATAAACCTATTGTCAAGTAGTATTGGTACTATTCTATATATGGGCTGTTCGCAACGATCATGCTATTCTGTGCCATACATTTCATATTGTATAAGTTTCATCATCATTCTTACTGCGCATTAGCATTTTGATTTCAGAGATTGTACATACTTATCTCCTCTTTAGACAGGGAAGTTCAATTTGATGGATCACACTATGGCTGATTGTGTTTACAGTTTAAATGTCTAATAGGACTGTTAACATGAGATCATATTTGGTGTCACATCTGTTTCGATTTAATAGTGCATTAGTAACCAGTTTAGTCTTCCTAACACGAAGTAAGAAGAAGTATTGTATAAAAATATGTTGATAAACTTTCCGATTGTTACAAGACTCATGTTTCTGTGCAACTGGAAATCTTACTTGACCTTTAAAATGTCCTGTTTTGTATCTTGCAATATGGTAATTGACAGATGTTCAACCTGTACAATACTCCAGAACAGGGAATTAGATATGAGATTAGCCTGACCAACAGCCTGCCCCATGTCATTGACATAATAAGCACAGTGAGAAAGACATAAAAATAATTCAGTTGAGCGGGAATTGACGGTTAAGAGCTGGGAGACAGAATTGACAAAAACTTTATTGCCTGTTTATTTTTGCTTCTTAAACATGGACAGCAAACTCTCATCAGATCATATGGAATGGAACAGACTGTTGCCCAGGCTAACCTGTGAACCGATTTCCTGCCCTGTAGTGAAGGCTTGAGGTATCCACTTGCAGGGAGTGTGGCTCTTGGGAGAGCAACATCTGCCTCAATGGTAGGGGTTGTGTTAAGCCAACGCCAATAGTGTAAATGTAACCCCAGGGGGCTGCCGCCGTTAGGGATGGGGCCTGCAAGCAGGTGCTCCCTATACAGTATACATAACCCCTCTCCTCTTTATTACCACATGGATAACTTAGTGGATGGGACATTTGATATGGTTTCGGGAGGTGGCAAAGGAAATACACATGTGTTTCCATAGCCCAACGTCATTAGTATTGCATCCTCTATACCTCTGAGATGAGGATAATATCTTAAGATTTGCAATGTAAAAGCTGATGTGGATATCGAAAATCATGTTTCTCTTATTTAAGGGGTAATATGGAAAAATTTTGCTAAATAAGTACACACTGTTTCAAATTAACAACTAGTCTGATATTATTGGTCACATACTTTAAGGGAATACACTACCAGTGAATACATGATTTAATGCACAGTTATGATTGTAATGCACAGTAATCCTAACATATACAATGACAGCTCCCTGGTTAGATTAGCTCCAATCCCTAGACTCTCACTTATAAACCGGTAACCATCTGGTCCACTCCGAGCAGCAATCTCTAATAGGTACTACCTTACCCACTGTGAGGTGGCACAAGCTTAGGGAGGGCTATGACAGAACATGGCAACATGGCCGGCTACAATGTTGCATGGTTACTGGTCCCTATGCAAGAGTCAGGATTGCAACTAGGGCCAAATAAAAAAAGGTTTGTTTCAGGTTACCCAACCCTACCTGGCAAAACAGGGCCGACCCTAGACATTTTTATGCAATTTTGAAAAAATATTTATATTTTGGGTCATTTTGGGGCTATTTAAGGGTCGATCTGATAGTTCACGAGTCGAGGTGGTCGTCGGCGAGTCGGCATTGTAGTTCGTGAGTCGATTTCTGGGTACTTTTCAGGCTAAAGTAAAAAAGAAATTAAAAAAAAAAAAATCAGACCTACCTACCCTAGATTTTCAGACCATGTAACCTGAAACACACCTTCTTTTTTTTTGGCCTAGTCTACTGCTGTGTTATCCCCGGAGAACTGTGCAGTCAGCTAAAGGCAACCATGAGAGACAGACAACTGCCTGGAGGCTGCTTTGAAAGGAAAGTTGGTTGTGTTCCATGCAGTCTGTGTGGTTGGTGCCTGTGTGTATTTATCCTTTGAGCTCTAATTGGATAGACAACTAGGGACCTCTGCACCTAATGGAGCACATCTTTGTACTAGGGGCCTTATTCTTATTGTGTTCTAATATTTCACAACATTCCTATAAATACATACATGCATAGTATGGACTCTTATCCAAGTAAGGAGTATTATGTTATACATGTATGTAGAGAATTTCAAAGTTTTTGATCCACCGGCTCTATTGTTATTATCATGTTGTTGTTTATATCTCTTCAAACATGTTACGATGATAAGTAATTCATCAAATTTCTCTATTAGATTAGATGACTGGGTGCTAAAAGTTGTTTTATCAACTGAACTTTTTCTCTATATCAACTTAGTCATTACTTTAATGTGAGCGTTTCTACGATAATAGCCTTGACATCAATCTAACTGTTGATTTTTTGTTTCAGACAGACGGAAGCCAAATATCACAGGGAAGAGGAGGAATCACTACAGATGGTACAGAGTGCCTTCTAGAAGAGCATAATATACACCTAGCACATCATTTTGGATTGGACCGTACGCCCTTCGGACATGGAAACAGACTTTATTTGTCTGTTGGATTGTATCAAAAGCCTTTCAGAAGTGGAAATAGCACTTAGTTTATCTATTGGAGTGTACCCTTAGAAAAAGCACACAGTTTCTCATGTGTACCAAAGGCTCATCCAGATAGAGCATAGCACATCAATTGTCTTTCTAGTACAAAATGTCCTTGCATGTATGACATCTCATTATGATACTACATTTATCTGGTAGATCAAGGGGAACAATGAAGCTAGTTTGGAAGTGCTTTACCCTATCAACCACATGCTTCTTTGTGTTATTCTTCATCAATGTATTCTATACTATTCAGGATTTTAATTCTAATGTATACCAAGTACCGGATGTAAGGACAGCTAGATTGAATAACACAGAGAAAGGTGGACTAATTTACAAAGGTCAACATATCAGGGATAGGTCCTTTGTAATCCAACATGGTAAAGGCAGAAATGGAACAGATAGAGATCAAAGATGGTTTTCAACAGCAGGTACCCTACTTAAAAAAGCAACATTACACAAGCCTTATCTCCAGAGAAGGAATTATTTCAATCCAAAGGACTATGGCTATATCATAGAGAATCCAGACCTGTGCACAGGGAAGCCAGTGTACATACTCTTCTTTGTCCAGTCTGCTGTGGATCATTTCCAGACCAGAGACAAGATCCGCAGGACTTGGGGCTCTGTGAGGCAATACAACGGACACTATTTGCAGACTGTCTTCATGTTAGCACAACCAAGCTCTGAAGAACTCCAGCAGGAAATCTTTCGCGAGAGCGAAACCAATAGTGATATCGTCCAGATGGACTTTGTAGATCACTACAGGAATCTAACTCTGAAACACATAATGAGCCTTGGCTGGATTGCTGCTCACTGCAGTCAGGCTCGCTATGTGACAAAAGTAGATGATGACACAATAGTTAATGTATATCAGTTACTAGACTTCCTAAGTGCAGAATACAAGGGTGATGCCATCACAAATCACATATACTGCTCTGTCTATGGAAACATGTCTCCCCGAAGAGATCGGTCTGATAAATGGTATGTCTCAGAACTTGAGTACCCACATAAGAAGTACCCACCTTACTGTGAAGGTTTCGCCTACATCACCGGTACATCAGTGACAACTGCTTTATATCTTACTGCCCCACTTATCCCATTATACTGGATTGATGATGTATATGTCACAGGGATGCTTATACAGAAGGTGGGTCTTGGGCACAGACAGTTCAGGAGGTCAAGAGGTTATACTTTGACTAGTGAGACTTCCTGTGCACCAGGGAATGTGAGAGACGCATTATTCCAGCTAGAGAAGTATACAAGTAATGCTATAGACTGGGACATGTGCTGGAGAAACATGAAACCTCCTGGTGCTACTTCCTGACCAATACAAAGGACATGGGAGTCAAACCATGCCTCAATTATTGGTTTTGGTTTGAACATTTTTTTACTAACCTTAGTCTGATAACATCAATTGATACCAGCTGATACAAGAGTATATAATAAACACAACATCTTACACAATATACAGACAGTTATGTAGCGGATAAGATTTGTTATCATTTGTTCATAATATCTTTTGTGTACATTGCGTGAGATCCAAAAGTGAATAATATAATTCAAAAAATAGGGAATTTAATTATATTGTGAAAAACCGTAGGAGTGAAAGCTGATGTCGTGCCTTCATTTCAGATGTGAATTAGACATTATCATCTAAGTATGATTTTGTTATGTTATGGTGCAGGAGGGAAGGAACTGGTAGCAGCGAAAAGCTTTTCCATAGAGTACCTAAATAGTACTCCAGGCTTTTTCAATAGGTTGTAGAGTGTGCTGCATGCAACAGTCCCATACTCTGGTTGTTAACTGTCTCACATCAATGTGCACATTTCTACTGGACCCTCCACTAGGAAATGGCCCACTAGTCTAACAGTAAAGTGCATGAAATGTAGTTTGACACTGTGTTTCCCTGCAAGCTGTATCATATATCACCTATGGCATTCAAGAAGATAATGTGGGCACGGAAGAGGACTGCTGCATGTAGTATGTATTACTATGAGATTAGCACGCCCGGGATAGCTCTCCTAGGTGTGCGGACAAACATTAACAGCGCAATCTTAACACAGAATTAAGACATTTTTAATTATCTTAACCTATCTTAACCTATCTTAAACTATCTTAGACTATCTTAGACTATCTTAAAAGTGTTACTCAGAAAATGAGGATGATGCCACTAATAGTGGTAAGACCACAGAGTCCATTGTAGGATAGGCTAGTCGACTAGTATGTAATGGGGAGCTCTGCCCCCCAACTTCCGTTTTTTTTTCGTTTTTTTTTCTTTTAGATGTTTATGTTGTCTCATCTGGGTGTAGGGTATATACTATAAAGGCAAACCCCAGCTAGCATAGTGTGGATATGTGACACTAGATGGTAGATACAAGTCTCAATACAAAACAGGACAGCCTTAGATTAAGACATTTTAAGATGTAAGATTAAGTTTGCACTGTTCACGTTTGTCCGCACACCTGGGAGAGCTATCCCGTATTTGCATGAGATGATAGTGCGGGCCCCTGCTTTTCACAAAATCCATCTCATTGTATTCCATATCTTCCATATTCCATTGGTTTGATTAAAATATTTGATCCTCATCAACCTCACCCAGGAAACATCAATTGTAATACATAATACCTTCCGTGACGGAGGCACTAAGCATTCCGCTACAATGTCTAAGTTGTCTGTGTACCTCTGTTATGTTGGGTGACCATCAACATAACCAAGCTTTTTTCACTTCTACTGTCTTTATCCACTGCATCATGAATTATATTTACTTAGTATCTTTCTGGACCAGAAGCAGGGGAATGACATCTAAATGCACTTTGATGAAATAACGGTATGGCAATGTTTGCGTACAAAACATTGACCTTAAAGTAAAAGGTTGTTCAAAAATGGAGTGTGTGAGTGGCCTCACAGATGACTCAGGGTAATCTGTCAATTCTGGCATCAGAAATGAATTCGAATGAGTGATCTAATTTGAGTACAATACATCATTTCTCATTTCTGACGGCAGAATCGTAATCGCCAGAAAAAGCTACCCTAATTTCATATATTGGAAGTCATATATAATCAAATTCCAGGTGGTGGCTGTAGGTGAGCAGGTGGCTGTGGGAAAGCAGGTGGCTGGGGGCGAGCAGGTGGCTGTCGGCGTCAGCGCCCAGCAGCGCGTAACCGCTGTTTTACGTCTCGGCCGTAAAGCGAGTCGATCGGAGCATCAGCAGCGACACCATCGCCGTTTCCGTTTCGCCGTGTCGGTCGGCTACAGGGCGGCGTGTGTTACGCGTCCATGCCTTTGCCGTCCATCCCCTGTCCCCCCGCCCCTGGTGTACATTCGCTATCTGTATCATAACCGCTATCAGTTAACATATAGATATAGAGTGGATGTGACTTGTTGCATAGGTCCTGGCGGTAGAATGTGCCCAGTTTTTGCCCGCTTTGGGGGTAGAAAGAGAGAAATACGGGCAAATTCGCTCAAAATGTCATTTCTATCTTGCACCCAAAAACTTAATGCCTTGCAGCCTATGGAGGCCCATGGAGGTGGTAGCTTTTTTTTACTACATTTCCATAATAGTGAAAGAGAGAAATAAATTCGTGAAGATCGCAGTTCAATTTCTTCAAGAAAAATTGAGATTTTTAGAAAAAAAATTACGGAAAATGCTGTCCCCCGACCTTGCCTATCTCATGTTTTTTTCCGCTTTTGTCTATCTCGAATGATAACCGAAATACAACGATTCTCCTACGTCACAAAATTGTCTTAAAATGCAAAATTAGTAGGTGTATATTACTCAGGGTTAAGTAACCCTGAGTCAATAAGAGTGACAAGGAAAGCTGAGAACTTAAAATCAATTACAAAAATCAGATCAAGCAACCACAGTGAAGTTGGAAAGCTGAAAACTTAAAATCTATTCCAATAATCAGATCAAGCAATTACAGTGAAGTTGTTCCACCGAGGTACTTCGCTAATTGAAAATGCTTTCCAATTTTAATTATATTTTTCTATTTCCTTTGTTAGTGCTAGCAAATTGCATGCTAGATAGGGGAGTTCTGAATTAACTGTACAGAGTACCCACACTCTAAGTCCTGGTTGGAATTCGTAGAATATCTACTAGTAAGTATGCATATCATGAGACTTAAAGGTGAAGTAGAATGAAGCCTACCATTACATTGTACAAGCAATGCAAGGCAAGCTGTAGGGCAGAAGTAAATAGAAAGATATGTCGAAATGTATGGTTGAATAAATGTTGTACTGGCAGTAGAAATGGGATTGCATCTGGGAACTCAGTAGGTATGCTGGAAATCTTGATGTGAAAATAGGTGACAATCTTAGAGAAGCCTACACCTTGAAACTAAACTATGCACTCACTCAATGTATATTGGTTAGCAAATGGGTAAGCAAGCCATCCCTCTGCAATGCACATCTGCACGTAGACACTGCTGGATAGTAAAGTACACTGTAAAAAAAATGTCGTCAAAATAACGGTGAATCACCGGCAACTTTTGGGACATAACCGTTATTTTAACCGTGACGGTCACCGTTAATTTTACGTAGAATGACTGTTCATTTTACGTAGAATCACCGTTAATTTTACCTTGAATCACTGTTAATTTTATGTAGAATCACCATTTATAGATTCAGAGTATTTAAATATACAGAGATTCAGCGTTATCGCCAGTGCTATTACAGACTTTGGGAATATTCGATAAGCCTCACAGGGATCTGATTATGGTGACTTTAGTTACTGTAGTATACATCTAAAACGTACAGATAAGCCATACTTTGACTCTGTCTTAATCCTATACCCCACACTGGCGATCTGACTTGCATACTAGCCGTGTTCTATACAAGAGGTTTTACTCTGTAACGGTCGCGGAAAAATCGTCTGGAGAAAGCGGGACTCGAACCCACGACCTCCTGACTCCGAAGCCAAGTGCTCTACCACTGAGCTACTTCCCCGTCTGACAATCTATCAGCGCCGTACGTTACTGGGTCGGCTCGGTAACCACTGCCCTTACACAGCTCCCCCAGCTTCTATCATGCCCCGTAGCAGCCAATAATAGAAGCTCACAGTGCCGAACCGATCCAGCCAATTTGTTGACTTGACTCCATGCTGAACTCCAACTGCCCGTACTGGGAACCAACTCTTCACTACCTGCTCCTCCAACTACCAACAGCCAGCAGGTGGCCAATCCCCAGCAAGTTGGGATGCTCCAACCGTCTAAGTCAACCGTACCAGCGAGTGCACTCGCTTTCTCCACCAGTGTAACGGTCGCGGAAAAATCGTCTGGAGAAAGCGGGACTCGAACCCACGACCTCCTGACTCCGAAGCCAAGTGCTCTACCACTGAGCTACTTCCCCGTCTGACAATCTATCAGCGCCGTACGTTACTGGGTCGGCTCGGTAACCACTGCCCTTACAACTCTATAGGATTAATACAAGGCAGAGTTTCCGGAGGTGGGGATATATGCATAGTATGTTACCACAAAATAGGTGTATAGATCCATACAGCTACTTTTTTTCTGGCTACCATCAATTGATCATGGTATTTTGTCAAACCTATCACAAGATTGAATTGTGAAATTGTGAAACATATAGATTAATTGAAAATTACCATTATTTCAACATGTATACTCCACTTCAAGGGCTCACACTCTCCAGAAAAATCTTGTTACAAACCAGGCCACCTATCTATGGTAGGATCCACTATATGTGGCTCCCTCTGGGATTTGACACTAGAAGATGAATTTACGTTGAATCATTGTAATCCAAACCAGGTTAGGAACTAACAAGGATCCACTGTGAAATGGCTGATATTTACGATGCTTCATTGTATTCCAAATAACGGTGAATCAGCGTTAAATTTTACAGAGTGAATCTGTAAAAAGTATTTTTTACAGTGTAGGTAGGATTCGGTATTTTGCTATTTCAGCCAATAGACAAAATTTGCCATATTGTTTTTCAGATGATATAATATTGCTTTCCAGAGATCTCTCATTGAGTGGCGCTGCTGAGGTAGTCTGCCTTTGGACAAAGCGACAAGAAGTAGAACCAAGGATGTTCTTATAATATGCTGGTATGGTCTCCTGTGGGAATCGACAATGTGGCATAGCTCCCTAATATGACAATGTATATAGAGTACCAGCATCCAGAATACTGTGTAAGCAATATTGCATAACTAGAATGTCCCATCCACAATTCACACCTCATGCAAAACGAAAGAACTGCCAGGACCTTGTGTCCATATATGAGAGGACTGGAGTTTCTTTCCATATATTATACACTGTAAATACATTTTATCACAGCTAGAAGCTGCTACCACAACCAAACCCCTAGCCATCTCCTTGAATCCATCACAAGCTGTTTCCTGACAAAAATAATGATAACCAAAAGCAAAATCAAGTCGATATCAAAGACTCTCCTACCCCCAGGGCCCATCAAATACACTATAAAAGTTACCCGCGCTTTCAAGTTTGTGCTCCACATTTGGTCAGATGGGAAATACAAGTATGAACTACAGTTAACTGCTGGTTAAAAATATTAGTGTCTGCAAGTGGGTTGCTGCATACCCAAGTACATGTACTAGTCATAGGGATGTCTAATATGAACAGCCATATATGACTGTGTGGCACTGAGAGAGCCATCTACCAGTGAGAGCACCTTAATGGCAGTGAGATGCAAGGCTTCCCTCCTGGGGCGTCTCAGCTATGAACACAGAATATGCAGGTCTAAATTGAAAGGGTACTTCTATGCCTGGATTGCACCAGGCTGATAGAGTAGAGGGGGAGCCATGGAAATGGCAGAGGACTGGAGGGGGTCTGCGCTATGCCATTATCACTTCATCCTTTAGGATTCCTCTCACGAAAACAACTCACACAGCGTCAACCTGATCTATGTTGGTCACAGAGGGACAGAACTACACATGGTAATATGAAAGAGCATCAACCCACCTCTTGGTTCAATATTTCTTAACATGGCATCAATATTCACTATATTTCAGTAAATAGTCCATGAAACTGAAATGACACTAAAGTGATTTACAATGTATTCTTACATCCCTCCATAACAAAAAATTCTCTCAGACTTCTGGAAATATGTGTTCTAATATTTGCTAGGTTATTTCCAATGGCACTGTGACTATATTGTTCTATGCATAAAAGGTCCATTGAAAATAGTAATCTGATGCCTACAAGCTGAATGATCATTTGGGAGCAAGACTTCCTTGCAAAAATAAACTTTATGAACGGATATCAAAAGCAGCAAATTAAAATACCACGTACACTATGAATGATACACTGTAGTAACCAGAGCGATATTGCCCAGAGGATTTATAAGCATGCTGAGTATTGAAAGTGCAGTTATTAAAGGTACTCAAATTGCAGAGGTGCAAATGAATATCTTATGATACAGAGATCTCTGATACATGTATAGGGTAGATTCACCCTGAGTCGGACACATACCCTAAGACGGACAGTGAAATTTGAGGTTATTTATGTACCATACTACATACTTCTAGTGCCTTTTGGATAGAATAACTTTTACTTTACTATTGTTCACAAATAAAGGGCTTAAAATGCTTGAATAACCACAAAATCAGGTGTCCGTCTCAAGGTTTGTGTCCGACTCCAGGTTAATCTACCCTATATGATGATTGTATAAACACACGTCAGCATATCACAGGATATATCACGACATAATGGCATGTTTATCACAGGACTGACTCCATTTAGTAGACATTTATGACTTCCCTCAGGGGGCAAGCAATGTCAGACTTCATCGCCGGTCCCCACAGTGATGGTTTTTGGTGGCCTTGGCTGTTATCTGAATGCTATAGATTTCTCTCTGACGTCCAACGCTTATAAACGTCAGATTTTGATCCCTGCATCTCTTTGTGGCGCGAGGCATGAGAGCAGTCAAATCAAGGATTGTGCAATTGGAGAGGAGAAAGATTGAACGTGTGATTAACATCACAAATGACTCAGGGTCAGGGTAATAAAGTGATTGAATTGATGGACTAAACAACTGAATCCATAAATATTATTTCAGGAACAATGAATTATTTGTCAATTCTGAGAGCAGGAATGTATTCCTGGGTCAAAACTACCCTCAAAACATGTGTCACACTAGTATGTTATCATATTTCAGCTGAGCAGGTGGGTGTGGGCGAGCCGGTGGGTGTGGGCAAGCTGGTGAGTGTGGGCAAGCAGGTGGCTGTGGGCGTCAGCACCCGGCGGCACGTAACCGCCATTTTACGTCTCGGCCAAAAAGCGAGCCGATCGTTGCGTCAGCAGCGACACCATCTCCGGCCGTGTCAGTTGGCCTTGGGGCAGCGTGTGCTCCTATTGTCCACACATTAATGGATTTCAAGATAATTCAAGAAAATAGAGAGCAGAGTTCAGAAATGGTCTTACAAAAAACGTCTCACCCTGTAATCCAAGATATCTCCCATTGACTTAGCACTAAAATTGTGTGGACTGCAATGTAGACGAAAATGGACCCCAGTACTTAAAGAGTTTAATTTTGCAAGTGAACTTTTTTGTGCTATTTTGTGACTTTTTTGTGCTATTTTGTGACTTTTTTTATTTTCAATTTCTTACATGGTTAAAGTAGGATTTCGGTAATGTTTGTCATTGTTATAAGTAGATGGGTGTCCAATCTATCTATTGGTACATTTTTGGATTGATTGAAGTAGTATTTCATGTTATAATTGACAAGTGAAATTGAGCTTTCACTATCTTGATGCAACCCCTCATGAGGCGTTGCATAACACTCTGGGTGGTAACCCTGAGTCAATGATCGAAGGCTTATGAGACTCCAGGGAATGTATAGGTTGTTTGAACTATTCTTTGGACCAAAGTGTATGAGAAATGGAGGCGGCAGCAATGGTTAATATCATAAGTGGAGGGTGTACACAACAATTTGAATAGAGCAGAGGGATACCTAAAGGCATCTTAAGAGGCAGTAAATAAGTTTTCTTCTTAAAGCTATAGATAGGGGATTTAGTACATTATATATCTCAGACTCTGTACATTGTAATTAACCAATGTATTTTGATGCTTTCTACTTAATAAATCAGTCCCCAAAGGCAAAGTTACCCAGAGCTCAGTCCAATTTGTAAACAGTGACTGTGCTTTTGCAGTAAGGCTACCACATGGGGTCATTTAACAGACACTGGTGCATGGCGATGCCATAATTATGGGCATTTACGTTATACGAGGATAGAGCCAAGTCTGACCTTCTCAAACTCATGTATAACATTCCAAAATACCAGGACATCCCTACAAGATCGCATTCAGGACCTAGATTCAAAATACCAAATTATAAACGCTCAATGTCCCAAAGAGCCTTTGTCTATAGAGGCCCTATCCATTGGAATGGACTACATACTGACATCAGAAGTATTAAGGCATATGACAACTTCAAAAATGTTCATAGCAATGGTCTGAAAGCAACATTAGGAATATAAGCGCTAACAACGTCCTAGTATATAAGTTCACATCCTCACCTTAATCTGTTTTCAGCCTGCTCCACTGTACTCTACAAAATTACTACAATATACACACTGCTGAAATAGGCCGCAAGGTTTATGTTCCACGCAGGTTAGGCCAAAAAAAAAAAGGTGTGTTTCAGGCAACATGGTCCAAAAATCTAGGGTAGGTAGGTCGGATTTTTTTTTTTTTTTTCAAATGTTGGAGGTACCTTGAATGAGTCGCGGACTGCCATATCGACTCACGGGTCATCAAGACGACTCACCGATTCTTACTATAACTAGGAATATCATGAAATTATTGGACATTCTTGTTAATAAGCAATTTCCTGAGGCTGGACAGTTAATTAGGCATGTGATCTGTTCTTCCAGACCAAAAAATTGCTAAAATTTCCGAAAAATATGAATATTTTGCAAAAAAAAAAAAAAAAAATTCTTCAAAATCGGAAAAAAAAAGCTAGGGTCGGCCCTTTTTTGAAACTAGGGTCGGGTTGCCTGAAACACACCTTTTATTTTTTTTGGCCTTAATAAACATATATCTTATCTTATGCTGGTCCATACATTTCCCATGTTCCAAGGTAGATGTATATACTTTTTTCTGCAATAAGGTCTGTAATAAGGATGGTTATACATCTCAATTCGGGGTCAGGCCATACATTATAAACATGTAAGACTGCATATCCCCATAGCCATGAGGGTCTCATTTAGGAGAACCTACTCTGACCCACCATAAAAGGTGATGATTTGCTCCTCTCAGGGCAGCTTCATGGGAGCCAACAATAATATAACAAATCATAGTCACAACATCATACAAGATGTTTGAGGTCGATTCTCCATCATGATTTAGGAAGAGAACAATGAAACCTTTGCATCAAGGCACTACATGGAGAGTGGTAGAAGGTGGGTTGCTTGTTATTTCTTCTGATTAGTAGCTGAAGCGAGTGGCTCTTTAGGAGCAGACATTGTTGGAGGTGATTTAAGGATGACAGGAGTCTGCAATTGATTTATACACTGCAGTGGTTCTAGAGGAATCCCACACACTGAACTATGTGCACACAATTCAACCATTGCTTCTCCAATAGCTTACAGTAGTGTCAGGATTGAAAAGTAGAAAAAAAAAAAGAATGATTTTGTATAGGGAGCCTACCATTGACTCCGGCATGAGCTATGGCATGCTTTCACCAGAGGTGCTTGTATCTTTATTCATAACCATTGATCTGGACTCTCAGAGCTAGTGGCTAAATTCCCATGAGACGATTTAGGGCACCTTAATGGGCCATGTGACATTAGGAAATACCGGCAGCCAGGCGGTAGCAAATACCCTAACTGGAAGTGGTTTGTGGGAAATTTGATCCATAATCATAATGAATAGTATACACTATGAACACACTAACTGCCATAGTGGCCTGTTTTAGTACAGATTATTAGATAGGCGCAGGACTTGATTTAGTGCAGGGTAGAAGACGGCATTCAAATTTGAGTTTTCATGCATTTCCCCCTTAAATAAGCACATGTCTTTTACAACCACAGGGTAAGCCATATGACTCTATATAGGCAGTTATGCAAAAAAACGAGCTACTATGGTAATGAAATAGCCAAGATGGACAGATGTTTCTTAACAGGAAGGCTGCAATAGGTTTTATTGTAGGCCTACTTTGTTGCTTATACCCTCTTATCAAACTCCTATTAGCAGTACAACTGAGAATCTATTTACATAGCTTTAGCTGCAACTATATGCCTGTAAGACTCACTATATTGAAGTGGGCCAAAGTGGGAGAGGTGTCCAGAGTTTACAGTGGACCTAAATCTTCATGTTCCCTCTGCCCATGGGATCCATTATTGTGGAATATGATTGTGAGATTAGCTATACGCACTGTAAAAAAAATGTCGTCAAAATGACGTTGAATCACCGGCAACTTTTGGGACATAACTTTCACCGTTTTTTTAACGGTGACGGTCACCGTTAATTTTACGCAGAATCACTGTTCATTTTACACAGAATCACTGTTCATTTTACGTTGAATCACCGTTAATTTTACGTTAAATCAGCATTAATAGATTCACAGTATTCAAATATACAGAGAATATTCGATAAGCCTCACAGGGAGTCTGATTATGGTGACTTTAGTTACTGTAGCATACATCTAAAAACTTACGGATAAGCCATACTTTGACTTTGTCCTTATCCTATATGCACCACTGACAATCTGACTTGCCCTGGCCTATACAAGAGGTTTTACTCTATAGGATTGATACAAGGCAGAGTTTCCAGAGGTGAGGATATAAGCATAGTATATTACCACAAAATAGGTGTATAGATCCAGACAGCTACTTTCTTCTGGATATTATCAAGTGATCATGGTATTTTGTCAAACCTTTCACAAGATTAAATTGTTAAATTGTCAAACGTATAGATTAATTGAAAATTACCATTATTTCAACATGTATACTCCACTTCAAGGGCTCACAGTCTCCAGAAAAATCTTCTTACAAACCAGGCCACCTATCTGTGGCAAGATCCACTATATGTGGCTCCCTCTGGGATTTGACATTAGAAGATGAATTTACGTTGAATCATTGTAATCCAAACCAGGTTAGCATTTAACAAGGATCCACTGTGATATGGCTGATATTTACGGTGCTTCATTGTATTCCAAATAACGGTGAATCAGCGTTCAATTTTACAGAGTGATTCTGTAAAAAGTACATCTATTTTTTACAGTGCGGGCCATATCAGCTATATCGTATTTGACGTAATAAGCGCCCTGGGCGCTTATAAAATTATTTTTATGGCGTTTTTAGTAATGAATAGTTTAATTGTCTCCAAAATCTGGAAATTTGAGCCTTTGTTCTAGTCTAAAAATGCCCCAAAAAGGGGAGGGGCGCTTATTAGGGGGAGGGCGCTTATTACGTCGGTACACCTCATATCGTGTATTGTTACAGCCAGGGATTATTACCAACATACCTCCAAATAGAAGGTGAATGCACCTGGGTATGTCTGTGTGCATGAGGGCTATTAAAATGAATCAGGAGATTCATTGTGTTTGGGGATGAGGCCTGCTAGCAACTGTAATTTTGACAGTAGTGATTAATGTTGGCAATAACATGCCCAATTTTGTACTTTGCCTATACCTAAGTGGCATAGATATGTAAAGCTCCTATTTACTAATACAATAGAGAACGCATTATTGAATGCTTAAAATGAAACGCCAATCTGTTTTCACGATTGTTTCCGACGATGGCAAACAAGATTCAGACACAAGTAAATCCTATGCAATTACAAGTTGGAAAAACAGCCTTATGTGATGCAGCCTATAACGCCAGCATTGGGTCAAATGCACTGATATTCCTAGGCTCCCTAACGATCAATCTCTCAGTCACTAGTGCCTAACTTAGTTAGTCATTTTGTGGCTCCCTATATGACTAACCTAGGTAAGTTATTAATGTCAGGTTAATTGGTCAGTACTGACCAACCCACCTTAGTCTTTTAATTTCCAGGGGGAGCCACGGAGTGGTGATCACAGTATCTTACAGGTGGCCCCAACTAGTGGTATACAAATACAACACACCAATGATGAACCTAGGTTAGCCACTACTGACTGACCCCTCAGTCATTTTTGAATATAACTTTTCCATTATGACTAACACACATGTGACGAACCTAGGATAGTCTGTACTGACTAACCCTTTCAATCTATGGATTTTCAGTGTGGACCAGATGCTGCGTTATGCAAGCCTGAAGGCTAATACCATCAACCTTTGTGGAGTTTTAATTAGAAAAGTGAAATGTTATGGTATAATGTATAGAGCACCTCAGTCGGGTTATTTGGTGTTACTTATCAAAGTAAATCTATATGCAGTTTCAGGAAAACCTACAAGGGGCATCTAGGTGTAGACTGATAGTGCTCTGCGGGCACTACTGCGATATATTTGACCCCATGGTGACGTCATACACTGCATCAGATAAGGCTAACCGTGTGGCAGAATATTGCTCATGAATACAAAGACTATCGATAGAAGCAATCATGAGAATAGAGTCATGTTTCTTTTTAGTATAGTGGTATGTAACAAGGTTACCCATGTTGGTGAGATCAGCCATTGTGTAGAAGACAATGGAATCCTCTCCATGTGTGGTTGTATTATCTCACATGAACTTCCAGACCCTCGGGTGTGGATGGAGCATAGCAGGTTCTAATTATAGCACATCCAATATCCAGGGTGATTAGCCTTACATTGGTTGGGCCTGTGAGTTTGGAAGTGAATGACATTCAACTACCACCAATATCACTGCTAAAAACGTGTACATGGGGAACCCGGGATTATCATTGAGCAGATAGATACCAGAAATGATTTTACATTAGGTTTGCTTTGAAAAGCCAAATGGACGATCCCTGTGGTCCTCCCAGTACTATTAAAAAAGAGTTTAACATTTCTAGGGGGTGGTGTGTTTTATCATTGTGGGTAATCCAATTAAATCAATTGCGACTCCCAATGAGGCAATATAGCAAACATACCTTTAGTGGTGCCGACAATAGCCATTTTATATTTCTATAGAAAGGTTATCGGCAGATCATTTTACATACTTGTGCAAATACATATCCAATTACAATGAACAATTTAGCCAACACTATATGACATTATGAATGGATTAACATTATTGATGGTCTTAAACTGGCAACTACAGTCTGTTACGTCTTAGCATTTTTACTGATTAAACATTTGTCTTTTCCGCTTCAATAGGACAACAGCATTTTAGCACTTAAAAGTCTATAGGGGGTGATTTAAAGAGCTCCTTTTCTCTTATGTATTAATCAATGTGTTCCTGCAATTGAAAAAGACACAATAATGCTAGCACCACATTCATCACAGCTGCTTTAACTCTCTTATGGGGGATTCTCCAGAGGAGGTAGGCATATGGAAATAACTATAAAATAGCCTAATGTAATGAGAAACAGCATTGTCGACCATGGCTGACAATGAATGGCACATCTAATACTATTTCATTCCTAGTTTGCCTCTAATGGGAAAAGAAGCTTAAATCATCAATAATGTTTTTTAAGGCATCTCCGTTAAGGTAGGACGGGTTTGATAGTGTACAGTAGAGCTTTACACTGAAAGGAATCATGTGCTTTTCTAATGAACTGCATTGCATCAATACCAATGAGGAACATTTTCTTGAGGCCTTGTCCTATAGCCCCGGGGCGGGGGGGGGGGTCACTTAGTATATTTTGTATACACATGTGTGCGGCTGGCAAGGGTACATTTTCTACAAAATTCCCCATGACAAAGAGTCCACTTTTCAAGAAAAAAATCCCCTTGACAAGGGTCCAGTCCCATGAAAATCCCATGACAAGAGTCTACTTTTGAAATTTTCCACTAAAATGTCACATTTTCTTCAGGAGATTTTACTAAACATTGTCTATGTTATTGCTTTTTTACCCAAACCTAGGAGCTTTTGACTGAAAATGTCATGAAAATGGTAAGATTTTGGGGTAAAATCGCCATAATAAGGGTAAGCGGTGTTGGAGGTCCAGCCGCACTCCGGTGTCCAAAAAAAAATCAAGTGCCCCCCCTGGGCCTATAGCCCAACTGTGGATTGAACCATACTCTCAAATGTAAAGGCTTTGTCCACATGTGGATATGCCAAGCTAGACTGATAAGGAACTGCACAGAATGCCGTTTTATACTGTATTCCCATGTGAGCTGTATCATGAATTAATGCAGAAGATCAGGTTGGCATGGTACATACCTACGTCAAAGTAGCATCGTTGCTATTCTATACATGGACTGACTGCACCCAACATGCCATACTGTACCATACCTGTCAAATAATGTAGGTTTCATCATCATAAGGGTCATGAACTGGATTATAGATGATGGACATATCTCCTTTTCAATCAGAGAAGTTCAATTTCGTAGATCAGACTATGACTAATTGTATTTAGTTTAAATGTTTAATAGGATTGTAAACATGATTAAATTGGCCAATGTATGTCACATCTGTTCCCCTAAGTGCATCAGTAACCATTTTAGCCTTCCTAACAAAAATATAAGAAAAATAGTACATAGGTTAATGGACTTTCCTATTGTTATGTTTTAACAGCTGGAAACAATACTCGACCTTTAAAGCTTCCCGTGTTGTTTCTTGCAATACAGTAATTGTCAGATGTATTTATGATGCATAAAATTGTGTATTACTTGTATGAAAACTGGCACATTTTAGTACTCTGTTTACATGCAATTGATTTCAATAAAGCAATCGTGTTGTTTTTTGTGTTTCAGTCTGATTGTGGACATCTGTTATAGGCTATTGCCATAAAATAGGTGTCCAGACCCGCCCTCTCTAAGTTCTAGACTACGTCTAGACACCTTGTTTGCGATAGCTCCATTGAGATGAAGCTATTTAAATGCCTGATGAGCTTATAACAAGCGAAACCTATCTGAAATGTTATGGTATAATGTATAGAGCGCCTCAGTCGGGTTATCTGGTGTTACTTATCAAAGTAAATCTATAAGCAGTTTCAGGAAAACCTACAAGGGGCATCTGGGTGTAGACTGATAGTGCTCTGCGGGCACTACTGGGATATATTTGACCCAATGGTGACATCATACCCTGCATCAGATAAGGCTAACAGTGTGTGGCAGAATCTTGCTCATGAATACAAAGACTATTGATAGAAGCAATCATGAAAATAGAGTCATGTTTCTTGGTATGTAACAAGGTTACCCATGTTGGTTAGATCAGCCATTGTGTAGAAGACAATGGAACCCTCCATGTGTTGTTGTATTATTTCACATGAACTCCCAGACCCTAGGGTGTGGATGGAGCATAGCAGGTTCTAATTATAGCACATCCAATATCCAGGGTGATTAGCCTTACATTGGTTGGGCCTGTGAGTTTAGAAGTGAATGACATTCAACTACCACCAATATCACTGCTAAAACGTGTACATGGAGAACCCGGGATTATCATTGAGCAGATACACTGATATTCCTAGGCTCCCTATACGCCCAACCTCTCAGTCACTAGTGCCTAGCCTAGTCAGTCATTTTTTGGCTCCCTATACGACCAACCTAGGTCAGTTATTATTGTGAGGTTGGTCAGTACTGACCAACCCACCTTAGTCTTTTTATTTCCAGGGGGAGCCACTGAGTGGTCATGACAGGTGGCCCCAACTAGTGGTATACAAATAAAACACACCAATGATGAACCTAGGTTTAATAGCCACTACTGACTGACCCCTCGGTCATTTTTGAATATAACTTTGCCATTATGACTAACACTCATATGACCAACCTAGGATAGTCTGTACTGACTAACCCTTTCAATCTATGGATTTTCAGTGTAGATACCAGAAATGATATTACATTAGGTTTGCTTTGCAAAGCTAAATGGGCGATCCCTGTGGTCCTCCCAGATCCATTAAAAAAGAATTTAACATTTCTAGGGAGTGGTGTGTTTTATCATTGTGGGTAATCCAATTAAATCAATTGCAACACCCAATGAGGCAATATAGCAGACATACCTTTTGTGGTGCCAACAATAGCCATTTTCTATGTCTATAGAAAGGTTGTCGGCAGATCATTTTACATACTTGTGCAAATACATATCCAATTACAATGAACAATTTAGCCAACACTATATGACATTATGAATGGAGTAACATTATTGATGGTCTTAAACTGGCAACTACAGTTGGTTACGTCTTAGCATTTTTACTGACTAAACATTTGTCTTTTCCCCTTCAATGGGACAACAGCATTTTAGCACTTAAAAGTCTATAGGGGGCGATTTAAAGAGCTCCTTTTCTCTTATGTATTAATCAATGTGTTCCTGCAATTGAAAAAGACACAATAATGCTAGCACCACATTCATCACAGCTGCTTTAACTCTCTTATGGGGGATTCTCCAGAGGAGGTAGGCATATGAAAATAACTGTAAAATAGCCTAATGTAATGAGAAACAGCATTGTCGGCCATCGCTGACAATGAATGGCACATCTAATACTATTTCATTCCTAGTTTGCCTCTAATGGGAGAAGAAGCTTTAATCATCAATAATGTTTTTTAAGGCATCTCCGTTAAGGTAGGATGGGTTTGATAGTGTACAGTAGAGCTTTACACTGAAAGGAATCATGTGCTTTTCTAATGAACTGCATTGCATCAATACCCATGAGGAACATTTTCTTGAGGCCTTGTCCTATAGCCCCGCGGCGGGGGGGGGGGTCACTTAGTATATTTTGTATACACATGTGTGCGGCTGGCAAGGGTACATTTTCTACAAAATTCCCCATGACAAAGAGTCCACTTTTCAAGAAAAAATCCCCTTGACAAGGGTCCAGTCCCATGAAAATCCCATGACAAGAGTCTACTTTTGAAATTTTCCACTAAAATGTCACATTTTCTTCAGGAGATTTTACTAAACATTGTCTATGTTATTGCTTTTTTACCCAAACCTAGGAGCTTTTGACTGAAAATGTCATGAAAATGGTAAGATTTTGGGGTAAAATCGCCATAATAAGGGTAAGCGGTGTTGGAGGTCCAGCCGCACTCCGGTGTCCAAAAAAAAATCAAGTGCCCCCCCTGGGCCTATTGCCCAACTGTGGATTGAACCATACTCTCAAATGTAAAGGCTTTGTCCACATGTGGATATGCCAAGCTAGACTGATAAGGAACTGCACAGAATGCCGTTTTATACTGTATTCCCGTGTGAGCTGTATCATGAATTAATGCAGAAGATCAGGTTGGCATGGTACATACCTACGTCAAAGTAGCATCGTTGCTATTCTATACATGGACTGACTGCACCCAACATGCCATACTGTACCATACCTGTCAAATAATGTAGGTTTCATCATCATAAGGGTCATGAACTGGATTATAGATGATGGACATATCTCCTTTTCAATCAGAGAAGTTCAATTTCGTAGATCAGACTATGACTAATTGTATTTAGTTTAAATGTTTAATAGGATTGTAAACATGATTAAATTGGCCAATGTATGTCACATCTGTTCCCCTAAGTGCATCAGTAACCATTTTAGCCTTCCTAACAAAAATATAAGAAAAATAGTACAACCATAGGTTAATGGACTTTCCTGTTGTTACAAGACTCATGTTTTTAACAGCTGGAAACAATACTCGACCTTTACAGCTTTCCGTGTTGTGTCTTGCAATACAGTAATTGTCAGATGTATTTATGTTGCATAAAATTGTGTATTACTTGTATGAAAACTGCCACATTTTAGTACTCTGTTTACATGCAATTGATTTCAATAAAGCAATCATGTTTTTTTGTGTGTTTCAGTCTGATTGTGGACATCTGTTATAGGCTATTGCCATAAAATAGGTGTCAAGGCCCGCCCTCTCTAAGTTCTAGACTACGTCTAAACACCTTGTCTGCGATAGCTCCATTGAGATGAAGCTATTTAAATGCCTGATGAGCTTATAACAAGCGAAACCTATCTGTCTCCAATGCTGATCCTAAAAATCAGCATTATAACCATCAACAACTTCACAGAAGTGTTGATAGTTACAGTTTCCAGCCTACAACTGGTTGCCAGGGAGACTCCCTTGTATGACATCACTCGTGACATCATATGGAGGGCGGCATCATGACAAGCCATTTAAGTTTTGAACTTTATAACAAGATTGCATCGCGGTGAAGAAAGAACTGCAAATTTTGCTCCGCGTCTCCATAAAGAATTGTTTTACAGAGAAGAGTATATGTATCAGTATTGGGAAATCATATCTTAGGGAGAGAACATTTTTGACAATAGAAAATTGGGAAATCATATGTTAGGGAGAGAACATTTTTGACAATGGGGTAGGGGGATTCATTTTCAGTGAAAGATAGACATAGAGATGGAGAGGGAAGGGAATGACAGAGATTTGTCTGCAGCTAATAATTTTATTTTTGGTGCTAATGCATGTACAGAAACCCTTCGCTATATCATCTGGCACAGAGCAGACGGTTTGCCAGGCTAACCTGAGAACCAATTTCCTGCCCTGGAGTGGAGACCAGAGGTATCCGTGTGCAGGCAATCTGGCTCCCGGGAGACCAACAGCTGTCTTGGTGTTGAGGATTGTGTTGAGCCAACACCAGGAGTGTAAATGTAACCCCAGGAGGGCAGCTGCCGGGGCCATGCCGTTAGGGATGGGGCCTGCAAACAGGTGCTCCCTATACAGTATACATAACCCCTCTCCTCTATCAATACCACACTGGGTCCCTAATGGAAGGGACATTTTATCAGGTTTGTGGAATGGGTGGAGAAGGAAATACAAATGTATTTTCCTTACCCCAAAGTTATATCTCTTAGGTGAGGATAACATCTTCAGGTTTAGGTTGCACATGTTTCTATTTGATAACGTTTTTGTGGAATAGGTGGAGGAAATACAAATGTATTTTCCATACCCAAAACGTATACCTCTCAGGTGAGGATGATATCTTCAGGTTTACATTGTACAATGTATATGTTTCACTTATTTAACCCTTTAAGGACTCATGTCACTAAAAGTTGACATTTGTCGCCATGATGCTATAATGCACCAACTCGCCAGTGCTGCATTGGTGTATCATGCCAACACTTCAGGAGTAGGATCGGCATGATGTTTGAATGCAGCACTAGCGAGTTACTTGCCAGGGCTGCATTCATGCATCATGATGACAAAGGGCATGATATATTAAGGCATTATGCCGTCCTTTAAGGGTTATGGGATAATGTGGACAAGGTTATTACATTAGTACATCAACTCCCCCTGCAACATTGTTTACAAGAAAACAATGAGTCTGATATTATCCTATAGGTCGAGTTCTCTTTAAAGGAATGCGCTGTATTACGTGTACCATATATTCTCATATAGAACTGGGGTTTGTACGTGAGCCAGACACCGCTTTCTTTTGATACCAAACATGCCAAATTAGCAATTTTCAGAACACCTCTGTGGCTTATATAATATGTCAAAGTTAGCAATGCAGCTTATATGCGAGTTGGGGTTTACGCGAGAATTTACGCCTAACGATGAGAATACTTCTGATCCTGATGCGCACACTTAGGGACCAGTACTGAACCATTGTGTAGACTCCAAGCAGCAATAGGCGATATCTTGCCCACTGCGATTTGGGGCCAGCTTTTGGAGAAAAAAAGTGACAAAACATGCAGAGATTCCATACCTTGGTTGACAAATGCAGGAAGTCTAATAATTTTTGTCAACTTTCTGCAGGAACTCAAAATTATTGAATACAGAATATAATTTTAGTCAACTTTCTGCAGGAAATTATTGAATACAGAAATTCCAGTAAAAAAGAGTAGGGATTCCTGCAAAAGTAGGAAAAGTGGCATCTCTGAACATGACAACACAACCCGTTACAATGTTGCATGGTTACTGGTCTGGATTGGTACTAGCCTACTGCCGGGTCATCCCCAGAGAACTCTGCAGTCCGCTAATGCTAACCATAGGAGGCAGGTGGCTGCCTGGAGGCTGCGTTAAAAGGAAAGTTGGCTGTGGTGCACTTTGTGTGGTCGGTGCCTGTGTGTATCTATCCTATCTATAATTGGATTAAGGACGACCACATCAAATAGCTTTGGTATAGGGGGCCTATGTTTGCTGAATACATAGATCCATGAAGTGTTGAATTCATTGTTGAGAGGCAGCGTCACTTTAGTGATTATTTAAAAGCTCATTAAAACCGCAACTGGTTAAGAACATTGCTTATCATTGGTGGTAACTGACTCAGTGACTAAGTGGTTTGAATGAATTCCCTCAAGATGCGTAGGTTATATAGATGTGGGATAACGGTACATCTCTAATGGTACCTAACTCTAAATCTGCAATAGAAATAGTGAGAGGCAAAATTTGTGATTAACAGTCCCAAGGTAGTCAGTGGGTACAACTATGCTTTAGTCGTCCATTATTACTTAATTGTCACTTACCTGTCAAAGTTCTTGAGCAGTGGGAAGAAGAAATGTCCGGCCACAGGAGCAAACCTGTTGGCCACTTCCGGCCGCTGAGGCTGCTGGGTGCCCCTGGTGAGACGCCGTGTCTTACTGTCTATCCGCTTCTGGACTACGTCACGCCATGCTTCCAGTTCCGTATCTGACGTCACCATCTCTATTTTGGCTGTCACATGAGTGCTAGCCGATTGTCCTTTGAGGGTAGAGGGTGTGGATAATTCCTGTGCCGCCGCCGCCAGAACCTTGGTAATAAAAGGAATGATTATGTTAACAATTTTATAATCAAGAAGCGCCATGCATGATGGATAAAAATGTCCATTGGTGTAATTGCGTTATAGTAGGCCTAATATGTCGAGCATATTTATATGCATGGTAGGAGGATAGGTCGGGATGGATAGTCTGTGACGTTTCTCTGATCTTTTAGTTGCAAATTATTATCACAGGAAACCAGAAACCAGTGCAATTTCTATAAAAGAGAACACTTTCCTGTATATCCATCATAAAGATACACAGAACCAAATATAATATACCACATTTAATACAAGTCTAGAATGGAAAAAACTCACCTCCAGTATATCCATCCTTTGCCTCAGGTTATAATTTCTCCCATAGAATTCCTTTGTAAGGTACTCGGCAACCTGGTTAAGGCAAACAATTGAAGAGAATTAAACATGCGTAGCTTTTTCAGGATTGAGTCTGTGTTTTACATCACAATTTAGTCAATTACTCAGCGCGAGGTGCTTATAAGTTAGATGTGATTGAATGATCACACAACTTAACCACAGACACAACTTACTCTACAGTAGGCCTACTTACCGGTACTCAATAGTAAAACCAATTACAGCACGTTGATTTAGGCCAATTTTTATTTTTTCTTCTTTATTGGATGGGGGGCATATATCTTTGCTACAACTATATTATATTATAGGCTTATTATATTATATATGCAGAGGCATGCTATAGTGGAAGCGGGGGCATGGGCCCAGGCCCCCGTCTAAAGCTGCCAGCTTACTAGCAGTAATTGTCCTTAATTGGCTCTAATTAACAAAGACACATGGGCCTACCTGAGTGGGTGAGGTGACGGTCAGTGCCACCATGGAGGCGTGTCGCAGAGTCCTGAAGGCGGGAATGGCAAAGTTATCTTCCAAGTGCAGGAGCACTTTCGCAAACTCTGCTGCCACCTAGTGAGGAAACGGAGAAGTAGTTACATATGGTGCCGTATGGGGCGTTCCAATGACCCGCTGACCTCGTTTCAGACGCTGACGAAGTTTGGAAGGGTATTACTTAAATTTGGTATTGTATGATGATATATACGTGTTAAAATATCGATTTATACTCAAATCTAAGATAATTATGTCGATAATGCTACCTTGAACGTTGTGAATGTTGATTCTAATAATCGCAAAAGAGGCTCCACTGGGAATCGAACCCAGGATCTCCTGTTTACTAGACAGGCGCTTTGCCAACTAAGCCATAGAGCCGGACGGTAACCGAGCGGCCAAAACCCAGCCCGTTACATATATAGCACTTGGTGTATGTGTCCCCTTACCCCGTCAGTACCAGAAGATATGTTACATAGTAGGGACCTTTAGCAAACCCGACGTAGCTCATTAAACGCAGACGTAGTAGTGCTAAAGGAATAGACTACGTCTGCGTGTAATGAGCTTTTACGTGGTTGCTAAAGGTCCCTACTATACACATACTATACACATACTATACACATACTATACACATACTATACACATACACATACACCCACACATACACATACACATATACATATACATATACATAGGGTTGTGTCAGCTGATTCGCTTAGTTCCAAGACAATAGGGCCTACTAGGATGTTTTTATAGCTCATATTTGTATATATATTAGGGCCTATTGGGCATGTCCCCCCCCCCCCCCCCACTTTTGACCAACCCCCAAAAAGGTCAAACCAAAAAGGTCAAGTAAAAGTGGTCAAAAAGGGTCAAAATACCCCTCAGTCCCCCCTACTTTGAAACTGCTTGCCACGCCCCTGAATAATTGGACATAATAAACAGGCTTAATTTTGATTAGCTGCAAATACTTTTATTTTAAAATTAGACCTATAGGGGGACCTATCCACTGGTTTACACAGACAGGCAAGATAGGCCTGTATATAGCCTACTACTAGGAACTTCACCCTTTTGCTGTATCTCATTTAATAATCAGTGTATTCAAACATGTGACTATACATGGGTGCCCAGAATTTTGACCGTGTCGCCGTGTCGATTTTTAGCAAGAGGGCCGTGTCGCCGTGTCGATTTTTATCTAATGCATTATGGCCTATTTGACTGTGTCCGTCGATTTTTAAACCCCCCGTGTCGCACGTGTCGATCTTTACAACCCCCCGTGTCGCCGTGTCGCACGTGTCGATTTTTACCCATGTATAGTCACAAACATAGTGCATCTCAGTATCTCAGTTCTAATGCATGTTTTGAATACTAGTTTGTGTTTTGTTGTAGGTAAACTAGATCTCTTTCAATAAGGATGTTGACATCCTTTCCCCATACTACCCCTTTAATATCAGCTGAGATCTATTGTTTATAGATCTAGAACTTTTATTTATAGCCATTGAGGACCTTTAGCAAACGAAACTTAGTCAATTAAACGTAGACGTATCCATTATTCCGTGTGCGTTTGATAAACTAGATCTACGTTGGGTTTGCTAAAGGTACCTATACATATAAATAGTGGTAGCCTACTTTAGGCCTACTACTGGGGGTGCAGAGGGGTCCCTCCTTGAGGTCGGAAAGTCGCCGAAATTAAGGTACCTAGGTCACAAAGTCGCTTTTTTAGATCATTGATACCATTTCCAAATTTTTCAAAAAGTCGCTTTAATTATTGTGCCAGGTCGCCAGGTCGCCTGGAAAACAGCCCAGGTCTCCAGGTCGCTTTTGACCCATCTGGAGCCACACTACTGGTATCAGGCACAAGGTAAATTTAAAAAAAGTATCCAAGAGTCAGTCTCCATCATATCCATAGGCATATCAGGCATATAGCTGAATAACCATGTACCTCAACAGTTGTCTACAATCTAGGCCAGAGGACACAGTGGGGTACGCCTGCATTACGTTTTATGGATTTACTTGGTACCGGGCCAGTTCTCTGAGCACACCGAGGGTTCGTCGCCCTTCATCATGTGAGCCTCCATAGCTCAGTGGCTAGAGCACTGGTCTTGTAAACCAGGGGTCGTGAGTTCAATCCTCACTGGGGGCTATACTTTAGGTCACTGCTAGCAGAAGATAAACACATGTCGGTACTATTTATCATGTAACGTTCAATAACTGTAGAAAAGATATGATAAATCACAGCTGTCCGGTATCTAGGGCGCTATGACCTTGGGTAAAACGCAGCCGCGAAACACCTGTCAAGTGTTGTACCTACCTATCATGATGCAGTGAGTTTAGCCAGCGGGTACAGTTCGTCACACACTAATGCACATGAAGGCCAGTCTCTCGACTTGGCGGGAGTGATTAAAATGTCTTGCTTCAGGGAGTGATTTTTTTTTAATAACCTAGGGGGGGGGGGGGGGGGGGGCTCAACATTTTTAGGCTCCCTTCTGTTGTTGAAACGTTAACACAACGCCCCTGGCACACCGCCCATGCTAGGCCCCCATAGCATTACTGTCTATATACATACCGGTATATACTATAATATAGATGTATATTCAATTTCAATTTCAAAAGTGTTTATTGAACACAATCATAAAATGTTATTCAAGGTCAATATGGGCCGACATACCCTCAATCTATCATACAATATATATATATGGGGCCATTCAAATATTACGTAACACAATTTTGGCCACTTTTTGCCCCCCCTCCCCCCCTTGTAACACACTGTAACAAAATGCCAGACCCCCCTCCATAATTACGTAACACAGGCCTGTACCCCCCCCCCCCCCCACATCATTTCATGAGTTGTATTCGCAGGCCTGTGTGTGACAGCAGGCCTATGTGTATTACTTTGTTCTCAACCTTTAAATTTCTGTTATTTCAATGAACATAATTACGCCATGCTCATGTCCCACCCAAATGCACTAGCAAAACCAGCAGGTTGAATGAAACTAGGATGATACGACACAACACAGACACTAAGGGAGTGTTCATTTATTATTTACATGGGGGGTGGTGAGTTTTCACGCAGAGATGCCAAAATCTTTTATCCCCCACCCCCCACTCGACAGTGCATGGAAGATTGTGTGCCCCCCTCGCCCCTCAACATTTTTTGCCCCCCTTCTTTGAACTATAGTAACATTCTAGCTTTTTGGCTAAAAAGGGGCACAATGTTTAACCCCCCCCCCCCCTCAAAGGGGTCAGACTTTTTCACGCTCCCCCCCCTCAGGAGGGGTCTGAAATTCTTACACCACCTACCCAGTAACTGATAAATGAACCACAGACCACAGGTGCAGGGTATAGATTTCTTCAAAGTCTGAAACCAGGTGAAAATGATTTCTCCCCCCTCCCCTCCCACACCATTATAACCTCCTCAAGGAGTAGTCATTTTTTAACAACGGGGGGGGGGGGGGGGGTATTGGTGGATTTGGGGGGCAGGACCAAACAAATTTGGACCCCTTGAATGGGGGGGGGGGCAGAAAATGTTTTTAGCGGAAAAGCCTGCGCGTTACTTCAAGTCCCAGCGCTCAAATCCAATCTGCCTGGAGGGAGGGACTGAACAATTTTCGACCTCTCTTGTGGGGGGGGGACTAAAAAAATTCCGACCTGCTCGCACAACAATCCATAGACCCCCCCCCCCCCTGTTGTTAGAAAAGGACCACTCCCTTAGTGAAAAAAAGTTGTAATCTAGTGATCTATGATTACTTTTTCTTTTTTGGCCGCCATGTTGAATACTAGCAGCTAGACGCTTTTGGGTGCAGTGCAGGTCTTCCCCCTCTCTTACTGGGTAGCTAGCAAATAACCCCTCAAAAAAGTGTGCAGTCTCAACATAAACACGTACAGACCCAGCTGTCTTCTCTGTAGAACCACCCCTTCTTCACATCAAAAGTTTCAAGTCGAGAAACTTTATCAAAATCGCCAGTGGTGGTCTCGACCAGACCCCCGCCATTTCTCTAGGCTAAGATGTCTGGAGGTCGCCAGAAAAGAAAACAAAGATCATCTCCCAAGAGGTCTCCCAGGAATCCAAGGAAAGACAAGAAACCCAAACTCGATTATCTTCAGGATACAGAGGTAAATAGCAGCAATGAAAAAGAAAAAACGTCAACGAAAATCGCCCACCATGACTTGCTTTCTGCTACAGATGGCCTTGACCCCGCCATTACTCCAGGTGATGGCCTTGACCTTGCCACTGCCGCAGGGACTTCTGGGATTGGGTTGGGAGATGTAAACATTGGGAATGTAAACAGTGACTCGCCAGACAGTGTTGTGATAGTGGATAGTTTGAGTGAGGACGAACTTTCTGAAGCCACAGCACTTTATTTAAGTGGTCACTACATAAAACCACAATTCCCTTCCAAAGGAGAGAAATTAAACCCTCCTGCTGGTAAAAACAAACCCCTCACCGCACAGACCAGCCCTGAAGCTGCCACAAGTACTGACTCCCCCTCAAATCTCCCCAATGTCACCACGTCCATCCCTGTCACTAGGGCTGTCTCTGACTGGCTGGAAAAAATCCCTGACTCCCCTATCCTACCTGATGACCTCATGTTTACACCTGCCCCGCCCACATCAGCTGACTTTACTGAAGCTGGGACTGGGAAAACTTCAAATAGTGACCCAAAAAATGACTCAAACGAGACAATTGATCCATCCACTGAGGCCCCAGAAGAAAATGAACACGATCAAAAGACAGTTACTGACTCTCTACCCCTCTCTCAAAACTCCAGCCAACCCAAATGAACGATCCTCCCTTAAAAAAGATTGTTTTTTACGATGGGAATAGCACTGTTTGCTCTTCCTTCTCTGGGTTTGCCGAGGAGGATATTAACAGGACCATAAACCCCGGTGCTAAAAAACCCTCACACCCCAACACTCCCCAGGAGAAGTGCTTCTCAAACGCCTCTCAGCAGAGGAGGGACAAACTGTGGGGCTGGCGAGAAGACCCTAACTGATAACTTCTCCAATCTCCAGGAATTCATTAACACGTCAGTCCTGTCAAATGTCTCTCAACTGGAGAAAGCCATAACCAAGATGAATCACCTAGAGGAATCTATGATCACCTCCATACAGGAAAATATTGCAAAGTCAGTAGCAGATCAGCTCTCCCCTGTAACCAAGGAACTCATTACAATGAGCAAACTCTCCCTCACCAATAAATTGGATATTGCTGGAAATCTCCAGAAAATAACCGTTCTTGAGTCCTCAAATATCAGCATACAGGAAAGTATTAGCACCCTAAACCAAAGGTCCACTGACGTAGAGCAAAAATCAGAAGCAACAAGAATCAAATTGTCAGAACTGATCTCAAAAACCAATGAAAACTTCAAGACTAACGATGCTAAACACCTTGTCACTGATACCAGGATCCAAGCACAAGATGCTCAGATCCTTGAAATTGCTAAAGTTAAGACGCTTTTTCAAGAACTAGGTAATCTTAAATTTGTCTTCAACCAACAAATTGAGGATCTTAAAGCACGGGACAATAATGACGCCACAACCAAAGACTCCACTGCCCAAAAAATTGAGCAGCTCACCCAGGAACTAGCCACCCTCAGGACTGAAAAAGCGCAATTGAAAACACAAATAGACAACCTCACAGCCAACCCGGGAGGAAATGCCTATCCAGATGCATATTATGCTCGCGTCACTGGTCATACTATTGAGCGGAGCATAGTAGTTAAAGGCATAATAGAAACCCACAGGGAGAATCTTAATGCAAAAATCCTGTATCTTGCAAGTGAAATCGGAGCTGCTGTCTCCCCGGCAGACCTTAACAGGAGCATAAGACTACGTCGCATGGATGCCCCCCCCGAGTATGTCAAGCCCTGCACCCATATTGGTCTCACTGGCCAGTTTTGCTGCTAGAGATCAATTTCTGGAAAAAAGGGGTAACTGCAAACGTACAAAGGACCATAAATTTGTTAAAATAAACCCCCAGGAGGAAAAACAATTGAGGATTATCCGGTCACATATCAGACAGATAATCCAATACAACGAGGGGCTTGGAAGGGACGTTCCCTTCACTGATGACAAGCTGAAATTGGGAAATGAAATTTACAAAATCACTGAAATTGACAAAATCCCTCCTGACTTCCTACCCCCACAACTTAGATCTGCCGTCCCCACACACCAACAGGCTGATACCCCGCAAGCCTCACTACCTCCGTCAACCTCAAAAAAAGACATACCACCTCTGATGGACTTTTCACCCTACACCACTACGCCAGAAGCTAAACCAAAGTCAAATGAAAATCACCCCAGTCCCCCTTCAAAGAACACACCCCATAACACTATCCCTCAGGAAAAAAATGTGTGCCCTAGCACAAACACTCCCTTTCAGTTCGCCCCACAGCACCAAAAATCTGAAAAAAATACAGCTTCTAGGGACGCAGCATGGGACTCCTTTTACACTTCAACCAAGAACACTCCGAAAAGTGCACCCTGTGGCACCACTGACAGCCGCTCGAACATAGTGCCTCATGACACCCAAAACCAGTTACCCAGGACTGCATGGCCGCAGTCAAACACGGCCCATCTCACTTCCGCCGCACAATTTCCTCCATTATCGGTGACGTGCATGCCAAACAATAATGCCAGTAACAGTGCAAATTCCAAAAAACAAATGGTCAGTATGAGAACATCTGCCGCTGGAATCCTATACCGTGGTCAGGATGCATATTTATCAAACTTCCACGAAAATCTTTTTGAGTATCTGGTTGAACCCGGTCTTCTCCTCACCTTCACATGTGTCGAACAATGTTATGTTTTCTGTAAAGCCCGATTTGCCAGTGATGAAAACACACAAACTGATGTGATGAAGGAAAACATTCCATCCAAAATGAAAACCTTGGGACAGAAAGTAAAAAATCTGGACACAGCAGCCTGGGAACTTCATAGGCCTCATCTCATGTTTAACATTCTTATGGCCAAATTCACCCAACACCCGGACCTAGCTAAGAAACTTGCTGACACCTTCCCCTCACAACTAATTGAGGCAAATCCCTGTCCAACCTGGGCGGGTGGGATGGAGATAAATGACACTCGTTACGATGACTTCTACTACAAACTCCCAGGTGGAAATCTTCATGGGCGAATCCTAATGCAAGTGAGAACAGCGCAATCGGATGGTACAACTACTAAGCCATCCCACCTCTCCCAAGCACACCCCTCAGCTCAACAACAACATCAACAGCAGAAGCAAAAACAACAGCCCCAGCAGCATCAGCCACAGCAACAACTACAAAACCGACACCGCCATACTCAGTACCAACAACCTCCCCAACAAAATTACCAAGAGCGCCAGCGGCACCAGAGCCCACATCACCACTTCATGCGACAACCACAGCTTCAACAACCACAATATCAGCAGCAACATCGACACGGATCAGTGCGTCCTGTGCAAGATGCTCGATTGCTAAAACCTTCCTATGCGCAGCCTCCCACACAGAAATACCACCACCCTGTGCAACCACCAAAACAAAACCTTTATCATGCCACTACCCATCAAAGGAGATCAGTCTCAAAACCCAGATTTGTTCACAAATTTTCTGTGGACACAGACTGGGACTCGTCGCCTACCTACCCCCCACCCCCCACAAGACAGGTCAGGCCTTTAAACCGTCAGTACCAGGATTTTGACACATACTCCTCCTCCTCACTCAACCCAGCACATGAGCCCCTGCACCAGCATTTCTCTCAACAAGGTGCCCCTCCCCCATGTGACCAGGACTACTACAGGTATTAATACCATAGGGACTCGGAGGTTGGGTCAAGTGAACCTGACTGCTCACAACCCACCTACCAACTCCTGAGCTTTGGATTTACTCCAGCTTCTCACGCTAAGCTCTGGATTTATTCCAACCTTTCCTTAAAGCGACCAGTCATCCTGTTAAGCTCGATCTGGATTTTAATCCATCTCCCCCACTGACTCACTATGTGACTCAACTTTATCAAATGACTCCAGGCTCTGGATTTATCTGGTTATCACCCTTACATGGACAACCATACCTCACAAGTCTTACAGTCCAGCGCCAGGCCAACCCCCATAAGCATCTTAAATGGACACTTGATGTCAATATCAAATTTAATACATATCGCCTCACAAAAATACCGACCAACCCCATCCCAACTTGATTTGCAGTCATATTACACAATATCTGTCATTCCCAGTATATCCATGGTGCTGTTTTTATCGATCTGTTGTATAATACATGTGTATGTGCTTTCCATCTGTATTAGTCAAATACCCGCATTGTTACTGTGCACTGTTGATAAATATGTTCATTGCATGCCTGCTAGTCAGATATATAATATTCTTAGTCAGATACTGTTGTTGTAATGTGTGTTTAATTGCATGCTCTTGCCAGATACACATACATAGATTGTGGAGTTGTCATACTCCCCTTTCCTTCATACTGGGGACTCACACCCCCCCCCCCCTCCCCAATTGAGTTATACCCCCCTCCCCCGGCCTCCGACCCCCCCCCCCTTTTCCCCTCTATCTTACCCCCCCCCCCCTCCGCATATGCTTGACCAAGCACCAGCCCTCTATCTCACGATGGCTATCCACACTCAAACACTGCCAACCCCCTTGGTAGATTTGAAACTTGGTATCAAACCAGTGTATAGAATCAGTATACTATCTCTGGTTATCATTCATCCTTTTTTTCTTTTTATCTATTACTCCCCCCCCCTCCCCCTCAATCTCAAACTCAACAGTTATTAGTCAGATAAACAATAATCCCCCAAAAAAGTACAAGGGTTTCTCACTGGTGCATTTGAATTGTCGTAGCCTGTACAAAAAACTTGATGAAACCAAACTGGAACTTGAGGATTTTGACTTTATTGGTCTCTCAGAGTCATGGTTACATTTCCAATATGATGACACTTTATTACATTGGGCTGGAAAACAATATCACAGACTTGATAGAAAGTCCAAAGGTGGTGGTATTATTTGTTATATAAACAACAAGATATATCAATATACTACAGTTCTTGAAGATAAATGTATATCCACTAGAGACATCGAGTGTATTCCCATAATGGTCAAAGTTCCTAATAACAGAGTGATGTGCATAACCACTGTGTATAGACCACCAAAGGGCAACCCCTCAAATTTCGCCCAACACCTTAAATCAATCTACAATCCTAAGATTGAAAACTGGATTATTGGTGATGTGAACGCTGATTTTCTAGACAACTCACTACCTCGGACCCAAACTCTGAAAAATCTATGTAGGGACCTTCATTTAACATGGCATATCAATACTATCACAAGACCAAGGATAAGATGTGGTACCTGTATAGATAATATTATCACAGACTGTAAGTATGTATCAAGCTCCTTCACCAGCCCTAGTCTCATCAGTGATCATCTACCCGTATGTGCTGTCCGGATAAACACTGCCCGAAAAAAAAATCGGAAATTCAGGGATTACAAAAAGGAATGGATGACAGCTGATATTGTTAAGCTTATAAATGAACGTAACCACTATGTCTCCCTTTTCTTAAAATATAAAAATGATAATGATTTGGTACAGGCCAAAACTCTCAGGATACAAATCACAAAGTCTATCCGCGCAGCAAGGTCAATTTATGTCAGGAGGAAACTGTTTGAAAACAGGAAGGATCCAAAAAGATTTTGGCAACATATTAACTCCCTAATTAAGCCTCCAAAAGAGGAAGTGACCCCTGTTCTAATAGATCAAAAAACAAAAAAAGTGGTTGAAGACGTTCCTAATCATTTCAATAGATTCTTCTCCACCATTGGAAAAACACTTTTTGAAAAAAAGGATGTTGATCCACCCAAATTTATCCCTCCTGATCTCACTTCAGTTCCTCTAGCTCAGTGCCCCTCCTTCAAGGAGGAAGTTGTTAAATATCTCATAGACGATATAGATACTACTAAACCGTCTGGTATACAAGATATTAAAACAAATGTATTAAAAGATGCCTTTAAATGTCTCACAAAGCAAATCACTCACATATGTAACTGTTCTATCAAAGAGGGCACCTTCCCTCCCAGCTGGTCCCATGCCAAAGTCACCCCTATCCCCAAGACTGGTGATTTAGGAAATGTCTCAAATTGGAGGCCCATATCTATTCTCCCCTCCCCTTCAAAACTCATGGAAAAGTTAATTCAATCTCACCTAAGACAGTTCATTGAGGAACGCTCACTCCTATCAGAAGCCCAGTATGGGTTCAGACCTGGCATGGGAACAGCAGAAGCTATATTCGATTTCATAGAAGACATTGTGACAGCAAAGGATGACTCTACTCCTACTGCCGCAGTCTTCATAGATATAAAGAAGGCTTTTGATTGTGTAAATTATGACATTTTGTTGAACCAACTTGCAAATTCAGGCCTGGAAGCCCATCTCCTACACTGGCTTTCTTCTTATTTAAATGATAGAACCCAATCAACTGTTGTTAATGGTGAAACTTCAGACAAGGCTAAGGTCGAATTTGGTGTGCCTCAGGGTTCCATCCTGGGCCCCACTCTCTTTATTTACTATATCAACAGTGTCACGTCACTTAACTTGACCTCAAAAATCAAATTATATGCAGATGATTTAGTCGTATATTCCTCAAATAAGTGTTACACCGAAGCATTTGAAATACTACAGCATGATGTAAATGCCATAGTTAAGGCCGCTGATTCACTTGCACTTACCATTAATGAAGATAAATCGAAACTAATGTGGTTTTGCTCAAATAGGCAATACAAAAAGATCCCAAGAAGAGCCCTATTCATTAATGGTAGTGCCTTAAAAGAGGTAAATGAGTTCACATACCTTGGGGCTTGTCTGGACAGATCTCTATCCATGGCCCCACATGCAAAAGCATCCATAAAATCCACCAACTTCCTATCTTTCAAAATGGGAAAAATAAGAGACTTATTGTCCGTACATGACTGTATACAACTTTATAAACATTCAGTCCTACCAAAGTTTGACTACTGTTCCTTCACACTAACTGCTTGTGCCCAAAACCTACTGGATAAGATCCAGAGGATTCAGAACAGAATGTTGAGATGCATCCTCAAGGTACAGGTTTGGGATGAACATGTCTCCACCTTGCATGATTTATGTGAGGTTCCAACCCAGGCCTTGAGACGTGACGAACTGCTCTGCTCACTTATGTATAAAAAATACCAGAAAAAACCTCCACCCCCTATTCAAAACCCTAGAACTCGAAATGATTACAAATTAAACTTCCCCCTAAAAAAAACAAAAACTGCAGCATACAGGAAATCAGCCCCTTATGTTGGCAGAGTCCTATGGAATAGACTCCCCATCAAAATACAGGAATCCCAGAGCAAGGCGGTTTTTAAAAGTCAGGTCAAAAGGTGGTTTGGAACCAACCTCAAAGGTCGTAGAAAGGCCACCCTTACCGGTACTTACCCGGTCTAATGACTACCAGTCTTTGTCTAGCAAGGTCTATTTGCTACTGCCCAGTGTCCCCTATGTACACCACCACTCACAGCAGTCAAAAACACTCTCCCTCCCTGACCCTCACCTTATGTGGCTTTTTTTTTTCTTTTCTCATTGTCTCATTGTAAATAATCCATACCTTAGAACAGCCTGCCCTATGCAGCCAAATAGACTGATCTAATGTCTAGATATCCACTAAACTGTATCAAACTACCCTGTTTCTACCTTGTCATTTCGATGTACCGCACAGTTTTATCTATCCTCACGCTTAAATTCTTTCTCTATCCCCCATTGTTTCCTGGTTGGTCGGTCGTGAATCATTGTAACGGAAGCATCATACAGAACGAATAAACTGCTATGAGGTTACATAGATGAAAAAAACAACAAAAAAAACTGGTTTATTAATATCCTTATTATTATTATATTAGGGGAGACCTGAGGTTATGCATCCTCTACCCTGTCCAGTGTTCCAAGATCGGATCGGGGTCAGGAGATGAGTCCATTTCACAAAATCAATAACTTTTTTTGGCAGGGCAGGTAGGGGGGAGGGCCAAAATTTTGTATACAATATTACAGGGATGAGGTGAGAGAAACATACTGTTGCTGAGACCTGGCTGTTAGATGGTGGTGCATTTTCCAAAATTAGAGATTTCTTTCTTGTATATATATTTTTTGAGAATTGTTATGTAACACTTGGCTAGACCCCCCCCCCTCCCCCCCTGTAACACTTTGTAACAAACTTCATGACCCCCCCTCCCCCCCTATGCTGTTACGTAATATTTGAATGGCCCCTATATATAATATGTATAGTTTATAATAAATTTGGATAGTTATGTTTACACATGTTTATTATATTATCACATATAGGTGGAACAAAAAAGGAGGCGGGGGGTGTGTAAATTCCCATTGCATTCTATGGTTAAGACATGTTATGCTTTACACAGCACTCTTTAGCATGGTCATTCCATGAACGTTGTCATGAACGTTACCCGGGGGGGGGGGGGGGGGGCACTGACTCTTTGTGGGTGACTATCAACTGCCGCGCTACCGCCCCTCATTCACCTACAGGGTGACCAGAGGATGTAATTAACCGCCCCTCCTTTTAAAGTAATGCATTTTTTTTGTGAGTGACCGCCCCTTTAATTGGGCAAAGTAAAATCAAAGCTATCTGCTTTCATTCCATCTGAGCTTCAGGGGCCAGACATAACAATGGCAAACTTTCTAATTAGAACTTTCTAACAATCATAAACGTGTCTGTGCTTTAATATTGCTATATAAACACGAGAAATCTTTAACCAGGAAGCACAAGTCCCTTTAAATACTTTTGATGATATAAGGAAGGCTACCACCCTTCCATTTGGGTCCCCCCGGGGCACCGTTACCACTGTGATACTGATAGCCGATAGTGCATTAGGGGCGATCCATTTAGTATGTCACGCCCGAGGGGGTGGGGGGTGTGACAAAGTGTGACAAGGGGGTGGGGGGTGTTAAGCATTGTGTGACGTCACACTTTCAGATTTTTTTAAAACCATGTATTAACCCCTTCCACCCGGTAAGCCAATATATTGCACAAAATTGCATTGAGTTACAATAAAGCCAGTGGTGAAGGGGTTAAATGAATGCTGTATAATTAGTCATATTCCAGGCTAAAACATGCTTATTGTTGTAGTAGACCTACAACTCCTAGCCCTTCTACTAAACACAGGTCAGCCTTCATCATCCTTCTTCTGCTTAACTGACTTCAGTGCCATGCAATCACTGTAGAATGTAACGCAAGATCCTGTAACTCTCTGTAGACACAGAGAAGTCTCCACGACCGTATTGTGGAACACATTGCAGATGTGGAACACAAACGGTACTCAAAAATTGAAGAAGCATACCACTTCAATAGACCTGGAGACCAGGGGCGGATCCAGGGGGGGGGGGGGGCGCAAGGGGCGCGCATCCCCCCCCCTATTTTTTGGTAAATTTTAATGTGGATGGTTCAACACCCCCCAATGTTGTAGGTATTACGGCGCCCCCCCCCCCCCCCTTTCCCAAATTCCTGGATCCGCCCCTGGACACAGCGACCAGAACATGAAAGTCTATATTCTAGATTTTATCTATGAACATTCACTGTCAAAACGAGCTAAAAAACTCAGGAAAACCATTGAATGGAAATGGGTCCAGAGATTGAGGACACTGATCCCGCTTGGGATGAACATAATGGAAAATCGCTTTGGCTAGACTCGCCATCCCCCAAAAAAAGCCACGTCATTTTTTTCCCAACATTGAACTCTACATCCATGGGTCCAGGTTGTATCTCGAAATTATATTTTTTAACTAAAAAAATTCTATACTGCCCTGTAGTTTTTTTCAAGAATAAAACAACACGGGAGAACTATCAATTATATACATGTATTACCGTATTCGACGTAATAAGCACCCTCCCCCTAATGAGCGTCCCCTCCTCTTTTTGGGGCATTTCTAGACTAGAACAAAGTCTCAAATTTGCCGATTTTGGAGATTCCCTAAAACGTCATGAAAATGATTTTATAAGCGCCCAGGGCGCTTATTGCCTCGAATACGGTACTGCTTTTTTTTAAACAACAGGGGTTGATTTTTTTTTTTTTACTAAATTTCCTAAATTTCCAAATTAAATCTCCTCTGCCCAGCCAAGGTTTCCAAATCCCCCCCCCCCCTCCGCAAATCCATCAGCTCCTCTATACTATAATCTAAAGGAAGATAAAAATCATAAGAACATCGAAATCCTCCAGCCACCAGCATATGTCTCTAACTGATAACATATCTATAAAGGGACGGTACAGTAAGATCTCTATAAACCGCCATGCCTCCTTGCTGGCCGAAATTGGTTGGATGGTGAGTGCGGCGGTTTATTGCGTGAGATGTGTATGGTGCCGTTAATATACAAAATATATGTTTAATAGCTGTTAAATACTTGACTAAATGTTATTCAGCATAATCCTGAAGGCGGACCCTCGCCTGAAATGATCTGGTACGCCATGCCATAGTATGAGTTTATATGTTATGAGAGATCAATAAAAAACAATTAAATTTAAAAAAAGTACCCGGTAGATGTTGGTATGGCGGATTATAGAGATCTGACTGTAGTCTTCTTCCTGAATAGACTGACTATCAAAGTATCATAGTCTTACCTCGTTGACGGTGGAGGGGTGGTTCCTGATGAGTTGGTTCGCTACGAGCAGACATGCCTCCACCTTCTCCCCATCGTCTGAGCTCATCACACCTGCAACAACACAACATGAACCACTCTGATGATGCCAATCCACTTCAACGGTATTTCAAGTACCGTAAAACCCCGCATAGAAGCCGCGGCTAGTACGTGAGTCAGATCGGCGGTGCGGCTTATAAGATCGGCCCAGAGTCAGGGTGCGGCTTATACACGAGTTTTTGCCACTATGATACAGTACTAAAATTGGCACATTCAGATCGCCAGTGCGGCTTATAGGATCGGCCCAAACTCGGGGTGCGGCTTATATGCGAGTTAGGCTTATACGCGAGGTTTTACAGTAGTATAAACAGTAATATCGGCAATGTATTAGAATTTGACACTTTAAGGGCCACAATGTGCTATGCCTTTTGGTTTCATGATGCATAAATGCAGCCCTGATACACCCTTTAAAGGCCGCATAATGCTTTAATGTATCATACCCATACATGAGTGCAGTCCTGGCGAGTCTACTTGCCGAGGCCGCATTAGACATTCATGCCGATCCTTTGGGAATGTATCAACCCCGTAGGTTCAGTATGATGCATGAATGTAGTCCTGGAGAGTTAATAGCCAGGGTTGCATTCATGCATGATGACGATAAAGGTACATAAAGGGAATAATACATGCACTATGTTGCCCTTAAAGGGTTAATTTAAATGAAATAGGAATGAGAACTGCAACACTTTTACAACATCTCTAGGGGGCTATATATATGTCCTATAAAAATGAACCGAATGCAATGTTAACTAATTTACACTTACCTTCCATGCAGTCTCTCAGGTACACAGGAGCCTTGACCTTGGAGACTTTGGTGTCATTTGAAAGGTCATAAGGCTGGAGGTCATCATCGCTGAAAGGAATCACATGAAACATATACATATGGGGCTGTGTCTCACGAACTTGGGCCAATGTTTTTGTCTCTGACCGGGTGCCATCTCTGACCGGGTGCCATCTCTGACTCGGTGCCATCTCTGACCGGCCTGAATACAAACGGTTTAACCCGATCAGAGATGACACCCGGTCAGAGACGAAAATATTGGCCCAAGTTCGTGAGACACAGCCTTAGTCATTCAATTTCAGAATGCTTGTCTTGATTATAGTATGCCATTGATTTGTCTATACTGTATTGTCATAAGACTGCTATTGTATATTACCTGTCCAAGTCAGATCCATCCTCTACTGTGGTCTTGGCTGTCTCCACGTTTGCTGCACTTGGTCCTGGTTCAATGTTTGTGGCTTCCACTCTCCTGCAAACAGGAAAGTCAGAATAAAGAACTCCTCTTATCTCTCCTCTTTGATTCTTTTAGTTCACATATTAAAGTTAAACGACAGGTTCGATGGCGGGGGTTGTAGAATAGATTCCTATATTTACCTTTGTAAGTCCAGTATGGCATGGTCCGGAGCTACAGCTGGTCCGGGGTCACATGGAGGGGTCAGGAGGTCAAGGAGACGCTCGACCTCCTCATCACGTTCATACTGCAACACAACCATATCACTGTAAGAGCTGTATAGTTCTTTAATGTTGCCATGGTGCATTAAAATGCATCCCTGGCGAGTTCTGCATTCAAGCATCATACCGATCCTACGGGGTTGATAGACTTGCCAGGACTGCACTCATGTATGGGTATAATACATTAAAGCATTATGCGGCCTTTAAAGGGTTAAATTCTTAGGACCACATTAATATCGGTGTTGCTCCCATGATCAGGGTTGCCACCGACAAGGTAGTATTAAATTCCCTGACCTTTCCCTGACATTTCCATGACGTTATATCAAATTTCCCCGACAATTGTGACATAAACCCAATGTTTTTAAATGCCCTCCAACTATTAGTATGCACTCTTTTTTAAAGTTATCTTCTACTTAGCGAGTGATCGTTATTTAACAACAGGGGTTTTGTGTATCGCGTGCGGGCAAAAATTTAACCCCCTCCTTTTTGAGGATTTAGATATTTTTATCTCTTAAAATCATAGTAAAATACAGGCTTTTTTTTCAAAGAAAAGAGGTGACTTTTTTGGTATTTCAAAGATTTTCCCTGACAAAATATCATTTTCCCTGACATTTTCAGAAAATATCATATTCCCTGACATCTTGCCAAAAAATCTGAAATTCATTGACATTTCCCTGACCTGGAATGAAAAATATTTTCCCTGGCATTTTCCCTGACAGTGGCAACCCTGATGATGCAGTTCACCCGAGGTGATTTTGAGGGTCCTGGTCGGTAGTTACGTTCCAGCCCTGCGCCATGTTGTTCTCCCGCTAAAAGTTGGTCTACGCAGACAAATAGATACATGGCACTTTCGATTTCTTTGCTCACCTCAAATTGTAGTTTGTGGTCTCCCTTGGGGTCAAGTCTGAGAGACACCTGCTCGGCGACCACCATGCCCAGACGGCGCACGGGGGGCAGGGACGACTCCAGGTGCGGCTGCATGCCCGTCAACAGGCACTGGGTCAGCTCTGGAGCAGACGACATTTAGAAATAAGAGGCAATCGCCAAATGTAATAGTGATTCAATGGATAAAGCTGTCCACAGTGGTGTAGGTAGGAGGGGGGGGGCTGCACAGGGTGGGAGGCTATCCCTTATCACAGGGGTGAGGTTGGACGCCAGGATGTCTGGTCTAAAGGTAATCCCATAGGAGGAGAGGAAAGGTACATAGGGGATCGAATGAGTGTAAAAGTGAGACTTGAGAAAAAGATTGAACGTGTGATTAACATCACAGATGACTCAGGGTCAGGGTGATGAAGTGATTGAAATGATGGACTAAATAACTGAATCCGTAAATATTATTTCAGGAACAATGATTTTTTTGTCCATTCTGAGAGCAGGAATGTATTCCTGGGTCAAAACTACCCTCAAATCATGTGTCACACTAGTATGTGATCATATTTCAGCTGAGCAGGTGTGCGTGGGCGAGCTGGTGGGTGTGGGTGAGACCGTGGGTGTGGGCGAGCTGGTGTGTATGGGCGAGCAAGTGCGTCTGGGCAAGCAGGTGGCTGTCGGCGTCAGCGCCTGGTGGCTTGTGACCGCCGTTTTACGTCTCGGCTGAAAAGCGAGTCGATCGGAGCATCAGCAGCGACACCATCTTCGGTTCTGTTTCGCCGTGTCGGCCGGCCGCGGGGCGGCGTGTGTAACAGATGATTAACTCCCCCCAGTCAATTACCACTGCCTACATATCTAGCAGGGGGGGGGGGGGGTACTCACATTTCCATATAGTCTTTGTAACAACATGTGCATTGTCAGTGCAAAGTGAATCAGGGTTATCACTGTTACAGAAATAATAGCAAGTAACCCCCCTGTAAATTACCTCTAGTACTTAAGTGTTTGATAGATGTCTGAAAAAAAGTGTCTCACCTACCCCTCCCATAGAGATAGCATTGGTTGTCACGAAATATCCAAATTTGGGGTTATCGGTTATCTTCGCGCTCCCATAGAGCTCTATGCTGAAGCAAATTACTACCAATTACGACCTAATATTATTTTTCGTTTTTTTGGGGGGTTTTAGTAGGAATTTGTGAAAAACAAATACACCATTAGATAGATATTGTGGAAAGTGATTTATTGAGACCATGCAAGATGCAAAGAGTGAAATATTGACCAAATGGGAGCAATTTCATTTTTTCAAGGAAAAAGGTGTCCAGAATCGTCTCACTTGACTCAGGGGGGACCCTGAGTCAATGAGAGACTTTAATGAGGATGAGTCGATGTATATGGACTGATGAGATACAGACAGGGGAGAAGGGCTAGATAAACATGGTAGATATAAACAAAATAACAATGCCAAAAAGAAAATTTAATGTGTCTATAAGGAGAACTTGTTGGTTTAGACACAAAAAACGAACTTCATGAACAAAACTTGAAGAGAATACTAATGCAATTCATGCAATGCTTACTATCTTTGTTCTCTGCGGCTGTCTGATTGTCGAGGAAGGCGAGGCAGATCAGGATAGCGCGACAGATATACTGGTGTTGGTCGTACGATGTATGACGCACCGCACTCGCGTCACCCCACACCTCAAACAGGGTGGTTAACAGCTGAAAATGTTGGGGAAAATGTTTTTGGTGTAAGGTATAACTGAGTGGTTAAGACTTGTTTTATGCAAACAATAAATTGATAATATCTGCAGCAGTGGCCTGGTGGTCGAGAGTTCGCATGCAGTAGGTCAGCGGTTCAAATCCCGACTAAGGACAGAGGACTCATCAAAATCTTCCTTAAAAATCTCAATGAAAGCGGAAAAAAAAGAAAAATTCACTTTATGTCTGTTCCCAGACTTACCTTGACATACAGGTGTTTACGGGCGGGAGAGGATGACAGGTGACCTATGATATTTTGAGGCACTTTGTCCTGAAAGGCAAAGGAAATAAGGAATACATCAGAATACGTGTGCCTTGGTCACGATGTGTCACTCAATTTCCAGTACAGATTCGCTACCATCTCCTGTCTAGCTCCAATGGTAGAGGACGCACAGGGAAGTTACATTACTATGCGTTAGTTCACATTTTTAGTCCCCCCACTTGGCCAAACCCCAGTAGAGTAATTTCATTAGTCTATTACACATATATTGTTAATACTTTAGTGTTCTTGATCATCTTAAAATAGTATTACCTCTTTGAAATGCCGCAGAAGGAGAAGTTTATTTGTTAATAGGTAGTTCAGCTGCCGGGAAGTGACTACGCTGTTTCCTAGGAACTTGTTGACTGTACCATACCTGAGTACCAGTAAGTAAAAAAGTGAAATTAGTGCATGTCATACACCCCTAAATTAGAGTTACAGTAATAGTTCATGTAGTATTAACCTTACCAGTGCTGCATTCATGCATCATACCGCAGCTTCGGTGGTAAATCAATTACGTACAGCAGCTCTGGTGAGTAACTCGCCAGTGCTGCATTCATGCATTATGACGACAAAGGGCACAGCATATTAAAACACAATGCGGCCCATAAACCTTTGAATACTGATCAAAAAGTACATAGCTTGATATGGGGACGACCTCTGAGAACTAGTAGTTTCCAGGAGGATGGACCTCATATCAATTCCTATTGTAATCCTATGTAAATGGCATCAACTATAGTCGACGCTAGGCCTCAAAGGGATAACTGATTACACCTACATAAAAGGCCTGTTTCTGACAAACATATACAGGTATGAGCGTGGTCCCTTACAACAGCGTATTAAAACACAATGCATCCCTTAAATGATTACTGTAAATCTACATAAAAGGCCTGTTTCTGACTAACATATACAGGTATGAGCGTGTGTCCTCACCATGGAGCAGCCTGTATGAGTGGCGTGATGACTGCCTCCAGGGTGGTGTCGGGTACCCTGGTGAGGAGTCCCTCACACACCCGGCTCCACACAAAGTCCCTCTCCACCAGCACCGCCACCTGCGGCACCAGCAACCCCCACACACGGCCTGAAATAAGACGTCAAGGATCGTGTGATTTAGGCAAAAAAGAAAGAAAAAGAAGTTGTGTTCAGGTATCCCTATCGACCCTTTTTTTGGCCCTACCCAATTTTTTTATATTTTTTTTGGAAGGTATTTTTGTGTTTTTTCTACAAAAGAAATCTTTTTTTTACTGAAATATATTTTTGCTGAAAATTATAGGAAAATGAGAAGAATTTCGTCTCAAAATCCTTTAAAAAAATGGTAAAAAGAAACAAAACAATCGATCTACCTACCCATTTTTTTTGGGCCATGTTACCTGAACACAACTTTTTTTTTTGCCTTATATGACATATGACTCAGAGCACTTGGGTGTGCATGATAGAAAACCAAATAGATGATGCTAAAAGAACATCTTGAAATTGAGACATAAAATGCAGTTGGTTTATATGGAATTATATGAAATCAGTGAGATATCGAATCACTTAGCAGATCAATAAACTGAACATCTGTCAGGATTTGGACACAGACATTCAATATAGTTACTCAATGGGTGAAAACATGTGTGGCCCTATAGCTCAGTGGCTAGAGCACTGGTCTTGTAAACCAGGGGTCGTGAGTTCAATCCTCACTGGGGCCTAAGCTAAGTTTTATTTAAATACTCGTTGAGGGAAGTATTCTAAGATGATAAGTTACAAAGGAAATGTGACTGTTATTCAATATTGAAAACATATACTGGTATAGTCTAGCTCTTTAGAACAGGTCATGCAGTAAAGCCAGGGTTCCCCATTTAGACAGGCTGTCCCAGTGAAGCGAAGGGAGAGACCCGGGTCACTATCCCCACTGGGAGTTAATCAAACTTTCAAGCGGATTTGCTATACAGAAATATATAAAGGAAATCAGACCGCTATGCAACATCCAATAACATATGTGGCCCTATAGCTCAGTGGCTAGAGCACTGGTCTTGTAAACCAGGGGTCGTGAGTTCAATCCTCACTGGGGCCTAAAGCAATTTTGATTTAAAATATTAAATGTGTGCACGAATGACAGTTACAATCTTGAGCCAACTATACATTAACTATACATCTCTTCCAAAAACAATTGACAATACGAGAATAAAATAACACAACATTGAAGTGTGCTTTTAGTTACCTCCATATCCACTGACACACAGTTTGCCCAGTAGCTGTCCTAGAAAGTGAATTGAGCATTCCTTATTTCCCTTCAGATTGTCGTGTATCCGTTGTAAGGTTGCTAGGAAGTCGCTTACAACCAATGGTACATAGTGGTCCGGGTAGAAAACATCACTGAAGGGGGAAGATGAGAAAATATTAATTGTCTATTTGTCAATACATATGGATTTTATCATCACTCTGGAATCACTATCTCTCTACTGTTAGAGTTAGAGATGATAACATTCACTATGTTTTCGATACTCTATTTTGTAGTGGAATTAGGTTTCCCTTGCCCTGGTGGTAGGCCACTACGTTAATCACTGCTCCCCATTTTATGTATACCATTATGGTATTACCGATCCAGTAATATATTTAGGTAGAGATTAGTTGATAGGCCAGGAACAATGGTATAATTGTTAGCAGTCTCAGCTCTGAGGTGAGCAATCCAGGTTCGATTCCCGGTACAATGTAGTTCTAGATACTGCTTTTCATTTGGTCGCGAGGTTTACACATCATACATGTATACCCTTCACATTGACCCAACCACTATACCCGACCATCTGTGATATCAGTAAATGACCCCCTACCTTGTCTCCTTGTGTAGTTTGTTGGTGACCCTCTCAGGTACAGTGGCTATCAGGGTGACCAGATGGTGCCACTGCTGCTGTGTGTAAGGGTCCACCTTACCGCCCCGCCCCACCTCACCCCGACTCACACCCAACTCACACTGCTCCCACAGGAGGCGCGCCGACTGGTGCTCCCTCAGGAAGGTCTCCAGTAAAGACACACACTTCTGAAGTTTGTACCCAGCACTGAAAGTGAGAAATAAAGTCAAAATATTGTTTAAAAAAAAGAATACTGAGTTTGTACCCAGCACTGAAAGTGAGAAATAAAGTCAAAATATTGTTTAAAAAAAAGAATACTGAGTTTGTACCCAGCACTGAAAGTGAGAAATAAAGTCAAAATATTGTTTAAAAAAAAAAGAATACTGAGTTTGTACCCAGCACTGAAAGTGAGAAATAAAGTCAAAATATTGTTTAAAAAAAAGAATACTGAAAACTTATTGTTTCATATTTCTCCAATTGATTTTTACTTTATAGGAGTATGGGCCGGGGATGGCAAGACTAAAGCAGTCATAGAGTATAGACAAACGTGTGATATGAAAACAGTATCCGACAATTAATAGGTCTCTATTTAAAATGGAATTAAGATGTTATTGTCGTTAGCACCTAGACTTAAGGATCGTTCTATGGGTGACCCCAATTTCCTTTTTTTCATGTCAATTTCTTTTTTTTTTCAAATCGCATCCATAGTCTCAATCACTTACCTGTATTTGCTGATGCTATCGACGAGCACTGTAAATGATTCTGCAGAGATCCCTTGTAAGAAGAATACATCCACCAGAATAGACACCTGGCCACGTGGTAACTTCTCCATCCAGTCCACACTGAACAGCCCTACCAACATCTCCAACCACTGTTGGTAATGAGAGATCATAAACTCATGCCTGCCCTCTCTCATGTGTTCCTCTGGTAGGGGAAGGTCACTCTGACGACCTTCAATTCTCAGATTGGGAAGGAATCTGACCATGGTCCTTAGAGTGTTTGATATTGTAGCACCATCTGAGGATGTACATTTTAATACATTCTGAGACTCCCGGACCACTTTCCTCACTTGTAACTTAACACCATGGGTTAGGGGTTCCTCCATCTGAAATGGAAATGAATGATTAAAGCCACACCATGGGGTGGGGTGTTGTGTGATCTATTTTTAGTTTTGGGTTGGGGTGGGGGCGGCCCGGGTGGGGGGCAGTCAATCACCCTATCAAATAAGGGGAGGTTGCGGATCGATCCTTCTATCTATATAAAGAGGATGGCTAAAAAATCAGTACAAAGAAAAGGAAGCCCAGTAGATCTATATGCAATGTAGTAGAGGTAACAATTCAAAGCCCGGGGGGGGGTGTTGCCGCCTTTTTTTTGGGGGGGGGGGGGGGGTGGAGATGATGGATATATTAATTAGATAAATGGGATAAAGTGAATGCTATCATCAATACCAATGGTAACATTAGCTACTAGCTACTACTATAACTACCAGTTCACAAACAAGCAAAGCAGAGATACGGTAGTTAATATGATGTCGTTAGGGAGTGATCATTTATCATCAACGGGGGGGGGGGGGCAAAAAAATTTGGATCCCTTGACCGGGGGTGAAAAAAATTTGGACCCCTCTTGGGGAGGGGGGTAAAAAAAATTAACCTGTTTTGAGCCAAAAAGCGCGCGTTTTACTATGCCTCAAAGGGCCCGCACGCGCGCCAATTTTCGACCCGTAATTTCGACCCCTTGACCAGGGGGGGTGTAAAAAATTTCACACGCTCCGTGGGGAAACTCACCACCCCCCCCCCCCCCCCTGTTGTTAAAAATCGATCACTCCCTTAGTTAGGCTATATCATAGCCAAGGACACGATCAACCCTAGCTGTGTGGCAAGGCCTCTGGTTCCAGGGGGACCCGAGCAAAAATCCTGTATCAATCTTTGACCCGAGGTTGAAAGCTCAATTACTAGATCAACCCCTCATTTTGGAGGTGTTAAAAACTTTATTCTTTAAAGTAATTATTAATCTTCTGGTACACGTTTAGTCACTTGAGTAGGGGACATATTATATATTGGTAGTGGAATGTAATATCTTATTTCATTTCCAAGAAGAGCATATACGATGTTATAATCATTCACATAGACTCTAGGTGAGTTCGGTACCAGGTTTTTATTGACCGGATCTATTATGATCTACCAGCCTGCCTACTACCTGGGCCCACCCCTCACAAAAACCCAGCTAAGTTTTACTGAAGCCTGTTCCTTGCGAGGGGTGGTCTGAGGGAGTAGGCAGGCTGGTAGATCCGGTCAATAAAAACCTGATACCGAACTCACCTAGTGTGTCTGAGTATAGACTACATACCGTACACGGTACAGGGTCAGTGAATTGTCGGTGAACTGAAGCAAAATAAACCAAAATATCATAACAAATTCACTGTCTGTGGAAATTGTCAACGCGTTTAAGTCATCTGTATGGGGTGATCCCATACCTTATTATCTTACCTTACTCTTTGCCAATGAACTGTATAATTCCTATTCCGTTTATATCAGGATTTAGTAAGATAAATCTGCAAGAAGCGAGCACCGGGTTCCAGCATGGGCGAGAAAAACAATCTTATATTATCGCTCAGCGGAAGTGCGACCTAGTTAAGTGCGCATGCGCTTTGTTTTGCTTGGATACAGGCAGCTGTCTGCATTTTGTCAATAGATTGCATGTATATTGCCACAAGTTCACTGTCTACACCTGTCTACGAGTAGGATACACTAATATAAAAATGGCAGAAGAAGCACAAGATAAGAAGGGAGCCGAGGAGCCCAAGCGGGTTGTGCATACATATCCTCTTGTTCGGGTACGTAAGATGTTTGGTTGACTCAACTTGCTTGCAAATCTTCAACTGCCTTGTTTCTGAGACTTCAACTTTTCAAGAAAGGAAGAAAGAGTTGTGTGTGGTGTCATTATAAACACAACAGTAATGACGTTGCTTTTACAGTTATGCTGTCATTGACATGTATTATGATTATTATGTATACATATCTATGTATCTAGGTTAATTATTTGACGTATACCCTGGTGACATCATAGAAATAGACCCTATATTTTAACACAATAATACAATACAAACTTAGTGAATGCTATCATCAATACCAATGGCAACACTGGCTCCTAGGTACTAATACTATAACTACCAGTGCCACTACAGTATACCAGTCCACAAACAAGCAAAGCAGGTATATTTAATATGATGTTGTTAGCTAGGCTACATCATGGCCAAAGACACGATTAAAGGATATCCATTACCATTAGAATGCTTTCCCAAAGCATGCTGGATGGAATTGACTCTAGTTGTAGGCCCTAGTATTAAGTAGATCTAGCCTAGAATAGGCTAGATCCTTTCTTTGAACTCTACTTTTCTTGTTTTAATATGATGCATCATGTACGCCAAGGCCTACCCTCGACCACATACTACACTTTTCTTAGAAAACTTATAGATATTGTACACCTTTTGAGTCTAATTCATAAAGGTTGGAAATTCACTCCACGCACTGTTAGTAAAATTAGTGTTAGATAGCACCATCCAGCGATATAAATCTACCCCATGCACTATCTGACCATCATAGTCAATGTTTAACATAGTCATAGATGAATGATATGATACCTTTTTTACTATCAGGAACCAAGTAGGGGCCGAGTCATTTATGCCAGCTGGGGGGGGGGGGGGGGGGCTTGATAGATATGGGGGGTGGGGGTCATAATAGAAAACAGGCCCTCGTTGGGGGTGGGGGGGGGGGACACTGGAAAGCCTCCATGCTTGGGGGGGGGGGGGGTCATAATGAAACTATGGTCCATTTAGATGCTCGCGACCACAAGTGATTCCACAGGTGCATACAATATTTGCCCCCCCCCCCCCCAGCTGCTAATAAATGACTCGGCCCTAATGAAGTTACATTGGTTCCATTTCCTGGAGTTGAGTTAATCTCTTCTACTTGTACAGTAGATTAGTACCTGTATATTTGTGTGGAAAACATTTTGGTCTGTATACTGTTGTATATTTTCAAAAGTAGTACAGGTTGCTGCGTGACCCATTTTGTCTAAAAAAAAAAGGTCCACACTTTGATATGACCACAAGCATGGCTGCCTGTGAGGTTCTTAGCTACACAAGGATGATTTCACGCTTGCTTGACATGGGAGAGCATTTCAAGTGGAGTTGAATAATGTGTAAAATGCCATGCAACACATGAGCAGTCAAGTGTGCAACTTCTTCTGAACAAAGAAAATTGCTGTCCTCTTTTCTTTTACTGGCGACGACTCTATTTTGATATTCACACTCTGTAGGCCGACATTATCAAACAACAACATAAGAATTTTAATAGTGAGGACCAAGATATTAAATTAGAATAAAAGGTTGTTTAATACCCAAGAAAAAGAAGTACAGTTCTATGTACAAGTGGGTGGTGTGTGTGAAATCAGTTTGTGTACTACAAAGTTTGAAAATTGGTATCAATAGACGGAAGGAATTCCAAAACTGCTGAGCCAGATAAAAGAAGGGGTCTATTCTTTCCTTATTTTCCTAGATATGATCAGTTGGTCGACCAATTACCCTGAGGCTGTTAAGCCTAAGATAAACGCTCTACAGTTGGGGTTCCCTGTGCATGACATAGCAGACCCACGTTTAATATGGTGTGGTCTCCCCCCAGGGCACAAGGGATATTACACTTACTAAATTACAGGCCCCCCCCCCCCATAAAAATATGGGAGGTGTGAATAGGTAATAAATGGAACTTTAGGGCTGCCTATATATTGTAGCGGGAAGGAGCCGCTGCGGAGTCTGGAGCGCAGGAGTAGTTCGTCCGCCGCCCACCAGAGGGCGCCTCCGTAGCGAGCCCTATATTAGGGCGCGCTGCGGAGTCGCGCCTCAGTCTACTTTGGCTCAAGCTTGGCGACGGACGTACTCCCTGAGCTCCGAACTCCGCAGTTGGTCATAAGAACTGTTGATGTGCCTTATGTATAAATAATAACCTCTAGTCAAGCACTTTCCTGAATACAAGCCTTTATTCATAAACTGTCTGTGTTCTCGTGTTCCTTGCATTCCCCAGCCGGCCTTAGTCTTTCTATTACAGTGGTGACAAGCGGTTTAAAAAGACAGCAAATCACGCCCGGAGAAGATGGAAGGACGAAGGTCATTAGGGTTGGCATCGGCGAATCTGGAGGAGAGGATGAGGGACTTTGAGGAGGTGGAAGAAGTAGACGTGGGAGAGAACGTGTACCTCCGGACTCCGCAGAGGAAGGGGGAGGGAAGAGCAGAGTACGGGGGGCCCAGAAGTCTTCAGGAGACGGTCAAACCACCTCCAGGCTTTCCGCAAGGACCAGAAACGGAGGAAGGAAAAGAGGAGGAGGAAATGCGGAGAGCTGCGGAGTCACAGCGACAATGGGTGATGAAGTGGAGATCCGAGGAGGCCGAGAGAATCGGCAGAATGGAGAGAGAAAGGCAGCTCCAGAACGAGAAATGGGAGGAGATGGCGAAAGCATTCAAAGAAAAAGAGAGGTCCTGCGGAGTAGCAGATGAAGGAAGGAGGATATGGGCACCAAGAGAGGACGAGGGGAGTCTAGAAGGGAGAGAAAGTGCGGATACTGTACCATGGGCGCCGGAGGAGGAGGCGGCGGCGGAGGTAAACAAAGTTACCAAGGAAACCGTCCCGCTCTCGCGGCCAGCGCGGGATCTCGCGGGAGAGGAGTGCGGAGTCGACTCCGCAGCAGGAAACGGAGTCGAGGGAAGGGGAGGAAACGGGGCCACCCCCACGGGACATGAGTACATCCTACAGGAGGTGCGGGCGAGGATGAAGGAGATGGCCTTGGTGAAGGAAAATAAGAGGATAGAGGAGTCAAAGAAGGAAGTAGCTAGGGAAGTGGAAGCTTTGCGAATGGCCACGGAAAGGGAGGAAGAGAGGAGAAAGGGAGAAAGGGAAGAGATCAGCAGGATAGAGGCCAAAAGACGGGCTGAGATTAGGGAAGGGGCCGCAGCCCTGGAGGCAGAGAGGAAACGCATGGAGGCGGAGAGAGTGGAAAGGGCGGAGGAGGACGCCATGAGGGCAGAGTCGGTGCGGAGAGAGATAGCAAAGGTAGAAGCAGCTCGAGAGGAAGTAGCCAGGAGGGAAGCAGCGTATAGAGCGGCTATAGCAGCTGAAGTGCAGGGGCAAAGTGGGGCCACCATCAACCAAGGGGGTTGGGCGGGAGTGTCCACGGAGCCGGCGGAAAGAGAATGGGGGACGGGGTACGCAGAGTCCAAGCCGCAAGTAGATCCTCAAGTGGCAAACCCAGGGGGTATGCAGCCGTTGGTCTCAGCTACGTACATGGGGGGAGGCCCACCAGGCGGGGGAGACGCAATGGAATGGAAACCACAAGGTTACCAGCTGAATGCGCAGAAGTACCTGTCACCAAATGCGGCTGGGTCAGTCACGACGATGACACCGGGGGCAGGGAAAGGATTGCAGCAGGAAGGGAGCTGGGGCAGGAAGCCGGTGAAACCAGTCTACATGCCTGGGAAGTTCGACGGCCAGACACACCTTTCGGAATACCTGTCTCACTTCGATCTGTGTTGTACGGCGAACAGCTGGGACGAAACCACGGCCGGGGTATTTCTTGGGCTAAGCCTGACAGGGGTAGCAAGACGTCTTCTGTCGGGGATAGAACCAGGAGCGGAGGGAGGATACAGGAAACTGAGAGCAGCGCTCGTCTCGAGGTTCCAGCCCCCTAACCAGGCCGCCAGATACAAGGCCATACTAAAGGGCAAGGAGAGGAACAAGGGGGAATGCCTCCAAACACATGCGGAGGAAGTAGAGAGGTACACGAGGCTGGCGTACCCACTGGCGGACATGGCGACGGTGGACGTTATGGCAAAGGACCACTTCGTGGACTCCTTGAAGGACATCCAGATGCAAATGTGGGTACACCAATCGTCGGCTACTACCCTCTCCCAAGCGGTACAAGTGGCTTTGCATGCAGAAGCCTGCATGCGGCCGCATGGCTCGGCACAGAATGTCCGGGCCACGGGCCAAACAATGGGAGAAGAGCTCAAGTCCATGCGGGAGGATGCCGTGAAGGAGAGGGAGGAGAACGCCAAATTCCGGGAGACCATGAAGGCCGCACTAGGGAAACCGGCTAACTCCTCCTCTTCCTCATCGTCATACAAGGGGGGAGAAAGAACAAACCGACCGAGAAAGGACCGGCTGCCGATGTCCGAGATCCGATGCTACCACTGTGCCGCGTTGGGACACCAGAGGAGTAGCTGCCCCAGGTGGAGGGACGAGATAGCCGCAGCTGACGCAAGGGAGGCAAGCGGGAGTGCAGCGGGAGGAACCGCCTCCGCGCCGGCCATCATTCCACAGCCGGCGGAAAACTAAAACCGACCCTAGACAATGGCCAGTCTAGGGTCGACATGGGAGAGGGGCGCACAGAGATCGTGGTAGGACGCTTGGAGAAGGGCGGGTCCGGCCTCCTGGTGGAGGGGAGAATAGGGGACAGTAGCGTAGAATGTCTGGTGGACACGGGGGCTACTGTGAACATGCTCTCCCTCTCTTGGTGGCGGACCCATGGGGAACCAGGGGCCTACGAGGTGACAAACGAAGCTGTATACTCGGTGGAAGGGAGGCCACTACAATTATACGGGCGTGTCACGGTGCTGCTCCGGGTCAAATGTAGATCGTGGAAGGTGACGTTTCAGCTGTCCGAGCTACCTACGGACGCAATAGTGGGATCGCGATTCCTGTTACAAACGGGATTTCTGGTGGATTTGGCGGGGGAACGGTTGCTGCTACCAACGCTGGAGGAAGAAGAACTGAACTTCTGTCGAGTCATAAGCTGCCACACCAAAGTAATACCGCCAGGGGAAGAAGCCATAATAGGGGGATACCTGGTGGGAGACTGGACGGGAGGAGAAGGAGGCCTGGTGGAAGGCCTACGGGAGGTGGAGGAAGACAGGGGCCTGCTGGTCGGGCGCGCCTTGGTGGACACGACAAAAGAAACCACACCAGTGCGAATATTTAACCCTGGACAAGACGCAGTCGTCGTGTACAAGGACATGACACTGGCCTCGCTGGAACCCGTGGAAGAACCGGCGGAAATAAACCGAGGGGAAGCGGCTAAGTGCCGAGTCGCCACCTGCAATCCACAGGGAACCCCGGGGGAAGCGGACGACCTCATCCGCATCTTGACGGAGGGCGTCGAGGAGGATCGGAAGACCCCTTTGGAGAACCTCCTGCGCAAGCACTGTGGGGCGTTTCAGCTGAGACCAGGGGACACGGGGAGGGCAAACTGCATCCAACACCACATACGAACGGGGGAGCACCCCCCGATTAGGATGCCACCAAGGAGACTCGCTCCGCATCGGCGGGCATTAGTGGAAGCAGAGGTAGAAAAAATGTTAACCTCGGGCATCATAGAACCGGCAAACGGGCCATGGGCCTCCCCCGTGGTTCTTGTAAAGAAAAAAGACGGCACCATGCGTTTCTGTGTGGACTACCGCCGTCTCAATGAGGCCACGAGAAAGGACGCATACCCACTACCACGCATCGACGACTCCTTGGATACGCTGGCGGGGTCCCAATGGTTCAGCACCATGGACCTCGTCAGCGGGTACTGGCAGGTGGAGATGGCCCCGGAGGACCGGGAGAAGACGGCGTTCTCGACGCACCGGGGGTTGTACCAGTTCACGGTGATGCCCTTCGGACTGTGCAATGCCCCCGGTGCGTTCGAGAGACTGATGGAGGTAGCCATGCGGGGCCTACAATGGACGTCCTGCCTGGTCTACCTCGACGACATCGTCGTCTTCGCCCGAGACTTCGAGGGCCATCTCCAACGATTGGGGGAGGTACTGGGGCGCCTAGAAGCCGCCGGCCTGAAAATCAAACCATCAAAATGCCAGCTGGCTAGAAGGAAGGTCGGTTTCTTGGGGCATGTGGTCAGCAAGGATGGGATAGCTACGGACCCGGCGAAGATAGAGGCTATACGGGACTGGCCGGTGCCGGAGAGTCTGACGGAGGTGCGGAGCTTCCTGGGGCTGGCTGGTTACTATAGGGCTTTCGTCCCGGAATTCGCTACCCTGGCGAAACCCCTCACACAGATGGCAGATAAGGGACGAATTTTCAAGTGGGACAGGGGGTGTCAGGTGGCGTTTGACGAGTTGCGTCGCCTACTGATGGAGTCACCCATCCTGGGCTACCCGGAGGATGAGGGACAACTGGTCATGGACACGGACGCCTCTGACACCGGCCTTGGGGTGGTGCTGTCCCAAAGACAAGGGGAGGGGGGGGATGTACGAGAGATCGTCCTCACATACGGCAGCCGCACGCTCAACAGAGCGGAACGGAACTACTGCGTCACCCGTAGGGAATTACTGGCGATTATCTTCGGGCTACGAAAATTTCGACATTACCTACTGGGGAGGAACGTCCTCATCCGCACGGACCACGCAGCATTGAAGTGGGTCATGGCCTTCAAAGAACCGGAGGGACAAGTGGCCAGATGGATCTCCATATTGGACACTTACGATTACACTATAGAACACCGGGCCGGCAGGCTACACGGCAATGCGGATGGGCTTTCCCGGATCCCTTGCCGACAGTGTGGGAGGTCAGACGAGGAAGAGGAGGCGGTGCCGGCGTCGGTACGGGCCATTACTAGACGGGGAGCAGACGACCCGGACATAGCGGGGGAAGTTAGAGAGAGTTGGAAAAATGACCAGAAGGAGGATGCCGTTCTAGGGTTGGTGTACAAATGGGTGGAGGAAGGAACCGAACCTTGCAAGGAGACACTGGCAGACCAAGGGTACGCGGTGAAATCTCTGGCTACACAACTGGGTAGGTTGGCCATAAAGCAAGGACTTCTAGGGAGATGGTGGTTCGTCCCCGGAAGCAACAGAGCGTTTCAGATCCTGGTACCTGACAAAAGGAAGGCCGAGGCTTTCGAGGCAGCGCACGGGGGAGGTATGGTGGGACACTTTGGGAGGGACAGAACTGTACGGAAGCTACAAGAAAGATGGTACTGGCCGGACTTCAGAAGGGACATAACCTACTGGACGGCCACGTGCAAAATGTGTCTTGAAAGGAAGCCGGCACCCCACCCCACACGGGCTCCGATGGGACACGTGGGGGTGGGGCTGCCCATGGAGAGGATCGCCATAGACGTTATGGGACCTCTGACACTAACCCCCAGGAAGAATTTGTATATAGTAGTCATCATAGATTACTTCACGAAATGGGCCGAAGCGGTGGCCATCCCCAACCAAGAGGCGGCCACGGTGGCTCGGGCACTAGTGGACACCGTGGTGTGCCGGTTTGGGGCCCCCGTTAGTCTCCATTCCGATCAAGGGCGCAACTTCCAGTCTAACCTGTTCCGGGAAGTCATCCGCATTCTGGGGATCAGGCAGACCCGCACGTGTGCTTTCAACCCACGCTCGGACGGAATGGTGGAGAGGGCTAACCGCACCATCGAGGCGTTGCTCTCCGCGGTGGTAGCGGAGGACCACTCAGATTGGGACGAGCATCTCGCAATGGTCATGTCAGCATACAGGTCCTCGGTGCACTCCACGACCGGAGTGACACCAAATATGATGATGTTGGGGCGGGAAACTAACCTGCCCTTGGCCCTTCTGTACCCAGAGCCCATGGAAGGGGTGGGGGAGGGCAGGCCGGGGTATGTCGCTAGCCTGCAGAGGAACACCGCCACTGCCCACGCCCTGGCTCGGGAACACATTGGGACGTCGGTCGCCAGACAGAGCCGCAATTACGACGGGAGGGCGACCACCCGGGAGATAGAGGTGGGAGCCACGGTATACCACCACCACCCCGGCAAGAAGATAGGGCGAAGTCCCAAGCTGCAACGCCTGTGGACGGGCCCCTGGGTAGTAACGGCCCGCATCTCTCAGTCAGTGTACGAAATAAAGGGGGAGGGCAGGAAGGCCAAAGTAGTACCGTTCGATCAACTGAAGGTCATCCCCCCTCCTCCCCCGGGAGTACAAGAAAGAGAGGGGGCAGCAGTAGTTAGGTGGGTGGGGAAATGGTCGGGGCACGGCTGCGGAGTCGACTCCGCACCACCCGGGGGGAACCAGCGGGCAGAGCCGGGGATCGCCGCGCACCAGCGCTGGCGGGGGACTCCGCGAAGCTCCGCAGAAACGACCAGAGCGTCCCAGAGCATCACAGCAAAAATGAGGGGAAGGAAGGGAGTTACATCAACCACGGCTCCATCAAAAACTCGCAGGGAGGAGCAAGCAAGCTCAGGCTCCCGTAGAGATCGCAGTAGGTCTAAAGAAAAGGGAAGAGGGAGGCAAAATAAGGATGCAGACGACCGGGACTCCGCGCGGAGTTCGGCGGAGTCATCCTCTCGCGGCAGGTCTCGCGAGAGGCGAGATCCGCACCGCCCGGATGAGAACCATAATAAAGACGCCATCTTGACTCCAACTCCGCATGCAGACGACATGGAGGCAGACGGGTTGTATCACTGTTCCTTGTGTGATAAGACGTTCACCAAATCATGTAATAGGGCAAGGCACATCAGAGAGCAGCACGCAGATGGCCAGGCCATGGGATGGCTGTGCCCCCGGGGCACAGGCACCAACCGATGCCGAGGAGGGAATGCAGGGGGGGTCTTTGCCGCCGTGCGGAAAAGAGACCTGAGGAGACACCTCGAGGGCTATCACCGGGACCCTAAGCATCCCTGGGTGACCGGGGAGAAACCCATGCCGGACAAACACCCCATTGACCCCACCCTCCGCCGTCCCTCCTCTACTTCCCCAGCGTCCGCGGCCAGGGAGACGGCACCCTCACCGTCTGCGGAGTCGGCCAGCCGCCGACGATCCTCCACACCGGCCCGGGGGTCCAGCAGCCGGAGGGAGAGCAGCGCCTCCGCCAGTAGGAGCCGCGACTCCGCAGCCCGGCCCACTACCTCTGGCAACAGCAAGTCATCCCCGGCTGGTAAGGGTAAGACCACTTCCTCGTCGTCTAAGGCGGTCCCTAGTGTGGTGGTTGTGCCTAATCGATCGTCTCCCAGAGTGGAGGAGAGGAGAGCCCGAGAGAGACAACAGGCTGCGGAGTCATCCGCGGAGTCGGGCAGGAAGGTAGCCACCACCTCAAAGGGCACTCCCACCGGCTCCTCCAGCAAGACCTCCTCCACCTCTACCCCCACCGGCTCCTCCAGCAAGACCTCCTCTGCCTCGTCCACCTCTACCTCCACCAGTTCCGCCAGGAAAACCTCCTCCACCTCATCTACTGGCTCCACCTCTGCCTCAGCCAGAAAGCGGGGGAGAGAAACGGAGGAGAGTACACCGGGGGGAAAGAAAAGGAAGGAGACAGTGGTCATGCTACCCCCAAATAAACCCCCGAGACAGGCAGCAACTGCCGAGGAGATCGGACTGCGGGTGCCGGTGGTGGTACTGACCCGTACCCCCACAAAGGCGGAGCGAAAACAACCCCCAACCAAAGAACCAGAAGAGATGGAGGCGGCACCATCGGGCAGTGAATCAACCCTAACGGCCTCCGAGCAGCTCACCACCTCACCCCTGCAGGAAGAGCGGGCGGACTCGCTGGGCCCCTCACCCGGGTTCAGCCTGGGCTCGCCGGAAGGCCGACCGGCAGCCAGCATCTCCTCCGAGGCAGAAGCGGCACTGGCCGCCACCAACCTCATGGCAATGGGGACCCCGGGCGGGCAGTCGCCACCCCCCCCCCACGGATCAGCCAGAGGACGAGGAGACATCACAAGAGAGGGCCCGCCGCCTGCAGGAGCGCATGCGCATCTACCTAAGCTTTGGGGACACTCCAGAGGAGAAGGAGGCTCTGGTGGCAGCAGGAGTTCCCCCTCCCACCGAAAGGTCCCTCACCCATACCCTCTCCTCCCCTGCGCAGACCTCCCCAGGTCTTTTTATCCCGCACAGCGCGGGATACGTCATTGAGGTGGAAGAGCCCCCCCCGCGCCCCCCAGTACGATACCACCGTGTAGCCCTCTCCGAGGAGGAAGAGGAGGGGGAGGAGCAAGTGACGCGCACCACCGTCACTATCTCCCCACGGGAAGTAGCAGGCGGAGAGTCACCACGCCCGGAACAGTCCCCACCTCCAGAGGGAGAACCAGACGCTACCATCCCCGGCACGTCCACCCCCACCACTGGACAGGCCGACACGCGGAGGGTGGTGCCCGCGACGCCTCAGGTAGCCGGCGAGCTTTTTATCATGCCCGCCAACCTGATGGTACATCTCCTGGCTATGTGGGATGGCTCGGGAGACGTAGTCTGGCAGGAGGGGCGCAACGACGACGGGGAGTGGAACAACTCTCTGGTAACATTGTTGCCACCCAGCAACCCCACACACAGAGTAGTGTTTTACCCTTATGATCCCACCCGGCCACCTACGTCGACCCCCTTGAGGGAACCAGACGAACCCCACCCCCCACCCAACCCCCACCTGGACGCTCTAGTACAGGACTTTCCCCCTGCAGCGGCACCGGAGGAGTGGCGGTCCCCACAAGACAGCCACCCGAGGCGTAAAGTACCAAAGGAGTCCGCCAGACCAGAGACGGAAAGGGTGGTGCCCCCGGCGCCCACTCAGAAGTGGGGAGGGCTACAAGGAAGAGCCAAATATCATCAGAAGGCGGCGGAAGAGCAGCGACTGGGGGGAACGCGAACCAGGCCACTCCGCACACCCACCAGCGCTCGACCGCAAAGACACTCCCCAACCGCTCGCCCAGGGAGTGGCCCCCCTTCAGCCGCCCGAGTGCTAGGATCCCACCGGCACGGGCCCACGGCAGATCCACCCGCCTGGATGCCGTGGTGGTTTGTCTCCGGTAGGGAGCCAAACCGGCTGGAGCGGTGGGCTGCATTTTTACTCCCCCCCATCTCCATGGGGGAGGAATTTGCGGCCACCGGGGGCGACGTATCCAGCCGTCTACGGGTGATTGGCCCGGGGACCTACGATGTCATAGCATCAATCACAACCAGATACCGGCTACTCCAAGACGAGCGGAGGCCACGACCACGCAAGGTGAGTTCGCCATCCAGCCTGATAATAACCAGAGGGGACGAGAGGGAGGGGAAGCCGTAAGAAGGAAGGGAGGGGAATGAAGCAGACGCCAGAGGCCCGGTATAGGGCCCCGGGGCGGCGGAGGACCAGTACAGGACCTCCACGGGTAGTACTTAAGAAGGGGAGAAGTGATACTACCATCGTGAGCGCTACGGGAGGGAGGAGTAAAAGAAGAGAGAAATCTTACCTGACCTTACCTTTAAATTGTGTTGACTTGTAGGAAGGAGGAGGATCCCCCCCTCGCCGTAGGGACGAGTAGGACCCCGCAGAAAGTCCGGACGGAGCGGCCGGCGTGGAGGCACCGGTCATCCCCTCCACCCGTCATCTTCACCATCATCACCATCCACCACCTCACCACCTTAGAAGTTCGGGCAGCATGTTTCCGGCAGCATTAGAGACTTAAGATCCCCACAGGGGACTCCGCATAGGTTATATCATAAGCGAACTCCGCAGGAGTCGTGCAGTTTAAATATTATTAATGTTAACATAGGATCGAGCCGATCTCACCGTTTACGACTGTAACTTCGCGGGAGCAGCGCTACATAAATAAGCATGTTGAGTCAAATGTAACTACAGTTAAGTCGCAGGGATACCACCAATTGTAATCCGGTATTGCGGAGTCTATATTTATCTCTACTTCAATTAGGGAGGGAGGGTACAGCTGTAAATAACGAGGGAAGGGTGTAGCGGGAAGGAGCCGCTGCGGAGTCTGGAGCGCAGGAGTAGTTCGTCCGCCGCCCACCAGAGGGCGCCTCCGTAGCGAGCCCTATATTAGGGCGCGCTGCGGAGTCGCGCCTCAGTCTACTTTGGCTCAAGCTTGGCGACGGACGTACTCCCTGAGCTCCGAACTCCGCAGTTGGTCATAAGAACTGTTGATGTGCCTTATGTATAAATAATAACCTCTAGTCAAGCACTTTCCTGAATACAAGCCTTTATTCATAAACTGTCTGTGTTCTCGTGTTCCTTGCATTCCCCAGCCGGCCTTAGTCTTTCTATTACAATATTAAGGCTTTATGGGGTCCTTGATTTTCAACAACAACAACAAAACAACCTATGCTACCGGAAATATATACCTACCACCAGCTAAGCACCCGACAAAAGTGTATGGTTATAATAGGGTCGGATAGCAAAACCCTACCCATCAGACTCGGAGTGGCCTTTACATAAAGGCAGTCATTAATTGGATTTGTGTGGCAGTGGCTCCTCCTAGTATGAAACATTGACGATATGGGTCATCCCAATCATCCCATGCTACTACCGTAAAACTTCGCGTAAAAGCAGCGGCTTGTACGAGAATCAGAACCAGCTTTCATTTGATGCAGCTTATACTAGAGTTTTTAGAAGTATACCAGCGCCTTCGGCGACTGGATTATGAAGAAAATAAAGTACTTTAACAAATAAATGCATACAAAGTCACAGGCCTATCCTTCCGGTAAACTGGTTCCCTATCCTCCCGGACACCTGGGGCCTATCCTCCCCCCCCCCCCCCGATTTCCATCACTTAGAGTCCATCTAATGTGAGCGGGAAACGATGGCAGTGGCGCCATCTAATGAGATGCACCAGAACTGCTTAGTGACGTGATGTTGCTTAGTGACGTGATGTTGCTTAGTGACGTGACCTGACCTGACATTTGACCCCGCCCCTATCAACAGGGGAGCGCCGATTGGGAAGTTTAGACTCGGAATTCTCAATCATTTAATTGTATTTTAATTTCATACTATGCAGGGGACATTAGATGGGTATTTACTCTCGAATTTGGTTGTAGCTCATCCATATTACTTTCTAATTATCTTATTCTAGTATCATTTTATTGCCGAAAAACATGGCGGAAATTCGTGAGATTCCCTATCTCTTGTTGCTGGATCATATGTGCGAGAGTATTTCCCTCATTTATTTAGTTTTTCTTTAGAATACAATGGATTTTCGAGAATCATTATGATAAAGAGAAGGAATATTGCACATAAAGGACTCATAATATTCTTAAAGTTAAATTGGAAAGAAAAATCGAGTTAGCTTTGAAAAAAGTACATAATTTCATCTAGCCTCTTTTGGTTTATCTGTTCCCGGCGAGCCCTCAATGCTATTTCAATGGGTGTATTCGCTGGTGCCAACTAATGCCGTTTTATATATAGGGGAACTACAGTACTAAAGTGACCATGATAAGATTGTCAGTGCGGCTTATAGGATCGGCCCAAAGTCGGTGGCAGCTTATACGCGAGTTAGGCTTATACGCGAGGTTTCACGGTACCTTCTTTGTTTCTTTATAGTCCAGAAATCATACTTACTGTGAAAGTACTTATATTCACGGGTGTAAATTTTCGCTGAAGGGGCAAAAAAGACTAATTCGCGGGTATTTATTCCATACTGTAGCATATAAGAATTTCGCGGATTTTTCATTTCCGTGAATATAGCGAAAATATATACCCAGTGAAATAAAGTACGACCACAGTATTGGTTTATCTAACAGATAAATAAACATCCAATCATTGTTCTTAATCTGCTCATCAAATGGTTTTGTGTTGTAAATCCCAAAGTCTATGGTTGAATCATCCATTTTCCAGCACATTCCAAATAAGTTTGACATTGTAGTGCATGTGTACTACCAATACATATGTTAACAGCTTCAGAATCCATCGAGCCAGACCTTCTCCCATGGTTTAAGTAGCAGCTTTTGGGTGGTCGATGAATGGTGGGCAATACTTTTATGATATCCACAGTACTCGTATGCCTACAGAAATTCCTGGGCCAAAATGCCCAGTTCAATGTGCTGTTTGTATCATATGAAATTCCTATAAACCGTTCATAAATTTGCTGACCACGAGTAGGTTTATGGAAAAGACATGTATACTATAGCCACTATAGATAACCACATTAGGTTTGATCGACACTACTTACAGTACGGGTGAGATGGCTGTGATGAAAAGATTGTTTTACTAGTATGAAATGGTCAATTTGGCTTGTGTCCAAGTTTGGCTGGCATCCACCAGGGCGTCCACTTCACGTCATGGACGTGTCTCACACACCTCCCTCACGTGACGTGCACACTGCCGTCACTACACGTCATGTACGTCATTGTTACAATGACTCATTACAGTGCATGTCAATCAAGGACAGATCACTCCACTCTCCAAGCAGACCCTTTGCAACTGCCTGAGGCTGAGGATAACTGTACATCTGTTAGGAGAGTGATGTCCAGTTATTACTGTCCCTATGTCCCCGGGGGTAGATGGAGGTGAGAGCGGTAGTGCCAGCCGCTCTCCTCCAGCGTACCAAGCTCTATTTCTCGGCTGTCCTCCAGTGCCTCCAGTCATGCAGTCACCCGACCGACCAGCTGCTAGCAGGGAGAGGCTAGATCCCACACAGTACTTTTTATATGCCTCTGGAGGATCTAGTAGTGAAAAGGGCCCTATGGCTGAAGCGTCTGGGGCGCAGAGCCTTGATTCGCTGCTGTCCGCTTCTGACCTGCGCAGTCTCTATAGTAACCTCCTACCACCACTCGTACTGGTAAGGATCTATACTAGAACAGGAGCCAGGGTCCCACAAACCCTAAAAATTGCCATTCTAGAAAGAAGCCTGGATAACAGCACGTATGGTTCAAAGTAGCTCTAGATAATATAGGGGTTAGGCGGGAGCCCCGCTGGTTACGGCAGGAGCTACTGATAAGAGCTAATAAGACTGGTACAAGGCTGTCCACGGAAATGCGGGTAACTCATGGGCATAGTACCTCTAGTGGTATTGCTTAATATCAGTGCTTTTTACCTCAACCAGCGAAATACTAAATGGCGGACCCACTGGGTGTATGAGACCCAGGTATGAGCCTGAAGTTCCTATAGGTCTGGATCTCAGAGAACTTGTTTTCATATGTGAAAGAGAACATACAACAATAATCTGCTCTTTCGGTTTCAATGATATATCCTGGATATTAGACACTTCCAGATAACGTCTTAGTCTAATCAAAAAATTTGTCAATTAGGTCACCAATTATCATGTGTTTATTAAACCTTCAATATTATGTGCCAATAATTACGATTTTCTCTCGACTTTTTAGCATTCTGACATGAACGAAGAGATGAGGGTAGAAGCTATGGAGTTGTGTGTAACAGCTTGTGAAAAGTTCTCCAATAACAATGAGGTATGTGACTCTTATTTACTCTACGAGTATATCATTTTAAGGGAATTTTTGGTTCACCTATATTTCTAACTATAATATAGTGAATATGAGAAAAGGTTTTGCTTTGCTTCAAAGTCTATATCATTTCATATTCATCAATAGTTCAACACACAGGTTAAGTTCATGAAATGATTAAATTTAATGGATGTCCCTCTTTATATCTACACGCCAGGGGTGGGCGGCCTGGCTAAATCAATAATAAATAAAAGATAAAAACCTTTAAAATAAAGTTTGTCTACTTTTAACATACTTTATTTTATCTACCTTCAGACGGCAGCAAAACTCATCAAAGAGACAATGGACAAGAAATTTGGTGCCTCCTGGCACGTAGTGGTAGGCGAAGGATTTGGATTTGAAATTACGCACGAAGTGAAAAACTTACTCTACATGTTCTTCGGAGGCAGTCAAGCGATCATCCTGTGGAAATGTTCATGAGTCTTTTGTAGCCTATTCCTGTCGTCCTCATCTGCCGCCTTGGCCTCTCCCGTCAGACATCTTTGTATATACGCTTACCGTCCCGAGGTTATACGTGTTAATACATACAAGCCATGGATACTCCTTCTATTATATACATACATGCGGAAAGCTGGGATTAAGAAAAAAAAAACATGTTCACAACATATTTGAGCTCAGCATGTACAACATGGAAAACCTCAAGGAATATTCTTTGTCAGAGAAGGTATTCTATTTAAAAACAGATTATATTCCATTATCGGATTATAGGCCAAAAAGAGGAAATATTCTCTGGGCATCAGGTGGACATTGATTTATCATCAGTTACAAAAAAAAAGTCTCAAATATGCAATTACTACATACACGTACCATCAATTCTTTCAATGATATCCTATCAAACGTAGGCATTCCATAACTACCAATGTCTTGCCAGTGGACATTTTCCATAGTAGATCATTGTCTTAGGCCAGAGTCAGTGTTATGTTCCCATACTCCGAAACAGTTGAGACATTTTGTGCGCGAATTAGTCCACGGCGTTGAGTAAAACATTTTCTCAAAACTTAGTGCATCATACCTGTACATAAAAGTCTACGATCTGTTATCAGCCATAATAATAACAAATGGATCTCTTTTCTTTGTGGACATAAGGAAATAATTCATATGCATTGAATTCACTTTTATACTGTATTTCAGTTTAGTTCATTGCTTACCAAATACAAAGAAACTGTTGATGCATAATGTGATATGTATAGCCGTTACCCCGAGGGAACAAGTCGTTCGGGCATATTGTTAATGAGCACAGTTACAACTAATTGTGCGGTATCACATGTAATTAGGGTCATTTCTATTGTAAAGGATATCAAGGTTTATCAGTGGATTTTTTCATAAATTCAAATGAATTATTTTATATGTAAATTTCAATTTTTGCGGTAATAAAATACTGGTATGTTAATGATATTTGCGAGTACTTTATTGTTTTGTTGACTTTATCTTGAAACATGAAACACTCTATTCCTAGCAATTAGCCTACCTGCCCTAATATTAAAACCCTCCCACAGTTTTAGTGCCGGATATAGCGACAACCGCCTCTATTTTGTATTGGTAAACAAACAAGCGTACCAGCTGAGTAGTGCGTTCAGGAAAATTTATTTCACAAACGACATGCTAGGGGTAACCCGTACCCTTAAACATTGTGCAGTACATGCTTATGACAAACAGTATAATTTTAAAAACAGCCAAATGCAATGTCTTGTGAATACAGTTCGTTAAAAAGATACATATCAAAGTGTGAAATAGATTGAATTACACAGTATTTCAGTCACTAGAGGTAGGAGAAATCACAGACATTTAACACGATCGTAAGAATCATCGCATTTTACTAAGCCATCCAGTGTTAACAAGTGCAGTTTATTTGAGCGTGTTTTATACCATAGCAAAAGGCTGGAGAAAAGATCAGGCATTCTTCACAGTAAAGCAGCTTTAAGTCTCAATAAAACAGGTCAAACTATATATAACTCTAAAACGAGCCTGATGCGATAATGACTCCCGTCAGTGAATTGAAATGAAAACAAATCGTAAGCCTAAAATCAAATGCCTAACATCGTAAATCGACAGCAAATTTTCACATTTTCTTTATTATATCATCTGTAGGCCATCTTGCGATTCGCCACCTGTTGCATCCCCCCCCCCTCCCTCAACCCCCTCCCTTCAATGAGTACAATGGTATCATCGCCTTTCCAAAAAACATCATAACCATATCTATAAGAATCTTTACTATCTGCTCATTATCAAAGATCACGAAACTATACTCTTGAAAAATAAATATCACATGTGTGGCTACTGCAATTTCCTGGGTATAACCTGCAGCTTATATAACCAAATCAGACCCCCAGTGCGGGTTATGTACAAATATAAAGTTGTGGGTGCGGACTGAAATCATGCATCATGCTGACGCTTTGGGAGTGTATCAAGCCTGTAAAATCAAAGTCAGTCTGGTAATAGCATTGGTCAGTTCCAATGTATTCCTTGAATATCAGAAAATAGCCTGCAAATTACAGGGATATATATATCAGGGATGAAAGTCACCAATCTCAAAAAAATTTAAAACATTCAAAATGAGGTTCCTGAATAAAGGTCCTCTTATAGTTAAGTATAGGTCTTCGCGACATCAAAAAACTTGAAATCAGAAAAAAACCTGAAAACATTCATTCCTGATATATAGTGATCTGTACACTTCTCTGTGTATCTGTGCAATACAACAAGTTGTGGTACAAGATAAGCACAAATATACATGTATTATTATCGATTCACATATTGACCAGAGATATGTGTGATACATATATTAATATCATACTAGTATACGATGTGGAACAATGCGTCTGCAATTTGCCTTTCAAGATATTCCATTTTCATCAACAGATTATGGATGAATTAATTTTGTTAGCAGAACTGTATACTTTCACAAATATATGTTAACAATACTGTATTTCAACGTTAGTACTTTTAATCATATCATAAATTCAATGCCGACACATAATATAGCAAACATCCTATAAGCATATATGTATGGTGTTCATATACAAAACATGATTCATTCATTAATTTGAAAGAACATCTGTCTAAAGATATGATAATGCACCAAGACAGATCTCCTTAAACATATCAAATCTTTTTACTCAGTTACTATTTAAACTATGATAACCCTGGTTGCCTTAGAAATCAATTCCCTGATTTAAAAAGAAAAGTTCAGGCCAGAAAATAAGGTGATAAAGTAATATCACTAAAGAAAGGAAATCAATTAATTTTTTGCTCAATCTGGGCAAATCTTTTTGGTCAATTTTCGATAGATATGAAAAGTAAAATCTCTGATACGAACACCTAAGGCTATGTCTACAGCTCAGCCATTACCCCAACATGGGGCAAAGTTGTCCAACACTTTTCATGAATATTGATCTCATGACATGTAAAATGGACATATTCGGCTATTCAGTGCTTTCTCATTATACATGTAGTAATTGAAAAGTAAATCTTACAAAATCCATCCACTCATAAGAATGAGATATACATTGTATTTTGGCTGAATTACTTACAACTTTGCATTCCAAATCATGGATCTTAAACACTCATTAGTAAAGCAGCTAATCAGACTTGATTAAAACGTCAAAGGCAACTCAATATTTTAGGACATATATGAACATGTAAACTAGTGGTTAAGGTAAGGGAGTGATAATTTTTTAACAACTGGGGGGGGGCGCCGGCCCTTTGAGGCATAGTAACGCGCGGGCTTTTTGGCTCAAAACAGGTTAAATTTTTTTGACCTCCCCCAAGAGGGGTCCAAATTTTTTTCACCCCTCCCCCCCCCCGGTCAAGGGGTCCAATTTTTTTGGCCACCCCCCCCCCCCCCATGTTGATAAAAAATGATCACTCCCTAACTCGAACATATCCAATAACAGAAGTACAACATTTGATTTGAATACATACGGTATTTTGATTAGTGTAGTTATGACATCATATTCCATGTATACTTAATCATGACATGGGTATCAACGTTTTTGGCTTCAAGGCTTCGGTATGGGCCAAAAGGCAGACACCTATTTCATTGAGGCATAATGCAAGTCCACATTGTATGACACCCAAATTACTCACTTGGGGTATACAATGTTTATTTTTCAGACACTTATATGGTTTAGCCACTCAGTTATTACTGGCACATGATACCGTAAAACCTCGCGTATAAGCCGCGGCTAGTACGCGAGTCAGATCGGGGGTGCGGCTTATAGCATAGGCCCAGGTTCAGGGTGCGGCTTATACGCGGGTTTTTGCTACTATGACACAGTACTAAACGGAACCATAATCAGATCCCTGGTGCGGCTTATAGGATCTGCCCAAAGTCGGGGTGCGGCTTATACGCGAGTTAGGCTTATACGCGAGGTTTTACGGTAATCACTCTGAAAACAGGGTTTTAATCAGTCAGACTTTAGCAGGTCGAAGGCTTCCCATCTTCCCATTCCCTGGATCTCTTTGTTAGTCTATCAATATCATGGGAGCACCCAGTTCCATGTATCTAACCCTCTGAATGAGTTATATTTCTTAGGGAGTGCTCATTTTTTAACAACAGGGGGTGGTGGTGAGATTTCCCGCGGGGCGCGTGAAATTTTTTCACCCCCCCCCCCCCTGAGGGGTCGAAACTTTTTACCCCCCCCCCCCCCCCCCTGGCAGGCCGAAAATCGCCCCTTTGTAGCATAGTAACGCGCGGGCTTTTTCCCTCAAAACAGGTTGAATGTTTTTACCCCCCCCCCCCCAAGAGGGGTCTCAATTTTTTACCCCCCCCGGTCAAGGGGTCCAAATTTTTTACCCCCCCCCAAATCCACCACCCCCCCTGTTGTTAAAAAATGAGCACTCCTTTAAATTGTAATTAATATTTGACAAATACAGTAACAATTTGTCTAGCACTTTGACCATTATAACCTCAGCAGTAAAACGCCAAGAAGTCCACCTCGTGAAAAAGATCACATATTGTCACTTTTATTGACGTGATTACCCTGTTCCATTGCTACTTAGTATTTACCAAACTATGCTATAAGCCATACAAAGATTAATAAAGATAAGAGGTTATTGTGCGTGGTATGTAAAAGGTCGGCCCTATTAAATATGATTTAGAAAATACTATTGGTGCTATTTGATACCCTTGAGCTTCACACCTTACCCTTTTTTAAAGTCATATACATGTATAAATGGATTCTCTTCTATTTTGGCATTCTGTGATCAATGTAGTTATGCATTACCGGTAGTACATATTTTTACATTTGTCCCTACACATTACCTGCAATCTCCATACAGATTTTGTCACTACATTCTCTTTTACAATGAGTACCGTAAATTCCCGCGTAGAAGCCGCAGCTAGTACATGAGTCAGATCGCCTGCGCGACTTATAAGATCGGCCAAGAGTCGGGGTGCAGCTTATACACTGTACAAGAGTTTTTGTGACTATACTACAGTATTAAAATCGCCATAATCAGCTTGCCAGGGTGGCTTATAAGATTGGCCCTAAAGTCAGGTATGCGAGTTAGGCTTCTACGCGAGAATTTACGATAAAATTAATTCTACCGCTAATTCTAATCTATACCCATCATTTTTGTTCTGGGTGCCTTATGATGTAACAGCATGTGTTTTCTACCTGTATTCTACTTACTACTGTAGACTTACAGCCTGTAACGAGTTGAGCAAATCACCAAGTAAATCCCTGGTTTGCGTCCGTTGCCCGCTGCGTTGGCCCGTGAACTGAGCGTGCCGTATGTTATTGTGCGATATGATTGTCATTAACGGGTGTCAGCTGTTGTCTGCATCCCGTATCACATCCACTGGTGGCTCCACCGGACGAGCCGCTGCTGAGCTGGTGTGAGCTTCTCGAGCTTCTCGAGCGGGCGTAATACTCAGGTTTTCTGCGTATGGCGGTGGGTCTTCTCGAGCACTGGAAACCACCGTAATGACTTCAATTCGACTGCAGCTGGCATTTGACAGCGGGCGAGTGGGTGACCTGTTGGATGATGCGCCAGTCTCTTGGTCACTCTCTGTCGTGCTCCCTGGATGATTTTCACTGTGCGCTACATTGTCTATTTCCGTGTACTTTGGTGGGGAGTCGACAGTTTCTGTGTAACTTGGCGGCATCAGAACGTTTGGCGAGCGAGAAGGCAGCGTTAATGCCACGTTACGACCGGTAACAATGAAGATGGGAGGGAGGCTGGACGCGTCATACGGAGGTGGGAAGTCAATTTGAACATCTGCCTCAGAATCTCGAGCATTATTATTTGTCGTGAAACGGACTAGAAACAAAAAAGAATACAACATGGCATTAAAGCGGAGAAGCAAACAACTTTAATCTTCATTAACTATGGATGCAACTGAGTATTTTTGGAATAGAAATTAGAGAAAAATTGGTAAATGTGCAATTGGCAGATACTGAATAGGGCTCCATAATGCGTGACTGTGTCAAAAGAACAAAGACAAAATCTGGAAGACTTTCATTCCTGAAAATAAAAACACCTACAAAACCAGTCTAATTATCACTCCATATGGTGCAATGTATACATGATGTTGATAGTTAGATCTCTTCAGTTTTCTCTTGTTGATAATGGACATGAAATATAATTACATGCCATACATTATAGTAGTAATCAAACACACAGAAAGTCCAGGTATTCTATCAAAAATGCCCCTACCTCTGGCGGGTGGCCGGGGGGCCATGGAGGGGTAGGTGGGCTGCTCGTTCTTCCTCCATTTGTCAGAGATGATGACCCGTCCTAGAACGATGCTGCCCAGTACCATCAAACTGCCGCTCACTGAAAGTATATCACATACAGGTCAACTACAAGTATACCACATACAGGTCAACTACAAGTATACCACATACAGGTCAACTACAAGTACGCCACATACAGGTCAACTACAAGTACACCACATACAGGTCAACTACAAGTATGCCACATACACATCAACTACAAGTACACCACATACAGGTCAACTACAAGTATGCCACATACAGGTCAACTACAAGTACGCCACATACACGTCAACTACAAGTATACCACATATAGGTCAACTATAAGTACACCACATACAGGTCAACAACAAGTATACCATATACAGGTCAACTACAAGTATATCACATACAGGTCAACTACAAGTACGCCACATACAGGTCAACTACAAGTATGCCACATACAGGTCAACTACAAGTATGCCACATACAGGTCAACTACAAGTACCTCACATACAGGTCAACTACAAGTATACCACATACAGGTCAACTACAAGTATGGCACATACAGGTCAACTACAAGTACACGACATACAGGTCAACTACAAGTACACCACATACAGGTCAACTACAATTACGCCACATACAGGTCAACTACAAGTACGCCACATACAGGTCAACTACAAGTATGCCACATACAGGTCAACTACAAGTACACTACATTCAGGTCAACTACAAGTACGCCACATACAGGTCAACTACAAGTATGCCACATACAGGTCAACTACAAGTATGCCACATACAGGTCAACTACAAGTACGCCACATACAGGTCAACTACAAGTACGCCACATACAGGTCAACTACAAGTACATCACATACAGGTCAACTACAAGTACGCCACATACAGGTCAACTACAAGTATGCCACATACAGGTCAATTACAAGAATGCCACATACAGGTCAACTACAAGTACACCACATAAAGGTCAACTACAAGTACACCACATACAGGTCAACTACAAGTACGCCACATACAGGTCAACTACAAGTATGCCACATACAGGTCAACTACAAGTACGCCACATACAGGTCAACTACAAGTATGCCACATACAGGTCAACTACAAGTACACCACATACAGGTCAACTACAAGTACACCACATACAGGTCAACTACAAGTACACCACATACAGGTCAACTACAAGTATGCCACATACAGGTCAACTACAAGTATGCCACATACAGGTCAAATACAAGTACGCCACATACAGGTCAACTACAAGTACGCCACATACAGGTCAACTACAAGTACACCACATACAGGTCAACTACAAGTACACCACATACAGGTCAACTATCTGGGTAGAATTGTGAAGAGGCAATGCATATCAACAATGTTAACATCAAAACACAGGCTTTGTGAAAAGGGTGTATTGACTAAAAGTAAGCTTGGCTAGTATAACCCGCATCTAGACTTCGGGGAATTCCTATAACCCGATCTTGGTGTCTGATTTTGGATACTACATGTAGTAAACTTCAAAGTACCCTCATATAACCTGCACCCAGTCTTTGGTAACATCATGTAAGCCGAGACTCTACGGTAGTTATAAAACTGAGTGTTCCTGTGTTATGAATGTATTCGGGCTGATCCTAAAGTAATGAAAGAGATAGCGGAGTAAGACCAGAGTCCCCCTATCACAGTTTACTAAGGTTAGATAAGAACATCAGCCCAGGACATGCAGTTATAACGAAGAGGGCTTGTTACCTAAATGAGTTATATCCAAGCATTCATATAGGAGAATCTCCCAAAATAAGGGGGAGGGGATGGGCCTAGTGACAAGGGACAAGACCCATTTCTTAAAATCAACAAATGACATAGGCATTCCTTAAAATCGACAAGTGACATGAGGGCTGGTGACATTTTTACAGTGTAATAGTGACAAGGGACAAGAGCCTTTTCTTAAAATCGACAAGGGACATTGAAAGATGACACTCACCAATGCCGACCACACACCAGGTGAGTGGCAGAGACAGGTGCTGCTCCTTGTAAATGATGTACGCCTGGTGTACGAAGGCTGCCCCGAGGAAGATGAATCCCACGCCGAATAAACTCACAAAGGTGAACACCACCACCAGGCGGCACCACAGTCTGCGGCCCCCGGGGACAGAGCCAAAGTCCTGCCACCACCGCGTGTTCTCTTCAACACTCGAGTGTGGCGGATAGCGCGATCCGGCTCGGGGCCGCTCCGATATTCCTCCGGAGGCGCATGCTGTTGTTGTGCGTTGCCCAGCATCCGAGCCGCCCCCGCCGCGGTTCCCGAACATCGGTCTGAACATCACAGACTAGCCCTGCTGAGGAAAGAGAGAATAAGTTTGAACTATCTCAAATAATTTCTTTGGTATTTGCAGACATTCTTCAATGGGACTAGTATATTCTAGTATCTTAGTCGGGGGCTAAACCCCTATAATTTAGTTATCAAGCTAATCCACTCCCTTCACACCACAATGCATTGCTCTGAGTCCAAATGGCGCCCTCCATAGCCTAATGTGCTAGTCGAGTATATAATCAATTATTACACATTGAAATATGTCTAAGACAATATGGATATACATGTATATCTTCTGCCAGATTGATTAATAAAGCCATCATTAAGTAAGCATACATATTCTAATACATGTAGAACGATCAGTTTCAGTATCGGGTACCTCCGCTCAGGTGCTCTGCTTCGGGACATTATTATATCTCCTTCATGTATATCAATATCGTAAAAGGTCTTGTACAGATAGCTGCTATACTAGTCAAGTCGGTACAGGCTTACATAAATCTGTTATAGGACACACCTAAAGGACGGGTCATTTAATACTATATGGGGCTTGCATGACCCCCTCCCCCTAGCCCGTCAGGCTTCGATTATGGGTCCTTTCTAGTCTCCCCCTTCCCTTATACCACAGTTGGGGTGGACAGCACAATAAATTACTGCGGTATAAATATTGTTAGATTATTTGCTACACTCACAGTGCATACATGTTGTCTATTTAATACATGGTCACGCCCCCCCCCCTCAAGCCATTGAGCAAGTATAATGACTTGTCCCAAACAGGTACAATGTATCCAATCTTAGTGCAGAGTTACCTGATCCTGATATACACTACCTGTTGTTAGGATCACACAATGTTAGTACATTGGGATAATTGCTATTGGTCATGGAGGGCTCGACGGTAACCCCCTTTTTTCTGTTTTTTTTTCCTTTTTTCTTTTAGGTGTTTTTGTTGTCTCATCTGGGTGTAGGGTATATACTATAAAGGCAGACCCCAGCTAGCATAGTGTGGGTATGTGGTCCAAATACAGATACAAGTCTCAATACAAAACATTACGTTCTTTAATAAATCAATGTTATCATCTTAAATAAATATTCAAATATAACATTTTTAAGATTGAACAGTTTAAGAAAGTTTAAGACAGGACAGATTATTTTGTTGACGCTCCCGGGTGAGTCTGCCTGTTTGTTCACGTAGTGGGAATTGATGGCCTACAGGTGCACTGAACTTGAAGCGACATATTCAATGTACATCATTTAATTTTGTTTTGCACACATAAGGGCTTCAGCAAAGTACAGGATTGCCACCGACGTGGTAGTTCTCAATGTCTTGACTTTTCCCTGACATTTCGCTGACTTCATATCAAACTCCCTGACAATCGCGACATGCTTTAAATGCCCCCCCAACTATGAATATGCACTCCTTTTAAAGTTATCTTCTACATGTACTTAGCAAGTGGTCATTATTTAACAACAGGAGTTTGTGTATTTCCTCGCATGCGCACAAAAAAGAATACCCATCTCCTTCTTGAGGATCTAGAAAATCTCATTTTCCCTGACATTTTGTTAAAAAATCTAAAATTCACAAAGATTTCCATGACCTGGAACGAAAAACCTTTTTCCTGACGGTGGCAACCCTACAGAAGTTCATTTGTATCTACACAATCTGAGAAGGAGATCGATGGGCGAGGGAGGCGAAAGACGGACAGATAGAGAATAACAGACATATAGAGAGCGAGGTGAAAGGATGTGCATGGAATAGGATAGAGAAAGAGTAGATTTTTTTTATTAGCGCATATACCAAATCCCTGCTTAATTAATGGACGCCCCCACTCAATGTGTTCACGTGAGTAGGACCTACTTAAATTTAATATCCAAACTATAAATTATTACAATAAAACAATGCCTACATATACACTCGTATAAAGTACTGTAAAGTAGCCTATATAAAGCATAAGGGTACATTGTCCCTACCGTGCGCAGCTGTGTGACATGGCACTGGCAGTTGCCTTATTTACTCCTGGTAGTTCCAATAGTATAGGCGGTAATAAGTGGTCCTGTCTCTGTGGTGGTCCCACTAGGTACTGGAGAAGCACTACTAAAGCTGGCTAACATCCAGGGTCCTCCTGTGAGACTAATACATGGACGTGTGCACTGCAGTTAGCTCATCAACCACCAGGGGGACCTTTAATATGACTACTGTAAACCCTGGACTTAGACCCGCAGATCTTAATGCACGTCCAGTAACAGTCAGAGTGCAGTCGGGATAGGTAATCAGCTCTATATATAGGGGCGCTGGGCCTTTAAATGCGCACCCAACCCAGGACCTAACTCTGCCGAGTTTTGTACGCAAATGACGTCGTGGGTTCAGTGCACCTTTAAAGTCCTACCACTTATTGCGCCTTCATCAACAGTCGGAGAGGAGCGAGGGCCGATACTAGGGACCTTATATATAGGATGGATGGGGGTTTGATGTCGATTTACCAGATTAAGAGTTCATAAATATAATGACAATAGATTTATCATCAATATGGAAAAATGGTATTGACTATTTTACAACAGATACAGGTAGACAGCTGACTCAATTAGCAACAGAGTTTATACAGATGTCAAGGCCGTCGGGTTTATGAAACACCGGGAAGTCTAAATAAATTAATGTCTAGTCTGTGATGTGTGAGTACGACATGACACTAGGACTCTGAGTGATACATTGTTATCTGTTACTGCTGATAACAATACTCAACGTCCCTGAAGCAATCGCAAAAATACATGTACAGATGTACACGTGTGTCTATGATTGCAGTTATTTTGTATATGTCTGGAACTGTGGTAACTGTGAAGGCTGTACTTGTTTTAATGAATTCATCGTAGTTTTTAATTTCAGGTGATATCTTTTCAAAATATTGGACTTCAAAATATGAATAAGTATTCAAAATATAAATTCTGCTCAGACCTGAGCTAGTCTATATATAGTGAGAGTTGTTGGCATGTTGTTTAGGATTTGTCCAAGGCTGCTTGACTCATGAAAGAGGTCATTCAGATACGGTGCCAACATGATGGCATCAGTCCAGTCATCTGGCACGGAGGGCAGGGACCTCAGCCCCCACCCCTAGTGACACCCACCCACACCTACACATCTCCAGTGAGGACCTAGCTGGGGCATCCCCACATGGGCATATCAGTATATATGTAGTAGGGCCCTAGAAAGGGGGGGGGGGGTCCCCATGTCCATGTCGATCTTAAGAAATGCTCATGTCACCATGTCGATCTTAAGAAATGGCCATGTCACCATGTCGATTATAAGAAATGTCCCATGTCCCATGTCACTATCTATTTATTCATCATGTCCCATGTCACTAAGCCCCAAAAAGGCCCATGACGCCGTGTCGAATTTAGGGGTCTAGGGCCATTATAGTGGATTTAGCCTAAAGGGCTACTTTTCTACGGATTGATATTCTTAACATTTGTTCATTACTTCTATCTCACATGGGGCACATGGATTATTTTGTAAAAACATGTTTAATACTCAACCCAAAGGAGGGATAATACATGCAAACCCATCGGTAAGAAATATTTTGTGATCCGAGGAAACGATGGATTTGTCACAAGAGAAGAAATATACCATTGGTAAATAGTCGCCCTTTATAGCTTTATAGCAGCAAGGGTTGCCATGAGTTCAGTGTATGCCTTTAAAGACCGCATACTGCTTTAATGCACCATGCCCCTTTGTATGTATGATGCACTAATGCAGCTCATGCGTGAAGCATGAACCGCAGGGTCGGCATGATGCCTCTGGCAGCCCTGGCGAGTCGACTTACATCATGTGGACCAAGGCCATATCACATATTAAAGCATTATGCGGCCTCTAAAGGGTTAATTGTTCACTATTAAAGGGAGAGTGATATCTAATGTCATGCACCTCCCCAATCAGTGTTACTAGTAATCAAGTACTAAAGGTCCCCTCGCAGGAATTGAATTGAGCTCTGGGCAAACACACTGTAAGGTCAATTTATATATATACAGCACACCCTAATTTGTGTGCAGTTTAAACATTTTTGTACAATGGCCTACTGTGTGGGGACTGTTTGGGGGACAAGGGTTCCACCTGGCCAGGCTCCAGCTCTGGTGTGCTACATTGTTGGGGGTGGGGTGGAGTCTCCTCAATTAAGGATGTACATATGGCACAAGGCCAACAAGTAGGGCCATGGCCCGGGAAGAACCATTGACCAATTTACATAAACACATGCGCTAGGGGCTACTACTGTATAAGAGTTGTGCAAGTTGTTGTTGTTGTTGTTGTGCAAGTTGTTACTACTTTACGAGATTCTCACATGGTCCCTTTTGCTGCATAGGAAAATTAGAGTTTGTCTGGATAAATTTCATGAAATTAATGAAATTCATGCGATAATATTTTGAAGATTTCTGCTTTAGTCATGAAAAGACACTAGAGTCTCCAAGCTGAAATAAAGACAACCTTGTATTCTGTATGACCTTTATATGGAAATTCATTTTCACATGAAATACAAAGTTCTTTCGCAGACCAAGTCCAAGAGGGAGTCGGTACAGATTAACTACTCCCCATAACACGTGAGAAAAATACGGTTGTAACCTTAGAGGGTGGACACACCTGTGATGTCAGAAGGTGTACGTGCCATATTCCCATTCAGAATATGCCTTGGGTTCTGCCAATACTCACTGACCCGCACACCAAATAATGCCATGTCACCTTGTAAAGCCAATCGACCATTCTGTCCAGAATAAAGTGGCCCACTGACGTTGCACGGTATATGGAGCTGGTGTCAGTTTTCCAGGCAGGTATATATGATAAATTAGCTAAGAAATCGGCCACTAGGAATTGACTGCTGAATACCTACAGGGCAAATGTAGGTTGGAGTCCCTTAACATAATGTGGGAGCTTACAAACAAGATGTATTAGAAGAGGAAATATGTCCTCACCTAGCTAACAATTCAACGTTGGCCCAACGTTAGCTGTCATTGGTATGACGTTGGTTTATATTTGGTTAAAGTGCGTTTTTAACCAACCATGTTCATGCTTTGCCAATGTGACTTTTGGCCCAACCTTATATCTTTTTGCCAACGTCTACCTAACCAGTTTATGGACCAAAATCAAATTGTTGAATATCGATGTTCGTCCTGCATTAGTAGTGTCCTCGTTAGAACTATACATTAAGATCAACGATAGGAAACAAGATAACTATCTGCTAAATCTATGCCTATCAAGAATGATCATTTTAGAAACATTCATTTCTGTTTTTGCATGACCCATGTTCATGGGGTAGGACAAACAAGCCGCACCTTGGTCATTTCACATAATCTACACCTGTAGAGATTATGCAATATATTAACCACAGCCTACTGGTCAGCATCTCGACTGGTGTTAGTACACCTGTGTATCCGTCTTGTGGGGCAGTGGTCTAGGTATGGTATAACTACTACGGAGGTAATAAATGAAATATTTCTTGCTTGAAAATCTTTCCTAGGGGGAAAGGCAAGGATATTATAGCACAGCTGGAATGCCCTTGGGTTTTTGTTTATTAGACTAAAGTTTTAATTAAAGTGGAGGAGGGGGAAGGGGGGGGTCAAATCTACTACATTTTCGCCAAAACCGTCTCCCTAAGACCCAGGGTCCCCCTGGGTCAATAAGTATGTGGTCCTAGTAAGGGAGTGATAATTTTTTAACAACAGGGGGGAGGGGGTGGTGAGTTTTCGAGTGGAGCGGTCAAGGGGTCACAATTTCCCCCCCCCCACCTATGGATTGAAAATTGGCGCGGGCCCTTTGAAACATAGTAATGTGCCGGCTTTATTGCCCGAAACAAGGGGTCGACATTTTTTTTGCCCTCCCCCCCGCCAGTATGCACCAGATATGTCAGACTACTAGGTAAGAGAGTGCTCAGATTCTTGATGGTAACCAGTTGTTTCAGGACCGTGGCTGTTTCAGCCCCGGTCGTTTCAGCCCCATGGTCGTTTCAGCCCCAGTCGTTTCAGCCCCATGGTCGTTTCAGCCAATGGTTGTTTCAGACCCATGACACAGTCATTTCAGACCCAGGAACAACAAGTGACTGGTACTTTGGGAAGCAAGGACAGATCGGGTGCAGACATTTCAGAACCAGTATATTTTGGTAGCAAACATTTCGGAAATGAAAAAGTGGTATTTCCAAAGCAGTGCATTTCGGAAGCAGACAGTTTTTTTTAGATTGGAGTTATGATAGATCTTGAAGAATACAAAAATTTTGGTTCTTACCTTTCACAAAGAGTTATTATAGACATAGTCTAACCAGAAAGAAAAAAAGAAAGAAAGGGGGGTTTGGGGGACAGCCCCGACTTGTACTATTACTTGTAATAAAAAAAAACTGCAAAGGAAAATAGCTACTCTGCCAGATTGGCAGAGTGACTTGGTTGGTTGCATAAACGGGTGCCGTGCTAGCGCTAGCGCTAGTGCCGATTTTGTGATCAGACCAGTGCCACAGGTGCCTTAGGCCTAATTTGAGTTTCTGACCTTATTTACTGACTTAGGATCAAGGTTAGGGTATCATTGGAAAGCTATGACATAGCCACTCAAGATGAGGGGTGCTAATTACTTGTAACCATAAGCTTTCTATGCATATCAACTTCCTTAAAATTTGGCCAACTTTATAGGGCCAAAAACTTATCAAATTTTAAATTTCATCTAAGTTCAAGTAGACAGGGATGTACTTCATTAAGTAACAGTTAGACTATGGTTATGAAAGGGTAAATAGAATTAACCACAGCTTTATAAGTCACTATGAAGATGCCTTCTATTTGCCCCAAGCTCTCCAATAATCCTTGTTTATGAGAATTCAGTGAAGGCATCCAGCCTACTCAGCCTACAGGCACAGTGACCACTTGGAAAGATAAAGATACAGTTGCCTTTATTTCTTACTATTGACAATGCATTTATCTGTTTTAGGCCATGTACAATTTATAGTTCAATCAAAGAAAATTAAAAAAAAGAAGTTTTTAATCAAATTAAAAAAAGATAATTTTATAATGTAAATTCTCTTCTTATTTTTTTAAGGTTATCAAAATATGAGTTGTTATCAAATATTTATCATAATTAGTATCCTGAAAATCTCATCCAAAATATGAAATAATGGGTGGTTTATCCTAAAAAAATGACCTTTCAATTGACCTTTTGACCTAGTTAATTAGGTCAAAGGTCAATCTAACTAGGTTAACGGTCATCTTGAACAAGGTCCTATCCGACCTGTGGTCCACAATGTATGCTGAAAATTTCATCCTGAAATATTAAATGGTGGCTGATTTATCTTAAAAGAACCTGTTTCTTTTGAAGTTTGACCTACCTAATAGGTCAAAGGTCACTTTAAGTCAAGGTCATCTGAGCAAAGGTTATATTACCCGACACGTGGTGTACCATGTATGCTGAAAATTTCACTCAGAAATATAAAATAATGGCTGATTTATCATAAAATAACCTTTTGTCCATTCTGTTATGTTTCTAATCTGCTCTGATCACAGTTTTGGATCCACCTTAACCACTGTTTCAATGGAGATTAAGTGCCCATCAATTCTCGATCTTTGACTCTGATAGCTCAGGAACTAACTGCAGCAAAAAGATGATCTCAACAGTTCTGAAAAGCCCTCAACAAGCTCTATATGACTGGGCCAATACTCTTACATTTACCACAGTTTAGGGAGTGTTCATTTATTATTTACAGGGGGGGTGGTGAGATTTCGCACGGAGGGGCGAAATTTTTTTACGCCCCTCCCTCGAGAGCGCGTGTAACATTTCGCCCCCCCCCTTTGAACTATAGTAACGCGCAGGCTTTTTGGCTAAAAAGGGGCTTAAATTTTTACGCCCCCCCTCAAGAGGGTTCAGAATTTTTTACGCCTCCCCCTCAGATAGGGGTCGGAAATTTTTACGGCCCCCCCCCCCAAACCCACCACCCCCGCTGTAAATAATAAATGAACACTCCCTTAGAATATTTATGCAACTTGCAAGTCCCTATGCAAAGGCACATGGTTTCTACCCCTGTTACAGGGGTAGGGGTAGAATCGTCGAATAAGGGAGTAATACTAATAGTCACCGATGTAGACCTATGCACCTGTCAGCTTCTAGCGATCACTTGTTCTGGGCACGTTCAACTAGTGACTAAGGGAGGGTTCATTATTTATGGCAGGGGGGGGGTGAGCGTTTGGCAAATCGAATACGTCAAAAATAATTGGCCCCCCCCCCTCGGAATAGGTTGAAAAAAAAAGGCCCCCCCCCTCGGAATAGGTTTAAAAAAAAGCGCCCCCCCCCCTCAGTGGGCCTCACCCTTCGTTTTCAACTTTATTACAAAAACGATAGTGGTGTCTACTAATTGTATGCATTTAATCGTGTTTTAGTGTAAACGTCTCATGATACTCGCTGGTGAGCGATAATAGTCAAACCTCAGACACTCGACTTACATACCGTTGAGTTTAAGGGCCCCAGTGCTTATAAATTGGAAGCTCCCATACCCTCAGTACTTACATGAGGCTGGCACTTTTTTGAAGACTGACAAAACGGTGGGCTATTCTGAGTGTTAAAAGTGATGCAGTGAGAAATTTGCTGGAAGTTTGAGGAAAATTTTAGAAAATTTTAAAAATATTGACATAATTTGGTAAAATATAACACAGGCTGTTACCAAAATTCGCGACATTTCAACGTACTAAATTCGCGACATTTTTAGGAATACCCCTAAAAAAAAAGGCCCCCCCCCCAAAGAATAGGGTAAAAATAAAAGGCCCCCCCCTTTGAATACCCCTAAAAAAATGTGCCCCCCCCCCTCAAATGCTCCCCCCCCCCCTGCCATAAATAATGAACCCGAGTTAGGCACTTAGGGCAGGGTCCAGCCTTCAAAATCAGAGAAAATATTGTCTTTTCTTGACTTGACTCCCGATCGCAGCAATATCATACAAGAGGCAGCCAATGCATACATTTAATTGTAAACTTTAGGAAACGTACCTTATGCTGTATTCATGTTTCACGCGTTACAATCTCCAACTGACAAATGCAATCCTCATAACAGAAAAGAAAGTAGAACATGGGGTCATTTGTTTACAAAATCGGTGCTGTAATTACGGCCTTGACCTTGGCTGCCTTGCGAGGAACCCCTGGTTTCGCATATAACATACTTGGAAATGGTAACAAGTAGGATCTATGGTGAAGGGGTTACATATAAGTTATTTTATAATTATGTATGGTATATACTAAGTGTATATCTTCTTGATTTTAGAACTCAGATTCGTCCGAATACGCGAACATTCTGGAAGTATGACGTCATGTTTTTAGTTTGCAGAGGAGTGGCAGACGTATTTTGATAATTTTGTAAACATGTCTCTCAATACTGCTCACGCCAGCGGGGGAGTTTTGATCTACAGTGGAGAAAGGTATGTTAAAGGGTTAGGGAATCTTATGGGAAACATGATGACACTCCTGTCAACCTAATAACCAAGGAATACAGGTACTGGATCACTCACTGTGTCACTGCCCGTGTGAGTGCTACGGCGGGCTACGCATAAGCGTCACGAGATGTTGACTAACGATGACAACCCCAAAGTAGGATCTCCCCAGAATTACACAAGGAATGGCTAAAACGAAGGGCATTGAAAGTAGCTTTCCATAGCACTTTAAAGCAAGTTAAAATTCTGACCAGCAGAGATTCTATGGCAATTTGAATATCAACATTGTAAAATAGTTTCTGCCATTTCTCGGTCAAGACATAAGGGAGTGCTCATTTTTGAACAACAGGGGTGGGGGGGTGGTGAGATTTCGCGCGGAGCGTGCGAAATTTTTTCACCCCCCCCCCGCTAGAGGGGTCGAAATTTTTTACCCCCCCCCCGGCAGGCCGAAAATCGCGCGCGTTCGCGCCCCTTTGTAGCTTAGTAACGCGCGGGCTTTTTCCCTCAAAACAGGTTGAATTTTTTTCACCCCCCCCCAAGAGGGGTCTAAATTTTTTACCCCCCCCCCGGTCAAGGGGTCCAAATTTTTTACCCCCCCCCAAATCCACCACCCCCCCCCCCCTGTTGTTAAAAAATGAGCACTCCCTAAATGTGAATTTTCATTATTTTCATTTCTCCAAAAATCTCAACAATATTTTACAATATTCAAAAAAATTACCCCCGAGAAAACTCCGAAAATTCAGCTTTTTGGGGAAATCCCTAATAATGAAAAATGAAAAATGAATAATGAAAAAAGGCCGCATCTGTTTTCTGAAAGTCCCGGACGGTAAACTCTTTCTTTCATTCCCATGGCCTAAAAATTAAGATAACATAGTCATACCAGTACCAGTATAGCTAGGCCGTAATGGCAGTATTACCACCGACAATTATTTTGAACCATGGCATGGCATGGGTCGTGCGCACTACATTTCTGCACCTTTGTAGGCCTATATAAATACATGTACTGATAGAATTTGATTGAGAAGGCCTAGTCTATCCTTTTGACCCCCCCCCCCCCCAAGAGGGGTCCAAATTTGTTCACCCCGCCCCCCGGTTAAGGGGTCCAAATTTGTTTGCCCCCCCCCCCCCCCCCCAACCCACCACCCCCCCCCCCCCTGTTGATAATAAATGATCACTCCCTGTTCAACTCATTTTTGCTGCACTAGATAGCCATCAGGATTCAGGCTTCTGGGATAAATATTTCCTTCTGAAAATAGTGTTAAATTTCAGTCTTTCCAGACTAAGATTTCCTGTGAATATAGGTAAAAATGTCTTAAACTGTAGCTAAACATGTTGTTATATTCATAACAATACAGGGTAATGTATAAACATACAGTAACGCAGTTCATTCCACTGTTATCTGACCAAAATATCATTAGAAAGTACCATTTATAATTTTTCCCAAAAAGGAGGGCTGGACCCCCTCCCCTGGATCTGCCCTCTTCGAAGGAAGGGTGAACTAATCCTGGGCACGAAATTACACCCCACTTACACTATTAAAAACACTACTCTCTTAAAAGTTTAATCATTTGATGCAACTTTTCTTATTATCCAGAATCCTGATCTTCCATGATGGTGTGGAAGCATCCTTTGAGATGGAGTGCAACATGACCCACTTTAAGGGTACAAAGAAGGGACGCATCTACCTCACCACGCACCGGGTAGGGAACCCTTCTTTTTGTTTATCGAGGACTATATATGAGTAGGGACCGTAAAACCTCGCGTGTAAGCCGTGGCTTGTACGCAAGTCAGACTCAGCTTTCTTTTGATACCAAACATGCCTACCGTATTCGACGTAATAAGCGCCCTGGGCGCTTATAAAATTATTTTGATGGTGTTTTTAGTACTTAAGAGTTTAATTGTCTCCAAAATCGTGAAACTTGAGCCTTTGTTCTAGTCTAGAAATGCCCCAAAAAGGGGGGGGGCGCTTATTAGGGGGAGGGCGCTTATTACGTCGAATACGGTATATAGGGTGCGGCTTATACGAGAGTTTTTTTATAAGTACATTGTGTATACTACAGTACCAAATTAACAATTTTCAGACCCCTCTGAACCTTATATAATCAGTGAAAGTTACTAGTGCGGCTTATATGCGAGTTAGGCTTATACGCGAGGTTTTACAGTATCTGATAACAGGTTCATCTCCCTAAGTCAGCAACCTTTTTGCACAGTGATTTTTGACTCAGGTTTACTCTGAGTCTTGTGCGACGGGTAGCAGGGGGTCTCTCAGCCTAAAATTTAAAACAGCTGTCATTCCTTCAAAATTGGAGCTTTTTCTCTCAATTTTGTGTCATTAGATGCGGTACAATGTTGTCCTTCCTATGTAATCGCGCTTTAATCCATTTTCAAACGCTTCCCCCTGAAAAGCATGATTTTAATTTTGTGTCTAAAATGGTGGTAATTTGCTTCAGCATAGAGCCCTATGGGAGCCTGTAGATAACCCTTGACATTTAACAGTTACATATTGAACGGGCTCAGTGCTAAGTCAATGGGACAGATCTCGGCAGCCGACCAAACCGGGGTGAGACACTTTTTTTCAGCAAGCTTTGACTGGATCCAATGGTAATTTAACACAGGGAAGTACTACACTACTTCCCAAAGGAGATGCCATCCTATATCATATACTAGGCCCAACATACGCTGCAGTATGTTAGATACCGGTATGGTAATTTAATGGTAATTTAATATATATGTTGCTGTCCAGTGTTGTTCAATACATGACAAATATTTTGAGAACAAAAACAGACAACCCTGTAGTAGGATATAGCTCAGACCCTACTAAGCACTATTCGCTGTTACTTACAATATGGACATGGGAGCTTTTTATTCAGTGTGTGTCTGACATAGACGTGAGAGGACAAAAGACATAGATAGCCAAGATCGGGGAACATGAAAATTTGAATTTGGGCCTAAGTACCCCCCCAAAAGAAAGTCAATGTCCACATTTTTTTTGAGTATACCCTTCTTTTGCGCGGCTTGCCTCACTCGGTGTGGCTTTCTCAGGGCACCTGCGTCATGCGACCTATAGGTTGTGTGGTGCAGGCCTATAGGTAGTTGTGAGTTACTGACTTGTGACGCACAATTTGGGTATGCTATCCGAAACAGTCCAGCCAGGATATAATAGGGGGAGCAATGGATGGATATGGATAGTGGACTAGGGTAAACCAAAGGTGCTGAATTCATTTCTGTTATGTGTAGGATGATATCTAGGTCGGAAAAAGGTCAAAATCAAGGTCAAAGGTCACATCTTTAAGAATCCCATCAATACAAGAGTGCACCCTTTCTCTTTCTTACTATGATAAATGATACATTTCCCTTCACACCTCTACCTGACCCTGAGTCTAGTTAACGGGGGAAGGGGAAGGGGAAGGGACTCGGGGTTGGGACTCGGGGGTGAGACTCGGGGGTGGGACTCGGGGTTGGGACTCAGGGGTGGAACTCGGGGGTGGGACTAGGGGTTGGGACTCGGGGTTGGGACTCGGGGTTGGGACTCGGGGTTGGGACTCGGGGTTGGGACTCGGGGTTGGGACTCGGGGGAGGGACTCGGGGTTGGGACTCGGGGTTGGGACTCGGGGGTGAGACTCGGGGGTGGGACTCGGGGGTGAGACTCGGGGGTTGGGACATGGGGTTGGGACATTAGCTTGGGATTTGGGGATGAACAATATTATTATATGTATACTCCTATATGACGATACTACATTTCCCCCCGAACCTGAGTCATTTGTGATGCAGTCACACGTTCGATTTTTACCATCTCTAATTGCATTAAGTGTGACGCATCATCGACTTTATGAAAAAAAAAACAAGGCAGATAACACATTGTTTTGCACATGCGTTTTGGGACTGTTATACCGCTTGAGAATGTCATCGTATTGCAGTTATATAGTATGTTCTCGTTGTATATAGGTGATCTTCAACAGCAAGAGTTCCAAAGACACGCTTCAGTCGTTCGCGATTCCCTTCTATTGTATGCGTAAGGTGGAATTGGAGCAGCCCATCTTCGGGGCCAACTACATTAAAGGACAGGTTCGGGCTGAAACCAATGGTAAGACCTAATGATGAATACCTTACCATTATAATAAATAATAGATAGTAATTAAATGATAACAATTAATAAAAGATAATAATTGTGACCACACAATAAATCTGATTAATTATATCCCTGCTCAGGATAATGTACAGAATGAAAGACACCAGTCCTGATATTTAACCTATGGGGTGGGTCCTGGACTAATGGCACTGTTTCCTATACTAGAGGTGGTGGTGGTCCAGGAACCCTGTGGATCTCAACCCCTGACACTGTCCAGAATCAATATACGTGTCTAGGTCACGGATCAATGTATTGTATAGCATAGGAAAATCCAAGCAGAGGAACCACTATAGAATCAGGGAGAGAGAGATAGAGCAGAGTTAGTTGACTTGAGCAGTATTTATAGTCTAGCTGTGAATATCATCTAATTTTCATTGTTTTAGGTAACTGGACTGGTGAAGGCAAGTTCAAGCTCGTGTTTAAGGACGGTGGGGCAATAGAATTTGGTCAGGCCATGCTACAAGCCGGCAGACTTGGTGAGTAATCTGTTTCAGAATTCTTACAGAGCAAGTTACTCTCTTTAGCTATTATATAAGTATTAATCTGGAAAAAGCAGGGCAGTTTTGTGACTTAATATACAAACCTTGATCCATTCTCACTGAATATAATAATGGTATTTACTGAGTCAAAAGATTTACTATCGGTACTGATTCTCACTTACGTAGTAGTTATATGACGAGTACCAAGCTGTACGCCAAATACAGTGGAGGGAGTGTTATATTATAAGTGGTACTACATTTCAGCAACACGCCATACGCCCCAGGCCCCACCGCCCTACACCCCGCCGTCAGGACCGTACTACCAGGCACCGCCCCCGGCCTACGCTCCACCGTCAGGCCCCCAGTACGGCTTTGTGCCCTACCAGGCCTTCCCTAACGCACCCCCAGGTAGGCACTTTAATACTTGTAAATACAAAATACAAAAAAATAAAATAAAAATTGTTACTGGGGTGTATTTGATTTAATGCAGTACACTTTATTCGTTCATATTTGATATTAAAAAATATATAGTTTTGACATTTTCGCTTATATGGTACAATGTAGTTTCAATACATGTATCAAATGCGGATTCAGATTTCAAAACCAGCCACATTCTCCGATTGTCCCTCTCTGCCAATAATTACATTTCTGAATAACATACCTCCAACAAGAAAGAGGATGTAGATTGTTCTAAAAATCTAAAATCCTTTTTTTTAATTTTTTTTTTTTTAAATTTAGTTACTCACATCATACAACGTGATCTGGCTAACTAATTTGTCTGGCTCACCTGTATATAAATTGCTTAGTTAATAAGCTATGATCTATTAGTATACCAAAATTACATGGAGGATGGGAACAGATGAGTACCTTTAATACAAATGTAATAACTTTACCACACAGCTGACGGTGTCTACATGACGGACGCGCCCCCTCCCTACCCGGGGGTGGACGGGCAGGTGCCGCCCTATATGCCACCACAGGGGGCCTACCCACCACAGAATGGAGCCTACCCGCCTCAAAATGCAGCCTACCCACCTCAAAATGGAGCCTACCCACCACAAAATGGGGCCTACCCACCACAGCAGATGGCCTACCCGCCTCAAAATGGAGCCTACCCACCACAACACGCCAACGGCGCCATGGGCATGTCCGGCACCGGTAAGTGCTACTGTGAAATCAACATCCAAGACAAACTTGGGATTAAACATTGAATGAATAATCGCTATGAAATCTGAAATTATTCTGGATAGTGATAACTATAATTAAGATAATATCTCGTCAGGAGGTACACATATGCGTGTATATACTCTTCTACCGTAAAATCTTGCGTATTTATAAGCCTAACTCGCGTATTACAATGTAGCTGCACCCCTAACTTCGGGAAATCATATAAGATTAAGGGGATCTGAAAATTGTTACTTAAGTATTGTACTATATTTAGTTTAGGGTCATAACGAAATATGCACCTGGTATGATACATAACTGAGGCCAATCAGAATGCCGACCTTAAAGATAACCTCTTATCTAAAATTCCGACTATCCATTGACCACTGTTTCCAGTTGTATCTAGGAAGTGTTGCCTCATTTAATGAGGTAACTTGCACCTTATCGTAAATTCCTGCCGACAAAACCTGCACGTTATGTGCAAATCAGATCCCCATTGTGAGTTCCCAAGGGTGGGTGGGCGGGTTATATGCAAGGTATTTAGGAGTATTTAGCAGGTTCTTGAGTTCATATTGTTCATCGTTAAAATATCTTATCTGTTTTATTCACTAACAAACGTATGTTAATAAGCCTGAATATTATGCCATATACCGGTGCTTTATAATATATATTAGTGAATTATAAACTAATAATCAGGTATTCTGAAGTCAAGTTAATATACCCATGTATATAATTATCTATGTCATTGTGGTAACTGACTTCTTGTAATCAAGTATAGGGATCTGGAGGGAGGTGCGCTGGTTACGGCGACATGCACTGATAAGAGCTGATAAGACTGTCCCCTGTGTGTCCCCTATTTGTACCAATAGTGGTATGTCTTATCAGTGGGTTTAACCGCAACCAGCGAAATTCAAAATGGCGGACCCACAGGGTATAGCTCCAGATTCCTATAATGACCATACTTGTATTGCTATATTCCAGATGCTAAGGCGGCAGAAGCGGCGCAGTCAGCCTACTACAACCCGGCCAACCCTCACAATGTATACATGCCGCAAACCTACCCCGACCAGCCACCCGCCTACAACCCCAACTATGCCTCCGCACCCCCACCCTACTCGGACCAGAACAAGAAGGACCAGTAAAAAAACTGCAGGAACGCGCATTAGGCATACGGCCAAGGCTAAACCTCGCTATCATTGTATATATTGTAAAAGATGTTGTCTGTATATTAATTGGTATGTACATTAATGGGTATAAGCACGGACTTGCATGTCGATTCATAATATAAGCAAATTAAAATGGTGCAAGATTGAAGTGGTTCTGGAATAATCGCCAGGATTTGATGAATTGGGTAGCTTCAGACAAGCTTCCTAAAGGTCAGCTTTGAAGGCAGAAGTGTAGGATGGTTAACTAGCCTGTTTTGCTTGTGAAAAAAAAACAAGTTCCTTGTCTTGGGTGTCTCAATGTTTGTAGCAATGTGATCTACATCCCTAGAACTCATAAGTATTCCAGATCAAGTCTAACACTGAGCCCTGTTACCTTTTTAAGGTAGTCACAGATAGAACTCTTTACTCTTTTTCTTTTTTTCGAAAAATTGAACTCTTTACTCTTAACACATTCGGCAAGACTTATAGTGAGTATTAAGCGAGTAAACACCCATAGTTCTAGCTATCTGTTTAATGTGTATGATGTCTAAATGTCATATTTAGGGTCATGAGTATCTTTATGCTAGGTGACTGTTCTCCGGTAAGATGTACAAATCCTTACCAGTTACTTGTTGACAAATACAACACCTTGTGATAATATATGTTAAACTTAAAGATGATTAAATCAAAAACTGAACAAAAATCATTGTGACAACGACTAGAGTAAAGCAATAGGATAAACATATTGAATTAAGTGGTATTTATTGCGTTATATTTTGAAAATGCTATAATAAAGATATTACCCTTTATTCTAAATAGTCAAGTAAATCTATGAAGTTACATTTAGCGGAGCTTATGTTGGTGGCTACCATCAGCCCGTATATTTCATATGATACCATTGCTTTTCATTACGACTTATGATGTACATGGATAATTGCTTGAAAACTATTTCCCTTTTCGATAGAATATCACAATACATGCACAATGTAGTGAAACGAGGTGATAGAAATAATGCTCTAGAATAATGACATATTATTACCCAAGAGTATGTACAATATGATATATGGATGGGTTGTCTTGTACTTAGATATACATTGTATTAAAGCTGGAAATATAGTGTACGGCTGAGGTAGTAAGCTAAGGGTGACACGGGTGTCTAGGGACCCTACGCATTGTAATGTTGATGCTAAAGTAAGCCATCATCATAACGCAGCTGTATTAGATTGTCCTGGTGGCGATATACTAAAAATGGAATCTACATAGTTGATTCTACTTTCCCGATCCCAAGAATTGGGTTGAGGGACTGAGGGAGTGATGGGGGAACGAAGAGAAAGTTTCTAGTTAATTGCTATAGCTATACATAACCGCATGTATAACTTATCGATATCAAGGATAGCAGAGTATGCCTTCTCTTACTATATATATATTATGGTTCATCAAAAGAATTTAGAATCGTTTTAATCTAGATTTCTCTTTAACTTTATTCGACTTGACTTTTCCTGGTAGAGGTATTCTGTTATACATCAGTAGACATACAACCAAGAATACTTACGATAGTTTTTGTAATTCTTGGTCGCCATGTCCTTTAAGAGTAAAAGATAACATTACCTTCTCAAAATAAAGTAGTTACCCTATTCGCTCCACGATTTCAGATGTTACCGTACATGTACCTACTGCCTGGGCGTGACATTTGTGTACAACCAATGTGCAATATAGCTTACAAAATGTATATAATTAAGAGTACATTTCTTTCAGTTTAAAACATAAAAATAGTCATGCTCAAAACCAACTACATGTTAAAGAATCGTAAGTTTCCAATTTTTAATATATTCGTGGAGAATGGTCTTCATTTAATCAAGATCCATCAGAGTTGTGTACCCAGTAGTATGCATCTGAATTAATAATAAAATTCATTGTTATAAAGGATCTCGCAATTGTTGTCTTCCCTTGATTCAAAACTGATGCCTAGATTTAAGCGCGATCGAATCGTTGCTTAGAGGAACACACCGACTGAGTTAGACCGTGTTACGCAGCTAGCACCACTTGTCTTATTCACGTTAACACTAGTACGTAAAAATGATGAGAAACATCGGTTTTACATGATAATCATGTATTTCAGACGAGTTTTGCTAGCAGGGTAATCTTTGGACATCGACGGCATTCATAACACTTGGAGGGGGCTCTCCGGATTTGGTAGCTCTCCTAAAACTTTAAGGACGACATAATACATCATACACTTGGTCGCCATGATGCATGAATACAGCCATGGTGAGTAACTCGCAGGTGTACAGGTGCTACATTCAAGCATCGACAGACACCCAAAGGGTTGCAATGATGCACCTATGCAGCACCGGCGAGTTACTCGCTGCCAGGGATGCATTGACTACAAATGTCTTCTTTTAGCGACATGCTGTCCTTAAATGGCTAAGCTGGTCCCACTGGCTCAGGGACTTAGCTGGTTCCTGCAGATATGTCCCTGTGCTAATGTTAACTGGTGGGTCTTTAGGTGGGAGTCGTGTGAACATATTTGCAGTTGGACAATGCTTATGGCGCACTGTCCAGAATAGGGCAGTAATTACGTCACCCTGGCTGATAAGGGAGAGAAGGGAACTTATGTAGGAAGCATTCAACAGGTCACTAAAGGGGAAGGATTGAGTGGAGACAGGGAAATGGGACCAGATACAAGTTGTGTATGAGTTTCGAGAGCTAGCAAAACATTACTGCCCCTAGTGATAACACAGATAACTAGTTTATTTCTGACAGAGAAGCCAACACTAGAACAGCTTGACATTTTCAATGACTGTATGACTTTGATATCATGTGCTGTTCTAACATTGCCATGTTCGACTTGTAGGAAGCTGTTTATACTATAAGCAATCTGGCTGAATTCTATATTAATTAACACTTCTCAAATTCATTGGTCCATCTTTGCCCACTATCTTTTAATTTAATTTGCCCCCAATCATACCTTTGGGAAGGTCTTCTTTTTATTTACAAACAACAAACAGACTGATGTTATAGGAATGTCTTCTTTATTTTAAACAAATCATTTTGACTATGTACATATATATCAAGTTCTTAAAAAACGCTCAATTCTTATTGTTAACTCTTAATATTTGCAAGTCACAACCAACGAATACAACTGACAAAACCCATCCGAAAAAAGACAGCGGATGCCGACATTTTAGTCGTTTGTAATCATAATTTCGTACAAAACCAAAGTCTGAAATGTTGAAAATTTCAAAATATCTCAATGAGAGTAAAATGTGGAACTCTTCCTCTGACTTGGGAACTACATTTGGCGAATATGGGTTTCTCAAGATGATGCAAATGTACAAATAGCGCTGACCTTTTTTTTCTGGTTTTGGAAGACATTGGGTTTTATGGCAAACCGGATATCATATTTGATCTTAAATGATAATCTCATCCTAATACACTATCGTATACTTTTCACCCATACTGTCAGTATATATATTTTTTAGCTTGCTTAGAAAGATCACATGACTCAGAAAGAAAGAACATGGTATATATGGCCGATTATGAGCAGAAAGAAGGCCAAGTTCCACTTATAATTTCGGTTTATGTCAATGAGTTCTCATGGATGGGTTGGTAGGGCATGGGGGCGATCCAAAACCAGGTCTTCACTAGTTGAATACTGTACAATTTCATTCTACAGAGCTGGAATAATCACACCAACCCTTAATTTTCGACGTCCTATGTGCATAATAGACCTAGGTAGTGTCTTCCACTGCTGTGAATGACTTATATTTCCTTTTGGGTTACAAACTTGTGCTGGGCAAGGGGGGGGGGGGGGTGCCTCTCGCCCTAGTCTGCAGTAATAACTTATATGTACAACGCACTTTCATGCACACTAACGATCAACTTTGATATTTTTTTTTGTTCAATTCACACTCAACACACATTCTCAGCAATCACTTTACAAGTCTCCATATTTGATTTTAACACATGTGTCTAGTAGTCGCTACTTGGCTCTAGTCCATAATTGCGAACCAAGAGGGACTCAGTACATAAACTATCAGGAATTACTGGTGCTCAGAGAACTCTAATGTAGGTGGCATATTTTCAATTAGACCCAGATGAAGGAGAATGGGGATAGCCTAGCTGTATTTTCAGAATATCAATGAATCTGTATTGCACTTTGTACTATTGCAAGGGCATTGCTTATCAAATTTTGCAGAGGGCAAGTTCTACAGGTTTATGATTTTTCTACGAAAATAAATTGGTATTATAATATTGTAATTTACAGGTAGCAACGACAAAAGACGAGCAATCTCACTTCATCTTCGAATTACACAAACTATTGAGACAAGACTCATTTTTAACAACTCATGATGTCAGTCTTGAGTAGGTTTCTCAAATTTAGATAGTATAAAGGTGAGCACCCTTCCTAATAAGATCAAAATTTCACAAATTGCATATTAACACATATCTGGGTGTTATTTTACACTATGTACAGTATACTGCCTGAGGCAACTCATGTCCTACGTAACCACACTCGTTAATTACATCAAGTCGTGCGTTACTCCATTCTCGAATTCACCAGACATATTAAAACTCAAGACATCCCCATCGCGATAAATGTGGGTACCGTAAAACGAGATGTAAATGCCATTTTGAATGGTCATTTCACCCGATAACTCTAAAATAATATTATCCAAGTTTCGGAAGCAAGCACCATACTTTACGCACTCCCGTTACAAGGATTTGATATGTCGCTAACTTAAGTACGCTAATCTTCAACGTAACGCTTTACCGTTGTTCCTCTGAGTAACTATTTCACCCAGGCTTTTTTCTTTATTGCTGAGTTTCGCTGAGGTCAGAGAAATAGCTGTGTATGATATCAAGGTCTCTATTTTGCATACCAATCATTTCATGATTCTCTCACCAAATGTATTCAATGATTAACTCATTATTCCCAAAGGGATTGTTACTACTTCAATACCTGATTCAACAAGCAGACATGGGTCCTCTTGGGGTCATTCGTACATAACAATATACATGCCAGTCAGAAAAGCTTAGAGATGTAGGGGGCAGTGGTATGTATGTAGTACTTAATAGCCCAACATGATTCAACATGATATCTTGGCCTTACAAATGCGTGATAATCACAGACCATGATGATTTAATGAGTGATGATATTGAGTATTGAATGAGTAGGGGATCTTGTTGGCAGAACTGTCATCTTTAAACACACCAGAATAGCTCTCCTTCAATAAGAAGTCCATGATATGAAGCCCAAATCGGGGACAATACAGTTTTTATCAAACCACTCGAGTATTTACACTGGCCTGGCTATTCTCTCCAATGCCGGGATGAACTTTGCATTGATGAGGTACTCATACATTCAGACGTTATCATATACAGTTTTACTAGCTTTGGGAAAGCCGAATGTATATCTATGGCCCTAAAACTCATGTATGGGTAAATCTTGTATTGCTCATAATCTGATACATTTGCATATTTTCAACGGGACCTATTACCATATTTTACTGATGTACTCGTCTTTCACGTATCACAAACAAGTCAAGCATCCTGTTAGGTTATAAATGTTGGCGGACGATAACTTTTTCAATCTCCGCAAGCCGGAGACCTCCAGGGCCCCGCGACCCATTATTATGGACGAATTGATGACAGCAAATAATAAAATAATAATAATTAAAACGATGAAGAAATCTCCCGATGTCACTCTGCACTAAATCACAAATGATGAGTCTGTTAAGCGACAGAAATAACATTGATTGCCATTGAGGAAATATCTTCGCATTTGACACTTTGGTCATCCTTCGTGCTTTTGAGTGCGCAGCAGAACACTTTAAACCCAGCATCATCTTTCTAAGTCCCTGTCTTAGTTCGAGCCGTGATATTTTGTAGCGTGGTTCCTTTCTATAAATTAACGCGGAAAGATCTCCCTTCCTTGTAAAGGCACACTACAATATGTGTGTGCACCGCTCTGTTCCTACCAAGTCTCTGTCTCGTCTGACTGAGCGGTGCACTGTGTTATACGAAGGATGAAAAGCCGGGTAGCGGGGCCCGTGAACCAGCCATATTGTTCATGATGACGTGGCCGCCGTTCATGGTGACGGCGTACTGACTCTCGGGTTCAGAGTCTGTGTAGTTGTAGGCGGCGTGCCGGGAAGGCGGCAGGTGGTTCCGGTTCCACGACTGCTGCACGTTGCCGTTAGCGTAGTGGTTCGGGAACTGGTTCGGGTACTGGCTCGGGAACGGTGGTGGAGGCAACTCCTTCTCATCCTCCACGTCACTCTCACTAGCCTGTATGAGAAAAGGAGGTGTCCATCAATGTTAGTTTAACCCTTTAAGGAGCGCATAGTGCTTTAATGCAATATGCCCTTTATCGTCATGATACTAAAATACAACCCTGGTGAGTACCTCACTAGGACTGCCTTCATGCATCATGGCGACCCTGTGGGGGAATATCAACACAATAGGTTTGGCATGATGCTTGAATGCAGCCCTGGCAATTTACACCGTACACAACAGGGTTGTATTGAAATTACTCAACATGTTCTTTGTGTGATGGCGCAGTGGTTTATGTAAATCCCAAATTATGCCATAGAATAAAGTGAGATGACTAAAAAATGCGAAAGGACATTCTTTTGTTTATAGGCTCATACAATTCATATAACCAAAAACAGCATTAAAGAACCAACACAGAATCTGTAACTTCTCAACTCAGCATGTAACTTCAAATGCAATGAAATGCAATTTTTCCACAAGAGATGCGTATGTACCTTATACGAACAGAATGTAGGTCTCGTTCTGTGTGAGGGACAGGTTACATCTAATGAGTCCTTTGTAAAACCACATTTCTACTCAGACAAAACAAATTTTAAGACAAAAAATAATATTTAAAAAAAATAATTTTAACACTTCAGTTTATTGTCGGTAATACGCCGACTTAGAGATGTGTAGGTGTAGGATGAATTGCTTCACAAGGAAAGTTTTCATAAGAATTCAATTTTATTTATTCAACAAGGGTCATTATTCTGACACATTAAAGTGACTAGATGACAAACCTGTGAGGATGCAGATGAGCTGATCTCTGAGGGTTTCTCTGTGAGTGAGCTGCTCTCCTCGTCAGGGTACTTGGACTCCTCCCCGTCCGAGTAGTTCACGCTCCCCGGGCTCGGCCGCGGCGGTGACCTGTCGTGTCAAAGACGAATAAATGTGAAATGTACATCATAACTTACCGAGAGTAAAATTTCTTTTCATATGAACTTTAAAAAAAAATAAGCTCTAGATATTTGCATGATGCGTTTTGCAACACCATTGTGAATAGAGATGTTACTAGTAATCCTTTTAAGAGTTAGACAGTATGTTGCCATAACATTTATATCAATATTTTCTTTTGCTATTGATAGACTATAGAAGAAAAGGCCAACGAAATAGACACTTACATGTAATTAGATCTAGTGTATGGAGGTAATGAGGTTTTGGGCGGCCGTCGCTCTGACCGGCGGGTAGAACGCCGCATCTCAAAGGTTGGGAACCCGCCCTCCTCTGCACCACTCGCAGTATCAGTGTCGGGTTGGAGGTGGATGGTCGTCTTAGGGATTGGATCTGGTGAACGGAAACAAGAAAAGACATTAAAAGGTAGAACACACAGATTTGATAATTAACTATTGGTAGATTGATTATTTTTAGGAAGTGTAGCACTTTGGGAAGACTGATAATTTATGCAAATTTACAAATATTTTTTTTTAATGGGGTTTTCCCCTAACATTATAAATTTCAGGTTTTAGTATAACTGTGTGAAAACAATTATTCTCAAACACTATTAAATGCTGCATTCCTTAGCTTAACACCAAGCATGTGAATTGTTATTTAATCAACCATGAGGCGAATCATTGTGTGCTCTCACAGCTACAACATAGGTCCCTGGTTGTGGAGGCTACATACATCTACTTCTTAACTAAGCTGTAAATGGTACAGGGTCTACATTATGATGATAAAATAAGCAACCTTTTGCAATTATTCTTAACCACCATTTACAACAACCTTAAAAGTAATCCACGAGAAATACATGGTACCTGGCAAGGTAGGGCCATAAACCAACTCGGCAACAAAACATAGATGGTACGTTGGGAAATTAAGGGAACATTTAATAGTAAAACTAAGAACTTCTCAGATTGTAATGGTATCTGTGACTGATTATGATAAGGTTTGATGTTCATGTGTGTGATGATCTGGTTGGTTACTTTGCTACCTTAGAAGAGTTGTCAACTTGCCAACATTTCAACAATATGTTATCTCATTTCAATCCATCGTCCGGTATGGGTTGAAGTCGTGTAACGTATTTATGGAAATGTAATTGACAGAAACCGAAAATACAATTATTTGAAACACTATGTAACAAAACTTCAAATTATTTTCTTTGAGAAAGCGCTACCTTTCATGAAGGTTGGATATTCAAAACTAGCATCTCCTCCGCAGCAGGCCCCTTTGTGAAGCTCAGCTAGTTTCGCTGTTTTAAATTATGGAAAGATGCCATTCTTAAATATTTCTTGTATGACGTACATCCTTGCATATTAATGTATAATCTCAGCTTAAGAATCACAGCAGCTGACGTAAAATCACTTCTATTCTGGATCGTTGCTGATTGGCGCAGGGATGAAAGTGACCAATCCCACGAAAAGGGAATCTTTAAATTGGGGCCTCTTGGGATATGTATAGGTGACTACATTAAATTCGGAAGATTTGAAGACTTTCATCCTGAGTGAGGTTGGAGGTGGGGGGGGGGGGAGCTGTCTTACCCGCTATGAAGCCAATGTATTTTAACGAAGTACACAACCCTACTCGGGTGATATTGAAGTATCTTTGAATGTTTAAGTTGAGATCATTGAATACAGGTCTTCTAAGGTAAGTTACAAATATTTGGAACTTCTGAAATCCAGGAATGTTTTTTTTTCATTTCCGGAATACAATGAATACTTGTTGACCAAGTAGGCATACAGGACTAGGATTGTGCACGATATGACTTTTCACTACTCCATACTCCAGATGGACCCAAACTACAATTCGCATACTTTTCATTGGTTCATTTACTTAAAAAGCACATGTTGCGACTTGCTATATGGGAAAGCGGCTGCTTAATTAAAGTAGAAGGGCAGTGGGCCAGGGTACTGGGGCCGGTCGGCGGGGAGTTTTCGGGAGGGCAGGGCAGGGAGATAAAGCGCCAAACCTTGTGAGCCGTTCATCTTGGAGGCGCACATCATACACATGACACCTGTACAACCACCAGGTAAGAGAACCAGTCAGTTAGGTCGTATTGAGATACACAGTACAGTATAGAGGCTCTATGTAAGTGTAAACCTATCTATGTGGAGATAACAAAGTGACAGGTTTAGCTGGTTATACAACTCTGTAGTGCCACCCAACCTGCTAAAGGCTGCCTTGAAGCTAATCGTCCATATAAATATAATCTATATTATCTTAGCTTTGTTGTTGTGTAGTAGCAAAACCATTCTTCATGGCGAGTGAACACAATGTGTTCAATCGTATGTTTCCTATAATTATCTGTGGCATTCTTTATAATTAATACCCTTTGAATGGTAAAGGACAAATAATACCAAAGCCGCTTGATCCAGAAATCTTTAAGTTGTAACACAACACATAAGCATTTGTTTCAGTCCTATTAAGGTGAGAGTGGCATGAAATGAATTATAGAATACATTATACACAAATGTATTTACATGTAATAAAGTGCAATACAAAATGTGTCCTTGAACATATGGCATGATAAAGCAATGTGTTAGAATACAGCATACTATATGTATATGCCAAGTATGTGTATACATGCGGTATAACCTTATCTGAGGGACAATTCCGCCTCCTTGTATGGCCGATAATGCTGAGACCATCTTTCTACCATAACCCTTTAAGGACAGCATGATGCCTCAATGCTGAAAGCGTCGTGTTTATTGGTGCATTAGTGCGTGTATTAAGGCATGATGCAGCACCGGCGCGAGTTACTCGCCAGTGCTGCATTCATGCAGCATACACGTACAGACAAAAGAGCATAGCACATTAAAACACCATGCTGTCCTTAAAGGGCTAGACATGTATTGTGTTAACTGCAGCTATGAGTACAAAGTGCACTTTAAGGGTAACATCACAACATCTCAGAAGTAGCACAGGAGACCTAACATGTAGTGCTGAGAAATGATTATAAAAGTGAAAACAAAATGGCCGATAGACACTCTCCAACAAAATCAACACCAGATGGTCAGAGCCACGAACCTTCCTTCTGTGAGATGGCTTTCCAAAACTTCATGCCAGCTTTGAATAAAATGGAGGGTAAAATGGTCACCGATAAGCACATCGCCATGTCCACATTCTAACCCTTTAAGGGCCCTCGCCAGTGTTGCGTTCATGCATCATGACGACAAAGGGCATAATGCATTAAAGCACTATGCAGCCCTTAAAGGGTTAAATAAGGGTCCCTATCTTAAGATCAGTATCACTTTCAAGTATAACCAGAATTTGTAAGTTTTACAAATGCCCTGACTTTTTCTCCAGACAGTTTCCTTTCTGATGAATTTATTCATTTCAACTGATTATTTCGCCCGTCCAAAGCTTGTACAATTATAAATAGCTTTTGATATCAAATATCAAAGTTTCATTGAAACATTACCCGGAAATAGCAATATACTGACCATAAGAATTGATGGAGAAATTACCAGCCAGAGGGAAAACGTGGTTTTTAAGTAAGGGGGTACAATCTCAAGACCCCAAATCAAAACCCAAAATGAATTCCATACATCCTCAAAGCCAAAGTAAAGCTACCCCTGAGTAGTAGTTTCACACACAGACCCCAGAACCCCCGCGTCTCGGCTACTTACTGGGTTGGTGTGGTAGACTGCCCGACACAGTCGGCGGCGCAGATTCGGATGTATTCTCTAATTTTTCAATTCCAAATTCAAAACAATATACTTTTACGAGAAGATACTTTTACTCAGAAGTTAGGTTTACATATGGGAATGTCTTGTTATTGATCAAGACACTTTTAGATTCTGTATACATTGAGTATTATATGCGAGTGTTTTCTATCGCTCTATTAGCATGCGGTTTACTTTACTTGGGCGAGCGAAGACCGAGGCAATGCATTAAATGAGAGATGGTACCATGTTTAGTATCATGCTGGTTAGGTTATAAGACAAATCGTGTTGGTTCTACTAGATAGTCGGCTACTATTCAAATTGAAATCCTCTATGGATTGTACGATCGGACTTCCTATACCAAGTATCTAATACCTCATGAGAGAATCAACCGCTTTCTTCTTAAACGTCTCAACTTGAATACATACATTTTTCATTCACACCATTTCTTGATGAACCATTTCATTTTCACAAAAGAACATTTTTTTACATACCTTTGTATTTTGCCTTTTTATTTCGGCCGGTAAAGCAGAGTACAGAGATGACGATGATGATGAAGATGACGCCGGTGAGTGCCACGATGATGAGGAACCACCACTGCTGGTAGAAGGGCTTCTGGTCCACCTCTGGAAAACACGCACCCACACAATCAGTCTTATTCAAGGCCAAAAAATAAAAAGCGTTGTTTCAGGTAACATGGGAGGAAAATGTAGGGTCGGTAGGCCGGAATTCTTTTTATTTCTAAATCTTTTTTTTAAAACATGAATGTACTACCCAACTTTTTTGAATCCCCTAAAATTGACCAAAAAAGGGTAAAAACATGAAAACTTTTTCAAAATTGCATATAAAAACGTAGGGTCGGCCCTCTTTTGATAGGGTGAACTGAAACAAACCTCTTCTTTTTTGGCCCAAATAGCAATATCACTACATTGTGCAGTTTTAGCGCTTTGGTTTTATAAAAATTGAGTTACGTTTTTTTTTTAAATACTTGATTTAGTCTCGGCTTATTTTCCATTCTTCCACCTGGTGATAACAGCAAGGTTGACTACTACAATTCCATGTCCTTATTATCAGACACCTGGCAGACTGACAGCAAGTACACATTTTGACATTCTCCTCCACTTTTTCCCTGAGGGTGGCCATATCCCCGCATGATTGTTTTATCACACGGACAATCATGTATCTGTATCCAACGACCAGACCACTACTGCAGGTACTACCGTAAATTCCCGCGTATAACCCGCACCCCGACTTTTGGAGAATTTTATAACCCGCACCTGGGGTCGAAAAATCGCTTACAAAAACCCTTGTATTACCCGCACATAGACTTTGAGAATATTATATAACCCGTATTAGAGGTTTGGTTCGCGTATAACTCGCGAGTTATACGCGGGAATTTACGGTCCTTTGGTTCCTACTTACTAATAGACTTGAAGAAGCCGGAGGGTAGACTGGGGGCGCTGATGCCCACACTGTTGAAGGCGATCACCCTGAACTGGTAGGCTGTGGACGGCTTCAGGTTAAGGAGGCTGATGATGGCCTCCGACTCGGGCGTCTGTTTCCGCAGCTCTGTCTCCCACTTATTTTCTACAAAATTAACACAGGGCTCTCCAATATACATGTCTGTTTTAAATTGCGTCTAAATCAATATATTTTCTAGAGTTGTATATCTACCTGACTAGTGTGTAGATTGCTCATAACAAGTCATGATTTGTAGAAAAATACTTAAGGTGAAAATAACAGGTTGTGGAGAGGAGTTGCGGTTATTCACATAGACTGGGAGTAACATATGCCCAATGGTAAATTATTGCGGTAAACGCCCATTGTTTTTCTGACTTTATTTTTAGTGAACAGTATTATATGAGGATCATTTACCTCCCATCTCCATAGCCTGGATAATGTAGCCGATGATGGGCGAGGAACCTTCATAGCCGTTATCCCACCTCACCGTTACCGAGGTCTGGCCCTCCGTCACCGATGGCTTGCTTGGTCGATCTGGGGAACCTGCAACCAGAGAAGCAAACAGCTATTAAAGAACTGAAAGCAGCATACATAAAATGCCATATCATTTACCTGCTTGATTTCAACATTACTTTTGCACCAACAGTGTAAGACAATTATCTGAAAAAGGCAGTGCACTCACCTCAAAAGCCGGCTAAGCCTTGTAACATCTATACAGCAAAACGAATTTTAAATGCCAAGTAAAAGAAATCGAGAAAATACCTTTCTGTGGACCAGTGGTGATGTTTCCCTGGCGGATGGGGCCCCAGCCCACCTTGGTCTGCGCGCGCACACTGAAGACGTACTTGACGTTCTCGTTCAGGTCATACGCCTCGTGGTAATGTTTGTCACCGTCCACTCGCACCTGGACGCTACGACTCTCACCTGCAACCAGCAGTAGAGGCGAGTTAGAATTTTTGTTTATTTTCAATTCAAATGAAATGTATTACTATCAAACTGTCAAATTTTCATGATTTTCAATGTTTGGGACTATGGCTACAACCATGTTAGGCTGAGGGGAAAGAGTTGATCCACCTCTCAAATTGCAGTGTAATTTCTTTTTACATGTATGCAAATCGTTACCGAGCATATATACTATCAAAGATGCCTCTCACTGGTTGAAAAAATACAGGACATCTTAGGATTCCTAACAGAAAACTAATATAATGTAGATCAATACAGGAATTTCCATGGAAAAGCAGGAATTCCTGCAAAGGCGAGAGAAGTGGTATTTCTGAACTGTCCAGACACGACAAAAGAGTGTCTCCCATTTCTAAAATTGTGAATGGGAAAATGCGTTGTCTTTTTTAAACACTGGGTCATGAAACGGTGCCAAATAGCTTTTGGAGGTCAATCTTCAACTCTAAGAAGTTGCTCATCGCTAACATTCCAGAGATAGACCATGCAAACAAGAAAGGGAAAAGCATCGCATATATATATTCAAAGCATTCTACACCATATCTGTGAGATATGGGGGAGAACTGCAGGCACAGGGAGTCTGAGAGAGAGCTCCCTTAAGTGTATGTATGGCAGAGATATCTACATACACACTAAGCCTAGGAAAGCATTATTCAGCACAAATACTTTTGTATCTGTCTGGAAAGAATAAAACCATCAAATCCACACATGTTAATTCACACTCAAGTACACCCAACTATTTACTAAAACCACACATCAGAGCTCAGCAGAATACCTACCTTTAATGAGATTAATTAGTTTAAATACAGGTACAATATTAGCAAATTAGAAACTACAGAAACTCTAGGTGTACTTGAAAGAACAAAACCACAACCTGAGATGATCTAAACAGACTAATCTACATAATGATTATGTAGATACACATTACATAATATTATAATGTCTCTTCATCAAGGACATTGGCAACAAAAGTAAGGCGATATGTGCATGCAAATGGACTACATCAAATTCAAAAGCATTCTGAAAATCAGAATTTGAGCAGCTCAGATGCCACCAAAGGGGTAGAGAATGTGCCCTTTGGTGACTCGAGTGAATAGTAGTAGAGTAGAAGTCTTGCCTGTTGAGCGTTTGCGGCGTGAAAGCTTTTCTTCCCCTGTAAGACATGGAGTGCAACATGGCTACAAAACCTGGACGGGGCGGGTCGACACCGATGTAGGATTAGAGGCTCTACGGGTGCCGAAGTGAACGACAACATTATGTCCACTTAGTGGGACATCTAAGCAGTAGTAGTATTGACTGGGCATTAACATACATGATACTTAATATGCAGTACGTCGGTGTTACACGGGTGACATGTAAGCTTCGCGACAAGTGCCATATATGCAACTTATATTAATCTGAGGAATGTCACATGGATTTGTTTTTAAAAGAGGTCAGTCATGTAACATCCAGAGTATATCTAAGTAGGGCAGGCAGTGTATTACATACAAGTCATGTAAGGTACGTACCATTGGTAATTGTGTCCTGATAGTATGAGACCTCGAAAAGCTTAATGTGTCCGTTAACTGCGGCGGGCGGATCCCAGCTGACGTTCAATGATGTCAGTGACGTCACCATGAATGACAGCGCTCCCGGCTTTCCTGGCACTGGAATTTAATTTTTTTTTCATATTTTATACAAATGCTTATATAGCCTCCACCATGTTTTTAATTATCAGAGATGAAAGTGACCAATCTCAAAAAAATTTGAAATGTTCAAATAGAGGCCCCTTAATGAAGGTCCTCTATAGTTAAGTACAAGTCTTTGTCACCATAAAGAACTTGAAATCAGGGAAAACTTGAAGACTTTCATCCCTGAATTATTCATTCACATCACAGAATATCTGATAATATATATAGCGGTATATCGAATATATGAGTCAAGTTCATTATGACAACTACCTCCTTCCTCTGTTTTAGCGATGACTGGCACTGTGATGTTGGGTCCGTCTCCGGCGGCATTAAAGGCGAGTACCAACATGGCGTACTCTGTGAACATCTTGAGTCCAGTCAGATCTGTCTCCAGCTCAGTGGCCGCCACCGTCTTTACTGTCAGGTTGTGTTCTCCTAAAGCCTCCTCCCAGTAAAACACCTGCAACATACAGAGTTTGACTTTAGAGAAATTCAGTCACTATGTGTTTTAACATAGAATTAGTATCCACTGAATATCATATTGATATTGTGGACATCTCAGCACAAGAGTAAATCTGCCACAGATAAAATTCAAATTGCAGTAGGTAGATTCTTTTTTTTATAATACTTTCCCTTCCATTGGCTACCACTGCATAACTCCTTTCTATATTTTCTGAAGTTACCTTAAAACCCAGCAGGTCTCCGTTCCAGCTCTCCTCGTCCGGCGCCTCCCACATGAGTTTGATGGACGTTGAACTGAGAACACCCGCCCGGGCATTGGTTGGCGCTTCAGTTGGCACTGTTAGAGAAAAATGAAACTTTAAGCAACTTTTTCAAAAGACTAGGACAAAAATGAATGTACCCATTTATCACCATTATCTTTTCATATTAAAGGAGATTTTGTTATTGATCAATTAGATATCACAAAGTTTATTCACATTTTTCTTTAAAAGCAAATTTGCATTCATTGCCTTAAGGGTCATAATAGATAAATTAGGGCCTACAGTATTCTATTTGAAATCACATGAATTATTCTGCCAGAGATAAAGGTTAGGTTACTGACTATCAATAAGATGGTGGTTTTACAGCGTTGAGTTGAATTAGATAAGCGTCTACCAGTATTAGATAATCTGCCCCTCCTCCACCACATAGTCTATGAGTAAAGCCTCAGTGTTAGCCTGCATGATGGTCCTATTTTAGTGTGGACAATCACCGTCATATTTTTAACATTATTGACTGTAGATTGTGAATTTTTAAAAGCCATAATAACTATAGAGTGAGATCCATTACTTTTTTTTTGCAAAATCAGTGCAAACTGTCCCGTTTTCAAACGTTATTAAACTCCCAGGATAAACAGGCTTTTTATATACTTATTTTCTCTGACGATTAATATATTTCAATGCACACACATTGATAGTGTCTATCAGGACAATGGACATTCAAGGATTTACTTAGAATATAACCTGAGACTTTATTCAATATCAACAATGGGGATCACAAGTTGATGATAATCCCCACACGCTACACTAATTCCAGCTTACCGGCCTCGCCCACATACACGTCCACGGGCCGCGTGAAGGGCCCGTGGCCGCGCCCATTGAAGGCGTTCACCTTCACCTCGTAGTAGACGCCGGCCATTAGGTTAGTCAGCTCGATGCTGGTCAGCGGGTAGGTCACCTGGACCGGGGAGTAGGTGGCCCCCGGCATGGAGGACACATGGCCAGCCAGCTGCCGGTACCACACCTCGTAACCCAACCGGTCCCCGTTCCACTCCAGGGCTGCCAGTGGCTGTTGGCGCATCGGTAAATGCGATTGGGGGTTGAGGGGTGGGGTGAGAAGGCGAGAAAAGAAAGAGCCATCGTTAGAAGGTGAATGTTATTGTTAATGAAGGCAGACAAGCGGTTGTGGACTTGCGAGGGTTCGGACCGGAGACGCTGCGCAGAGAAATAAATCTTACCTGGTTTACTCAAAGACACTTTAGTGGTACATTTCATGAATAATATTGCCAAAATATGCCTTGGTTAATTGTGAAATATTTGTTAATGGATAATATGAATCAAAGCATTATAATTTTTGTTAAAAACATTTTCTTGTCAATATTGTATCGTAAGAATTTTGTGAATTTTGAGTAAACAAGGTTTATATTAGAGATGCTGCTACTTGGATTTCCTGAAAAGAATCGGTAATTATGAGTGAGGCATATGTGTTAATGGATGGAACTTGGAGAGACACTGAAGTCACCTATTTTGCAAACATTTTCTTTTTTTTACTTTACCAAAATGTCTATCCAAGATCCATCCAATATCTTTGTACAGCATTAGACCAGTGCATTGTCCACTAATCCCCACAACTATGGAAACATCAAGGTAGATGGCAGCAGTAACAGGAAAGCAATTTCTTCATAATTGCGAAATTAGCATAATACACTGCATTGAATTTTTAAATTTATTTTTTCCCCCAAAATTAGAGATCTGGAGACTTCAGATTACTGCCATCTGCCCCAATGTTATTGTTGATATCAGGTCTGCGAGTTAAGAGCCGTGTTTGTCACCACCATGTCCAAGGTCAATGTCATGATTAATAAAGGTCAAAGCGCCTAAAAAGGTCAGATAAGGTCACGGTCTTGGCTCGTACCCATCTCCACATAGACTACGACGACCGAACTCCAAGGCGACGTCCCGAGCGCATTGACTGCCTTAATGCGCAGTTCGTACGTGTGCAGATAGACAAGTTTCTCCACGATGAACATGGTGGAGTAGGGAGTGTAGATGGACAGTGACTGCCACTCTATGGCGGTCACCGTCACCTCCCGATACTCCACTAGATAACCCGTCAGGTCGCCATTCCATGTGTCTACCGGAGGCGGCTGGGGGCGCAGGGAGGAGAGATATGGTGTATGATATACAGTGGTTGTGTGGTGTTGGGTTAAACTTAAAAGGAAAGTGGGGGTGGGTAATGTTCCCCTGTCCCAATATGGTCATTACTATAATAGCATAAACAGATACTGAGTTACCCAATAAGTTATAGGAAAATATGTACAATGTATTCAAAGGGCTTAGTATCCAATTGTACCCGAGTCCCATTTGCACTTGCTAAATGGACAAATGACAACATAGATAGTCGGACATAATACTGAAAGACATACAACTATTTAAACTGGTATTAAAGACTAGTAAGCCTACTTATAAAGGAGCGACCATAAAACAAAGGGCCCATCACTGGCAAGGATGCGAAATGCGGGGGTTATGATATTATCTTTAAAACATATACTTGTGGATGAAATGAATATCCGTCATGAGAAATGAAATGAATACTAAAAAAAAAAAAAGATCATCTATTGTTTTATTCCTACGAAGCCCTGGACTCTCTAGGAATGACATAGCCATGCCATAAATTAATAGGAATGCAATGGAGCCAAACGCCAAGAAAAATATACTAGAATGCGTCTAGGGAATAATGATATGTATGTTGAGTGGTACATGATTACCTCCTTCAATGATGCACAGTGGAGTACATAACACAGATATGTAACGGTGTGCAGTCCTGAACATGAATGTATGTACAGTGTACACGAATGTGATGTGATTTGCACTATTACCATAGGAAACTATATTACATAGAGAAGTTATAGATGGGGGCTGGTCTTCCCCAAAAACACTAAATACTCTCACGCAGTGGATCTAGACAAATAATCAGGACCCGTATCATGGCGTATAAAGGTAGGGATAGATCCCTGATAGTGTAAGATATGTCCATACTTAATCATAAAAATACAGGATAGATGTGATATTAACTATGAGCACGTTTTACTTGGTTGGCGATTACACAATATACATTTACTTGTTATCTAAGGATGGTGTTGTTTTTTTTTGTTTTTTTTGTTTTTGTTTTTTTGGGGGGTGGGGGGGAGAGTTGATGTGTACTCACTTTCCAGGTGATGATGACAGAGGTGGTTGTCTTTGGTACAGCTTGTAGGTCGGTGGGGGGACTCTCAGGGGCTGAAAAGCACAACAATTAAACGTGTTATTTCAAAATTACTGATGACTTTTAAACTAATTTGTGACTGCGATAACCTGTAATATGCACTTCCATACCAAAGGAATATATATGAAAACCATTACATCATGACAAATTGATGACTTACGTGCTTGTTTGGTGGTGACCTGTTCGGATTGTTCGCTGAAGTCGCTCGTCCCAATATCATTTACAGCTGCTACCCGGAATTCATACTTCGTGTTTGGGTTCAGTCTGAAACAGTCCGAAGAGTTCAGTAAATTTACCACAGGATATTCTGACCATACTATGACACAACACCTCTGCAGGAATTTTCCAATTTTTCTGAAATTTGCAAATAACAAACTTATGCTGTAAAACATTCCTTCGATGTGGGATACCCTCTGCAGGGATAATGATGAAATGCTACATCCAAGCACTGAGTATATGTATATGTATGTAGTATAAACCTACCCGCGGATGGTGTAGGCGACCGCGCTGTGCGGCACCAGGTCGTCCAGGGAGCTCCACTCCCCGGCGTCCTGCCGCAGCTGGATGGTAAAGTTCCTGACCGGGCTGTAGCCGTTGTCTCCCGGCTGCCAATTGACCGTCACCCACCGGTCACCCACGGCTGACATACCGATCTGAGGCCGACTTGGTGGGTCCGGTACCGCTAGGAGGAGAAAATGGGGGTTTGATAAAGTTAATGAGTTAATGTGAAATATTGTGAACATGATTTGAACGTAATATTTTCCTCAAAATATAGCTTACAGGTATTACTGGTTGCTAAATTATTCCTAATTTGATGACATTATCAGGAAAAAATCATCATATCATTTTCTGTACAGTATTATATCCTATTATCACATTCGCCGAAAGCTGTCATCAGGATAACATCATATTCTGACAAAAATACTCACTTCTGTCCAATATTGTGAAAACCTCTAGTCTGGATGGATCACCCTTGCCCAGTTTGGTCCGGGCAGAGACGGTGAACACGTAGTAGGTGCGTCGTTTTAGGTGGCTCACACTTAGGTATTGTGCAGTTGGCCCGAGGTTATCTTCTTCAATAGCAAAATCTTCTCCCTCGTCTTTGTCAAAGTACTTGACGACGTAACCGACGATGATTCCGTTGGGTTCGGTCGGTGGACTCCAGACAACACGTACTGTTGTGTGTGTGACTTCAGGGAAGTAGACGCTACTAGGAGGCCCAGGCACTGTGTGTATAGATGGTTAAGGTGTTAGACAGTACATACAAAAATGTAAGGTTAGTTACAAAAAGTAAATTGGTGTACCCAGCATGGTACGCATCTCTGTTGTGTTCGACAGCTGGCAACCAGCTATTACCTTGCTTGATTCTGATTACATTCTTACCCTTAGAGATGTGATTTTCATTTAGATAGCAATGCAGGAAGCTAGATGGGGAATACATTGATCTCCGCTAGAATACCAAAATACCCTTGTCTATTATTTCAAAATCTATTTATCTATAATTGATAGTCTTGGCAACCCCGGTGGAGCGGGAAAGACAAATCTGGTTTAGTTCTGAAATAGGAGTGGCAGGGCGCACACCTCTTTGTCTCTTTACTCCAAAATCTATTTAAACAACCAGGTAAATTGGTTTATTATTGAGATTTAAAGGACGCACCATCCTCGTTGGTCTTGACGATGGGTGCGGGTGGGCTGAGTTTACCGTCCCCGATGCGGGTGTAGCCGAGGACCTGTATGCGGTACTGCGTGTACTTCTTGAGACTGGTGAGCACCGTCTGTCGCGCCTGACTCGTCTTCACGTCCTCCACCAGCGGCTCCTGCCACGGCCGGTTAGCCACGTTGTAAAACACCTACAACCAATGGTCAGGTGGTTATTATACCACTATTCATGCAACATTTCTAGTGTTGATCCCTAGGAGACCTTATCCTGTACAAACTCTCAAAGTGCTGCAAGTTTAAGTATGTATACAACAGACATATGAGAAATGAATATGCAATAGTGAGATTTGAAAACAGGAAGACACTCTACCACTGATATAATAGGTTAGGACTACCACTGATAACTGCTTTTTAAACATTATATAGTTAATCTTACCTTGAAGCCAAGGATTTTCCCGTTCTTGTGTTGCTCGTCTATGTCGGACCACTGCACGTTTATCGTAGTGGAGCTGAGGGCGGTGGCGTTAAGTTCCGCTGGTCCCTCACTCGGCACTGCAGCACAAACAACAAGGATGAGCACAGAGGACACACAAAGCTATTTTTCTTTTCGATTTTCAGAAAATTGTGGTGGCCTTTTATAAATTTCAGGACTTCTGCATATACATTTTGAGAACCTGTGCTAAAACGAGCCACTTTATATATAGTACCTGGCCCTCCTAAGAGAAGAGATAGCATTGCAGTTTCAGTTTCATCTAGGACTAAAAGAAGTGCATCTGAGGCATCAACATTGAATGTACTTGTACCAACCCACTAGAAAACCAAGAGCCCTTAGCATATAATATCTAACTAAACCTAAACATCCTTAAATTCCTTGTAACTCTTACCTGACTCCCTGGTGCGTTCTGAGGCGATGGGGCTGTATATGGAGTGTCCCACCTTGTTGTAGGAGGCCACCCGCACGTCGTACTGCGTCCACTCCTCCAGCCGCGCGAACGTGTAGCTGTTGGCATTCTCGTTGCGGATCTCGATGGTGGTCAGGAAGTCGGGGTCACTGTGCTCTTTGTGTTGGATCAGATAACCGCGCCCCTCACCATTCCACAGCTGGGATGCCAATGGCTGCAGGGGAATAACAATGAATTTTAATTTGATTCAGATCTACTCTAGTTTTTTATATGACTTCCTCATGGCTCAGAATCTTGAGATATTACCAAAGTGTGAAGCAAATGAGGCTCACAATATTTTGGAATTAGCTGGTACATTTGTATGTTCCAAAAAAGATCTTATTTTTGCATTATTTCTTCCACTCCATTTTCCTCCATTCCATATTCTCTCAATAAGATATACCCCACCTTCCAATTTTGCTAAATTGCATATTGAAATTGAACCAAATTGAATTAAACACAGAAATCTGCCTACCTTCCAGCGGACCCGAATGGCGGTTTCATTATCGGCACGAACAGTAACCTCAATGGGCGGTGAGTTTGGTGCAGCCTGGATGGTCTGGAACTTGCGGGTTGGTTCACTCGCGAGGGAGCGGCCAGCGACGTTCACGGCCAGCATACGCAGCACATAGGAGGTATACGGACGCAGGTCCGCCACTTTCACTGAGGTGGCGTCCGGGTCAGTCTTCTCATATATCACCTCCCACTCATCATTGCCATTCACCTTAAATGTATGAGATTAAAGGTTAAGGTTAAAGTGTATAAGATTGAAGATTTTAGACGGTTAGATACTAGATTCCTTATGAATTGCTACGATAATACCACATTTATACATTACATTTACTGTAGTCATACTCCATCTTCTTTGATTATTTATTCCTCTATAAAGTGAAATACAAGGTCGTAGTCATTTATATCCATGTTAAGAAGTTATTTGACAAAGCTCTCTGGGAAGCCTTTTAGGGAAAGTTATCACTGTGGCTACCATATTATTAATCGGTGGGAGGAGGGTCGTGTTTATGGTACATATCACGTATTTCTAATTATTTTATTATCCAAGTATACATTTTTTACCTGTTCCCTATGTCTAGATGAGAACTATCTAAGTGATTAGTTACCTGTGCCTCGACCACCCACTTAGTGATGGAGGTGTGGCCGTTGAAGCCTGGTATGAACTGGACGAGAACCGAGGAGGCCTGGATGTTGGTGATGGCCAGGTTACGTGGGGGGCCCGGCCGCTCTGAAACAACACACATATTTCATAGTTAGTTTATCACTTAGGAATTGGTAACCTAAATTGAAACTGGTAGAAGGACACTATGCTGATCTCAGCATGGGTAGAGGAGAGGGGGAACAGAGGTCAATAGATAATTTTATTTTCAATTTTCAGTATTGCTGTTGGAGCATTGAAATTATTCCCTTTCCATGAAATGAAATATATGCCATTTCCAACATTGGAAATTTTGGAAAGAAACTATAACAAATTCATTGATTTAAAACTCGCGGTTGCCTTTTGTATTATAACCGTGGTAGCTCTTACTAAACACCAATATCACAAAAATATGACCAAACTGGTTTGTAACATATGTAGATCCTAATTTCCAACAACAATACAAGAAACCTTAGCACAATGGAGTCCATTATGGACAAACACAATATCCAACAAGGACAAATGGTGCAGAACTTGACAAACATCAGTTTTCTGACAGAAACGCTGTACAGTAACCTCGATTACCTAAATAACAAAACACATTAATCTGTGCTTCAAAATATCCTATCTTAATGTGCTTACCTCCCCCTACAAAACGTAGCCCTGGTAGTGCAAAGATACATTTACGATGTGTACAAATATTGCAAAAATTGCATGAAACACAGAAAAATCCATGATATCAGGATCAATCACATAACGTGCGATGGCATTGGTATTACACTAGTCCATTACTGGGGTAGTCATTGAAAAACAGATACTTGTTTTGCAATAGATGTTGTATCGCCAGTGTGCCAATATTAACATATTGTAAGCCCTCACTTAAATTCCATTCCGGTAAATTTTCCTGAATGGGACACTGACCAAAGGATGGTCATATCTAAGTCATCAATCTCTGCTCAAAATGCCATTCCTAAATTTAATGGGGGTTGTTGTTGTTTTTTTGTGTTTTTTTTCTCATCAAAACTATCTTAAATCGAATGGTTCTGGTGACAGATTGTGACAGGTAGAAAACAGTTGATGCCCAACTCACCTGGGGGTACGCCTGACTGTATATCAGCGGTGCGGACGGGGCCTGCACCGACCCGCGTCTTGGCGAAGACCTCGATGGTGTAGGTGGTGGTGGCTGTCAGGCCCACAATGGTGTAGTTCTGGGTGGTGGATGTCAAGTCCTTGCTCACCTTGGATATGGTGTTGTTCTTTCTCATATAGCTCAAAGTATAGCCTGCAAATGGATCATACAAAATTCTATTTAGCCTGCAAATGGATAATACAAAATTCTATTTAGTAAGAAGACTTTTTTTTCACAACCAGGTCATGAATTTAAATTTGTATCAAATAGTCATTACCAATTTAACAACTTAGGAAAGAGTTAGTTCACTATTTTTCTTTCCACAACGCCCTATATTGAAGCAATTGCCTTTTGTCTGAGTTAAGTGCAATAACTTACCAACAAGCTGCCCATTGATGTTGGGAGGTGGCGTCCAGTACACTTGGAGAGATGTGTCGAGGATGTTGTCAAACGACAAATTACCAACCGCATCAGGAACTGTTTGTAACAAAGCAAACATGGTACAGTTTTTTGACTGGTAGTGTTCTCTGACCTCGTCTGGGGTTGAAATGCACCCATTCTGCATATATAAGAGGTGGATACCCTACCATTTCAGGACCAATAGGTTACCACTGCAATATTACCAGTTACCCCAGGAAACTGCTTAAAATCTCATAAACATTAAGTACCCAGGTATTAAGTAGCAGCAATCTAAGTGGCCATCTCATTGTAACAGGGGTGGGCGACATCGTACTAACCATCAGTTAAGCCAACCTCCATAGCTCCATATTAATCAATTCTTTCCCTTTTATAATGCTCAATCCTACTCTACATCCACTTGTATAGCATTATGAAGAAGGCCTTCCGTACTCACCATCCTCCATGGTTTTGACGGTGACAGCGGGACTCATTGGACCGTCGCCTTTACTGGTGAAACAGAGGATGCGGATCTCGTAGATGGTAAACTTTCGCAGACCGACGAGGAAGCCGGTCTGTTGTCCCAGCATGTTGGCCGTGTTGGACGGAATGGTCACCAGGACCACAGCCTCAGGCTCTGTAGCTACCATGGCTTTGATCTGGATGTCAGACGGGGAAATGGTTACTTTAAAGAACACTCACATATCAAAGCAGGTTGTTTAAGTTTAGAATTATGGAAAAGTACAGGGCATTGCGAGTCGACAACTACATACTAGACCGCATGGAGTGAATACCTCCTTCCTGGATTAAATTGATCACAAACACTTCAACACTAGTTTTTTAAGATGAACCTCCACTGTATAGTTTGTATCTATGGTAAATCATGCCTGATAATAGATAGTGCTGTATTAGAGAATGTGCCACATAGTTTTTGAGCCACAGCTGGTAGAAGCACAGTCGCACCCCCGGTAGCATCTGCATCCAGACAAATTCCTCCGCACATCTCCGACTCTATCCGGAACCTGCTTATATCTATTACCGGTCAAACAACGACAACAAACTCACCCGGTAGCCCTGGTTGATACCGTTGATGTGTTGCGGGTTAGGCGGTAACCAGGAGATCTTGATGCTGGTCGAGTTGACGGCCATCGTATTCACATTACGTGGGGCCTGTGTGGGCTTCCCCTCCATGGTCCGCACGAAGATCGTCATGCTATACACCTACAGGTGACAAACAGCTTGTTATAATGCCGTCCAGAACCACCGAGAATTTTATACTTGTTCTTGTTACTACAAGATATCCACATATTGCACAGATTTACTAGAAAGTCAGTACCGGTAGTGATGGGGCTAAGACAAAATACACACAAAAAATTAAAAAATTAAGAAATTAAAAAATTGAAGTGATATATGCTCATTTGAAACAATCTATTCATAGATATTATTCATATATAAACAGTATTGCTGTAAGGAGGAGCAGACAAGCTATGTAAAACTGCTGACTCACCCCGACTCCCTTTTTGTTGTAGGCTGCGATAGCTATCTCGTACTCCTGGAAGACAATCAAACCGCGCAGCTCCAGCATGACCTGTAGACGACTGGTGACATTCTCCGAGGTCAGCGTAGCGTCCGGGTAGCCGGACGGTTTGTAGCGGATCATGTAACCCATGAGCGGTCCGTTCCACTTGTCTTGGTCTGGGGGCTGCCAGCGGAGGATGATGGCGGTTTCTGATCGCGGGCTGCCCACCACATCCCTCGGGGGTCCGCTAGGCGCTGTGCGTAAGAGGACAAGATAGTTAATGCGGTACACTTTGATTGTCACTGCTAGTAACTGAGATAAAACCTGTGATATTTCTAACTTTTCTGAAAACTAATAATTTTGATTATTTTGACATGTATAAATACGATGGTACATGTATGATTAAGATTCATCTGTAGACGTACCTTAAACCAACGAGAATTTTAAGCCTGTATCAATATACTTTCAAATGCGCTATGAGACTCTTTCAAGCATGGATATACTTACGTTGTTGAGGCAGGGTTATGACGTCACTAGGGTTACTGCCTGGACCCTCGCCGACGTCGTTAACGGCGCTCACCCTGAACTGGTAGGAGCGCGCCGGCAACAAGCGGCGCACTGTGTACTCTGTTTGGCTTTCCGGCACATTGTCGTCTGCTACAATCCAGCCCTCACTGTCCAACAGCTCTGTACCTAGAGCAGACGATATTTAGAAATTCAAGGTTAGCAGACGACATTTAGACACGTTAGTAAATAGTCAATTTGAGGGTGGCAAGTGCACATGTATGCTGATTTCAGCGCCAAACTTGTTATTTATCAGTGCTTAGTACGGAAGTCATTCTTAACTTACTAACCACACGATTCATATTCACTTTCACAAGTTGATAAAATATGCCACAAGCAACATTCAAGTAAGATGGTAGAAATAGAGACATGAAATTATGAAAGGAGAACTGTTTCGATAGGAGCTATATACCCATACAAGACTGGCTGCAAGAAATCGCCCATTGTCGTTAAATGTCAGGGAGAATGTTCATTGGATATGATAAAACCACAAATTCATGCTGTCCTGTCTCATTTTCTTAAGGGTGTCGTTAACTACATCTTTTACAACATACACACAATAAAACCGTACACACTGATACACTAGCATCCCTTCAATATTGGACTATGGGCAAAGTTGGCCTACAGGTAAACTAAGTTAAATAGAATTCCACTTTTTTTTCTTGAACAGTTGACATCGGTTTTCATGCATTATAGACCTAGTGCTGGGTCAGTGATGAAGAAATTGGGAGAAAGTCTCTCTTGTTATCTGCCTGGTAAATTCTTGTCAATATGGGAATGGTCGGGCATGTTGAATATATGGGGCACACAAAATAACTGATCAATAGCGTAATACATGCAAGAAGAAATTACATCAAGAAAAAGACAGAGAGAAAACTGCTACAACCACCTGCCCTGTAACTGTGTCCCTATTTAGCGGTGCGAGCCTGGGGTGCGAAACGGTTACCGAGGCATCTGTGATACTTAATTTTTGTATCAAATAGACTCTTCAGTAACAAGCTATGTTTCTATATGTCTCCCCATTGAGCTAGTGTTAAACCGGGATTCCACCAAACCTGATTGTATCAAGCAGCCCAAGGTGAGCCCAATTTTTGGGTTGATTAAAAATGGGTGTGGCAATGTTCAATGTGTAGAAAAGTTCAGGTTTGGTGAAAGACGCTTTAGTTGAGTGAGCCCCCGCGGTCTCAACTGGGATACATACTACTGGTAGATTCTTGAGGCAAAGGTGAAGGAGCTTGTGGTGGTAGATTAAGAGTTTTCAGTGAAATTTATAAGTAGTTCTTACAGAGAGGTATAATTTTTACCATTAATTAGCTCAAAATTCAAAATCAAAATTATTATAATGGAAATACCATAAAAGCAGATAGGTATGTATCCCTTTGGAGATAGAGTGGGCAAGTGAGCAGATCAACAGAATAGAGCTACTCTAATTATCTGTAAATAGAATAAAGACAGCTATTTCTGTTGTGCGAAGAAGTTTTCTCTTTTGGGCGGAGGGAAATGATTTTCCATCCCTATATTGTGCTCTTCCGTGGGTGTGAATGTTAGATCTAAGGCGTGTACATGGATGCCAACGTAAATTGTAATAAATTTAAAGTAAATATATGAATCAAAATTAAAGGGTAAACAAAAGGACAACATTTAATGTAATTTTCTCAGGGGGGCTTTGTGTTATAAAAACCCACAATGAGTCAAACCATCTTGCAACCTACCAATGAGTGCTGCCGAAACTGTAAACAACAACTACTGTTTAATATTTTGTATAAAGAGACAAAATACCATTTAAATCAATAGGATTGAATTTATGTACGCGTGCATCGTAAGAAAACCCACTATTCATATGAAATGGGTCATATTGATTAAGAAATTCTGCTTGTGGTATTAGTAAAGCAAACTATGTTTTAAGTGACATATCAGCAAATTAAAAAAAACTCCCAAGGAAAATGGAAGATGGGAAATAGTATAACCATAACCAATCATAAAAGAATAAGCATGTGCTCATATAGATTATCCTGAAATGAATAAGTATTAATGTGCTCGCATAAGTTTATCAGGTCTACTCTACATAATTCATAATTATGTTTTAATAGCATGGTAAGTACCTCCAGGGACGAGACGGTACTGAACGATGAAGCGCTTTATGGGAGAGTTTCCATTGAAGCCGGCACTCCACCTCACGTCGACCGTCCGGTCCTCCGCCGGGTTCAGCTGCACTGAGTTGACAGATGGTGGATACGGTAGTTCTGAAATAAAAAAGGAGTCATATTGTAATGTTTAGCAAATCTTATCGAATTCGAATGGTAGAATTCTTTTTTGTTATAAACTGCAACAGAAGATACGCTTCAAGATCAGGCACACTCTTTAAAGTGACATCACCGTGTAGTCTGACCGTAGTATGACAGGTTCTGCTATAATATATATAGATGAGATGACTTTATGCTGTATGAGATGACTTTGTGTTACATGAGATGACTTTGCACTAGTCTATGAGATGACTTTGTGCTACATGAGATGACTTTGCACTAGTCTATGAGATGACTTTGTGCTACATGAGATGACTTTGCTCTAGTCTATATGAGATGACTTTGTGCTACATGAGATGACTTTGCTCTAGTCTATATGAGATGACTTTGTGCTACATGAGATGACTTTGTGCTGAATGAGATGACTTTGTGCTGAATGAGATGACTTAGAGCTACATGGTACGTATATCTACCACATGAGATGAATATGAGATGACTATCCACAACATAAGCTGACTTACCTATGACTCTGAGGTTAGCCATACCGGTGTCATTACCCGCGTCAGAGCTGACCATACATTTGTAGTTACCGATGTCCTCATTACGTACTGAGCGAATCACAAGGCTTCCGTCCATTCGAATCTGACGACGGTCTTGATTGTATGGGATAGTTATCTCCTTATGAGCCCAATGCCAGTTCACTACGATATCCAAGTCATGCTCCACCGCGCATTTGATGACGTGCGTAGAGCCTTTAATTACTGAGGCGTCTTGTGGGGGCTCGGTGATGCGTGTCCGCACTGCGATAAGTAACAATAGAAAGTCATGGCCATAAGTTCATGGATATAATTCCTGGACCGTTAGATTGTCAAGCTTTGCACATATATGATGCAGTTTGTGCCCCTCGTAGACCTTTCTTTCGAATTGTAAATTTCTAAATTGCATAATTTTTTTTTTTTTTACATGTATAGAGATAACATAGACATTTAATAGTTTTGGAAACCTTAATGTACTTACAGAAAACCCTGAGGTGGGCTGAGGCGACAGCAACCCCCTTGTTGTTGGTGGCGTTACAGACGTACTTGCCCGAGTCGCTCACACTTGCTCGGGTGATGAGTAACTCGTTGTCGTGTACCTGGATTCTCCCGTCAGATGCTGTCAGGTCTTCACTCCCACCCGATGACAGCACTGACAATGACATTAAAGAACCATATTTCTTTATTAAAATGCAGCAAGCTAGTCAAACTCATTTGTTGAGCAACATGGTTTTATGAATTTAGTAATCTTTCTGATTTTAAGAATTTCTGTTTAGTTATAGACTTCAGTTTCAAGTTACTAACCTCAATATATTCTGGATTTACATATCTAATAATATGTTACTACTGACCTCTGTACCAAACAATCTTTGGACGTGGTGCACCGGTAACTTCACACGGTATCTGCATCGTGTCGTCAGCGATCATCGTTATATTGGACGGTTTACGGACGATCACCGGAGGTGAACCTACACACAGAAAAATCCAATAATTATTTCATTTATTAAGAATGGACCAGCATTTTACTGATTCCTCCTTGAACTAGATATTTTTAAAAGTCTTATCATCAAATTGTATTTTTTTACGGCTACTTTTTCACAGGGAAGCTGTCCAAACTTTATATCAAACAGATTTTTATATATTTCTCTATACAGCTCAGAAGAAACTTTTATTCACATAAAAGGCGCACCTCTAAGAGTAATATAAACATAAATTCACAGAAAGTCTTGTTGACTTACTCAGCACTTTCAGCCATGTGGCAGCGTCGATGTCGCCAGCCTCATTAGAGACAAAACACTGGAACATGCCTGAGTCTGTGGGGTTCACCTCGTCTATGTGCAGCGTGCCCTTATTGTTGATGCTGTACCTGTTCCTGAACCCGTCCTGTATGACGGCAGTGTTCCGGTACCACACCACCTCGGGGGGAGGCGTGCCGATAGCGTGACACGGGATGTCCACGTCAGAACCATAATCTATGTTCACCTCTGTCTGAGGGAGCGAGACAAACCGCGGCTCAACTGGAAGGACACCGGGAATTCAAGTATTGGTCATTGTCGATATTTTAAAACGGTTTCCTTTTAGAACAAGCTGACCATGAAAAACGTGTGGGTTGATTTGTATGCAAATACAACATTTTTCCAAAATCAATCCTTTCGTTTAGTGATGTTACATATGTGGCGGTGGCCTAGTAGTAGGCCGTCCATCTTGCATGCAGTAGCTCTCGGTCCCTCCGTGACTGACACTGATAGCAATTTACTTATTGACATAAGCAGTCAATCCACTGATTTAAAGCTGGGCCGTCAGGGAATAAGTATAGCATTTTCCATACATAGACTAAAATAACAGTTCCACCAGAGGGCAGCAGTGTTTAGACCATGGGACCATGAGCATTGTCCAGCTACAACATATTCATCCTATTTTGTGCCTGTAAGAGCTGAGCTCCCAGCCCTTAAGAATCCTCATGAAGGAAAACTGAACTATATCCAAAACTGCTTTTGGCCTCACTTCAACCAGGACGGTCAAGCTTTAAAAAAAGAATAGACACCTACCCAAGACGGTGAGGTTGGCTCGGGCGACTGCGGCGGGGAAGGTGGGCCCCCCGGTGCGGTTAAAGACGGCCTCACACTCGTACATGCCGGTGTCGCTGACCACGGGGTTCTTGATGGTGAGCTGCCGTCTGTACGGGGTGAACAGGTACTTAATGTTGTCCTGGTTTATCACCTGCCGGGTGGAGCCCGTCTTACGGTACCAGTTCATGAACAGGTAGTTAAGCGACCTGCAAGACGAGGGGATCGGAGAATCATGAATAGGCAAGAGAAAATGTGTATACATACACTACAGCAAGTTCAATTTCTGAACTGATGAACTGATGATGAGGTTCCCTCAAAATGAGTGTATTTAATTAAATACGAATAGATAATCATGAAAAAATGTGCAATTTTAATCATAAAAGCTAAACCTAAAAGAATAGAAACATTGTATGTCACAGTCATGATTTGTAGCTATCCACAAAACATGGGTATTCAAATGTGTATATTCAATTTTCCCATGTAGTTATATAGTAGTTAATTGAAAGACTGAACTAATTTTTTCAGAGTATTTTTCCTCTAAGCTTTTTAAAACAGCAAGAAATATTTCAAGCAGAGATAAACCATGTAAGTCATTCTCTCCTTTACTCTTTCTTCTTTCAGTGAGGAAAAATCACATCTGTTAAATTAGTATGTGTTACTTGTAACTGCTGAACACATAGCGAACTATGTTTGAAGCTGTTCAACACCAGCCAACTCTAGCACTGAGTGCAACTGTGCTTTCTAAATTATTACGTTTTGCTTTGCAGTTCTCTATTCTAGGGTAGTGTTGTGTACATGTTGTAGACCTAAATATATACCCCGAACCTTAAACAATTTAATACTTTAATACACTAAATAGTACATTGCACCTTAATTTTAAAGACCTCTTAGTGAAACGCCCTATTTGTCTTTAAAAAAAAAAAAAAACAGGTTTCAAACTGAGGTAATGGTAATCCCTGAAAGCCAAACTTTAATATAACCCTGAGCATCCAGTAGCTATGTGCTCTGTAGGGGTAGGGTGCGGGATCCAGCTTTACCATATAGGCTCCACTATAGGTGTAGGTGTAGGGTAGGTAGGGGTAGGGGGTGTACCTTATACCTGGTTATTCACCTTGTGATAAGCACCCTGGTTCTGCCTCCATCCTCCCCACATGCAGGTGCAACATTCTCATTGTTTCAATTGAAGCAAAAATTCTCTCATTCTTTGAATTGAAAACAGAATATTTCTCATATCCCAGGTAGTTTAAATTGAAGCAATATTCTTCTTTATTTTGTGTGAATTAAAATGAAAGTCTACAAGATAACAAGAAAAAAAACCGCATCTCTTCTCTGGAGTGTGATAGGGATCACCAAAGCTAGCTCGATATTTACAGGATACTCCAAAATACTCCAGTAGTGCAAAGAAACATTGTATTTGAAAATTGTATTTCTCATTCAGTTCTATACTGTTTGTGTTTCTTTCTGTGAAGCATTCTCCAATATTCATTACATTGCCTTGCACTACAGAGGGCACATACCCCCCCCCCCCCCACACGTCCTACCCCCACCTTCCTCCAGCCTCCATGCCCTTTACCCACCCTCAGCACCCTCTCCATAATAGGCAGAACGTCCTCGGGCAGTTAGATCAAAACGCTTGTGTCTTCCCCAAACACCCCAACAGACCATCGACTAATTGGACGGGGCCGCGCCCGCCCCTCCCCGCCTCCCCCCGGACACCGCTGTATGACAGGTACCCTTTGATGGATACCAGTTAGACATGGCATACACTTCACTCACTAACACTGCTTCAATAGTACTTAGTCCGTGTGGCACAAACAGTCCCCACAGGGTTATTAAAGTCTAAGTGTATTACTTTTTTCTGGATGGCTATTTCATTTACTTAGAATCTGAGGATTCGGGTGTTTTTGTTTTTGTTTTTATTTCAGTGCTGTTTATAGGATTGATAGGTTCCTTTAGGAAGCCACCTTCACTAACACTATTGGTAAAACAGTATAACACCATTTATAAAATTTGCTGGATTAGTTTGATAATATTTGTACATTGATAACCTTTTTAAGCTTAGATAATTTACAGGACAGTGAATTTTAGCACAAACTATGCAATTTCTCCATTAGTTATTATAATAATTTTCTGTAGAATGAAAATTTGATATGATACACAATTGAGAAGTTTATTCTTGATGATAATTAGATAATTGAAATAATACAGAATCATATAAAAGATGTTGGTTATTTGAGGTGCATATATGAGAAGAGACCATGAGCAGCAAGAGCAGCACACCAAAAGGTCAAGAAGGCGCGGCGACGGTTAACTCCAGGGTGCACGGGTTATTGTAGACGACAAGAGGCGCACGGAAGATGTACCACACACCTAGACACTTGGACATTAAGTAGAGAGTCACAGGAGGAATCTGAGTTCAGGCAAGTGGAACGCTAAGACAGCCATGTCCTTGCCCCGGTCACAAAATGGGACAAATTGGACGCAGCGCCATGCTCAACAGCACTCAGTCATACGAACCGCTCCCAATAAACCCTATCCACAACCCCACTGGTCTATTCATTCTATATCGTTTTATTATAGTTTAAAGCATCTACCTCCATAGATTGAATATTAGCCACCATTTGTTCCTCTTCACTCTTTTTGTAATATACCCAGAGGTTGGTAAAATTATCTGAGATTTTGCATATTGTAAAAAACCGTCAGTGACACACCATCGATAGCCCTTATTATTATCGAGATAAACTTGCACTGAAAAGCCATCTTATATGATTAAAGATTACCAACGTGAGAGAGAATTGCACATCGACTTCTTTACCTTATATATGTGAACACCGATAATGTGCACTGTGCACCCCTAACCACCCACAGCCATGCACCGGAAACCAGACATATAAAAACAGAAATATGACGTCACAAATTTAAACTCCACCCATAACGTCACGGCTTGCAATCCCACATCAAAGTTCCTTCTACAGCATGCCACACGAATCCCGCTCACTCATGTGAGTTCATGTTATATCCCAGTATCTTTATATTTCTGTTATTTTAATTATTTAGGATTTATTTAAGTATTCTTTAATTGAGACATCCATTTTATATTCACTATTTGCCATGATTCAGAGAGTAAATCTTGTTCTGTTTATGAGGTTATTATGAATTGTCACCATGAATACGATCGCGCATGCGCGTGCAATCTAAATATGGACTTCCCTATATTCTCAAGGACAAAGGGATCGAGTTATCAGGAGATATACAGGTGCCTATCAAACCAAGCCTTAACTCTATGCACAGGGCAACTTGTGAGGTTTAAGATAACAATCATGATTAATGATCAGTCTTCTACATTATAGATCTAATCATTATGGTTAATTCAGTAATTTATTATGATTGCTACGATTTTATTATTAGCCACATAATGTGTAGATTTCCTCTGGATCATAGACAAGAGGTGGATGTCTAGGACGCCGTTACTGTTGAGACTGTATGCAAATTAGCAGTAGAGAAGTGATGGTAGGGGATGACGTCACAATGAGCAGTTGGTATGACAACGTTTGACGTGACGTCATAAGATGAGAGCTGACATACAAAGTCAAGAGTAGACTGGGGTTTGACGCGACTAGAGGTTAGGGAAGTGATGTTTCATTATTTATTACCCATAATACACATAGACGTAAGACGTGACGTCTATGACGTGTATAGGACGTATCATGCAGTCGTTGGTACTGAGAGGGGAGAGGGGTTAGTGCATGGCACAATTAGAACTGAGGACATCACATTTCATCTGCCAGGATACCGATGGAAGCTCTGTTTGAATTTCTTTCTTTGTCTTCCAGTTTCATGTTTAGAGTCTTAACCCATTCATTGAAAACAAAGATCCAAATTGACTTACACTCCTTGGCGGATAAATCTGTGCAAGCAATGGTGTAAAGGAAACATAGGAAACTAAGTCAAAATGGAAGTGATCAGAAACAAAAATATCACCAATTTATCCCTTTTCATAATCATATCTATCTGAACAAACTTAACTGTGTTTTTAATTACTCTTACAAATTGTGTAAGGATTTATTATCAGCAAACGCTGCCCTTGAATTACTTGTAAATCGAAGTGCCTTATTTGGTTCATGTTCTTAATGATATTGATATCACCAGAGTATTGCTTATATCTAACATTTAACAAATAGCTCTTGTTCGATGATGACTTTATAACATCCTTAAGTCATCTCAAGCTTTTTAAATATAAGAGAAAATATGCCCATTTTAAAACTATATTCTGCATATGTATTTTTGGTGCTTTTTTTAGACAGATACACATCTATATTATAATATAGTTTGTGTATATAACTTGCAGGGCTATAAGCGAAAACACTTACCTTGCGTTGGCCACACATTCTAGCTTGGCTGCGGCGCCGGGGCCTTGGACCACCTTAGTATCGGAGGGTGGGATAACGATACTCGGGGGGATGTCGGCGGACGTGCTCCCTACATCTGTTAGTAAAACAAGGGTGACACCCATATCACTAGGCTGACACAAATACGCCTCAATGTGTGGAACAATGGTGGTGACCATGTCCCTGCTGTAATACTCAGACGTGGCATGTGCTACGCGGTCAGACATGATCAGACTCCAGACTAAGCAAACAGACTCTAAGACATTGGGTATGATATTCTTTCTGTAGTTGGTTATATGAAAGCCCTGGTCACAAAACCACCCGTGTTGTATATGCTTTAAGAATTGGGTCTGTGTTCATGTACTACAAGTATGATCTTGGGGAAAAAACATGAGCCTATATATATCTATAAAGTTCGCATGCTAGGAAAAAAAAAAAGATTTTCATAGAAAGGGACGAAACATTCATACACAGAAAAGTGTGGGTATTTCTATTGTACTGGCCATATTATTCAACGATATGTTCTAGTGTGGATATTTCAATAAAATAATATAGTTGTTCGATATGTCTCGTGTCAATCTAAATAGAGCTAACAATGCGTAAAGCTTTTCCATTTGAGCAGCCAGGGCTATACTGTAACGCATTCCATGTGCAGTTGTCTTGCATATGGTGAATGTAAAACTTATTTTTGTTCAAAAATAAGGAGATCCTTAATGGATGGTGAAGCAATAAGGAGAAAACATATTGTACTCAGGGCAAATTCAATAGCACCAAATGAGGTTAACTGCATTCAGAATAGAACGGTATTTGTGATAATTCAAAGGTATTATGTGATCTTTGTATTTATGTGATTTAACATAGAACCTAAATTCTTACTTAGCCTCGATCAGTGCTATTGGATTTGCTACACTCATTCAACAAAGATTAAAATAGTAAAACTCCATGTCTCTGACGGTCGTCATACAAATGACATGACGTCAGTGAAGATGACAGCGCCCCCTACCTGGTGGTTCCGGCACTAAAAGTGACGAGGGAGATTGTGTTTTAGGTGTTGAATATTGTGACATTGTTGGGAAAGTCTGTTATTCATATCAATGAACATTCTCCATTGTATATAAGAAGGGCATTTTATGGTGTATTTTAAATTGATATACTGCACAGTCTAGTTACCAATAGGAATGCAGAGATTCCTTAAAATCACCATTATATTTCTTCATTACTTTTTACTCCGTCATTACTGATCTATATGAATTTATCTTTATTGAAACAACTACTTAGTATAAGGCATAGGCTGGACTGGAGCTTGTTGCAGCGGCCCACACTGACAAAAGCTGGTAGGGTGGGCACCAGCATGTCCCTGGAAGTGGTTGTTACCCAGGGCCAAGGTACCAGTCAGGGGGTACCTTATCAGTGCGTTTGACCGCAACCAGCGAAGTTTTAAATGGTGGACCCACTGGGTATGAAGCTACACTCCTATAGGCCTCGCTCATATTAAGTGCATGTTATCTTACTCTGAATCCGCAGTGTGAAGTCCTGGCTGTCTGAGGTTTGGCTGGTGTAGGGGTTAGTGGCCGTGGCGTGGAAGTTCTTGTTGTTATCTTCTATCCTTGTCTCTAGCAGCACCAACTGGTTCTTCAAGGTCACGTGGACGCGGTGAGACTTGAGGATGGGACGACTGCCCTCAAACCACTGGATGTTGGGTGGAGGGTAGCTGTCAATAGGCGGCAGGTCAATCACACAGGCACGGCCCTGGTCCACCGCCTTCTCCCGCGTCATCGTGTGAGGAAACGGCGTCAAGTCTGAAAGGAGACAAAATGTCGTCTGTCAATCTTTGATCTTTAGTTTTGGTTTATATCTTGTATTACTCTTTGGTCTGTTATCTGATTATCTGTAAATATTAACACTTTTTTACAGTAATTTTCAATTAGTTAAATGTAGAATGAATAAATATCTGAAATAAAGGAAAAGTGTCGTCTCACAGTCAGCCTTTGGTGATCTTTGAGAGAAAGGTGGTGCGGTCTTACAAGTCGAACACATTAGTGCTTGAAATGTTTCCTTGTCTATTTTCCCAAACATAAACAAAGAAGTCTCCGATGAACTTAAACAACCCTACATCCTAAGCGGTCGTTTCAGTTGATAAGGTTTCCTTTGTTTGTGTGGCTACAGATATGAATCTTGTCCCTTTTCCTTGGGTCGACATTAATGATTTCATCCCAATTTAATTTAGCTATTCACACGAGGATTCTTCAAAGACATTTCAGGATGTAGATCCCATTCAATCTTAAAGTGCCCCCATCACTGCCTTGGGCCCCTTGGGGGCAAATTCATCATAACTTATCATCACGTGTTCGTTCTTGGCCAATCAGAAACGTCGATGTAAGCACGCCATCGGTGTCCACGTGATTAGTTTTTACACACATTGCCACCTACCGGAGCCTAACTACAACACCTTTTGACTTCCACTATGTAAGCAAAGTGTGATCAGAGACTATGGTAGGGGAGAGGTGCTTCTAAAAGGTCAGAGTTGGTGGGACAAGAGCTGACAAGTGTCATTATCTGAGAAGCATCAATATGAAACTAAACTGAGAAATCCCTTCATCTAGCCATTCTTCCGTACATATTATTAACATACTATTTCCTTTCCGGTGTCTCATATGAGAGCTATTACATGGTAGCATGTGATTTCTTATACGAAACCAGAGATCAGGATTTTCGAGATACCGATACTTTAAACAAAATGTATAGAAACCCAAGGTGTCAACCCTAAGTGTGTTCCCTTTATAATTCGTAGTGTTACCCTTAACGACCAAATGATATTTGGCACCTGTTACCACCCCCCCCCCCCCCCCCCCGCCCAGCCCCAAGGCGGGAAGGTGTGCTTTTCTCTATGTGACTGGGATTGGGTGGGGTGGGGGATCCAATATGCTTTGATGTGCGTGGCGTGACCTCACAGTCTCTGAGATAATGAAAGGGAAAATTGCAGCTGTCCTGATCAATGAGGCGTGACCGTGACCACCACCCAGGGGCAGAGTGGGTGGGTTAGGCACTCCTGTTCACCATAGCATACTGTATTAGTATGGTCTGTATGGGGCGGGATGGGAGGTGCTTAGGTAAACCCCAGCCTCTCCCATGGGGGTGGACTCTCCCTCCACCTCACTACATTCAGAACTATTGCATGTCCCTTTGTAGTTTTTGTTTGTTTGTCTTTGAAGCCTGGTAATATTAACCTGGACTGAGAACATGGAAATACCTTCAGCATTGCCGAGTATTTTAACATGTAATTTTAAATAATTCAATAGATAGAACACGTTCAATTCCTGTATGGCTATTCAAATAGTTTTAAGTGGGAGTTACCATCAGTGCACCCCCCCCCCCCCCCCCACCCCTCCACCGCCCAAACCAACCTTTTTGCTTGGAATCCCGATCTCTATTATCAAACACATATCATTGGTTTCAATTGACCCAAAATACTCATTCAATGTAATAAACTTGTGTACAGTATTTTGCCCATATATGTACGCTATTTGGTGGTTTAAGTTCACCCGTATGGCAATACGTTATGGGAGATATTCCTTCTCACCGTTCCCCATTACCTGCAATCCATCTAGTCTTATCTCGAGGATGCCAGAAGCATTTAACCTACCAACTATGGCTAAACCCCTTCCAGTTGTATAACTTGTGTTTTGTGACTTCTTGTCCATACCAAGAAGGGTGAGCAGGTAATGAGCAGCTGTGAGCAGCTCGTGTTGCTGCTGACTGGACGTGTTTGCAGCAGACCGCTTGCACAACCAACACTGCCAAGTCGAGTGACCAATGGGCTTTATGACAGATTGTTGTCATAGGGAGAACCAAACCCTAACCCTAACCCTAAGAAAAAAGTTACTGTCACAGTAAATGATCGCGTGGAAACACTACAAATAAAGTGATTCCCCTATGACAAGACTTGGCCATAGGGCTCATGGGTCACTCGACTCTGTAGTATTGTACTAAATTGCCAGCAGACCAGGACCAGGTTACCCCCGGTCTGTGTGGAAGCTGTCTGCAGGGGCTGATACCACAACCAATATACCCCACCCACACCTGACCCACCCGGCTAGCATGGGGAGTAAAGCCCTCCATACACCATCAGGGCTGATACCACAACCAATATACCCCACCCACACCTCACCTAACCGGCTATAGCATAGGGAGTAAAGCCCTCCATACACCATCAGGGCTGATACCACAACCAATATACCCCACCCACACCTGACCCACCCGGCTACAGCATGGGCTGTAAAGCCCTCCATACACCATCGGGAGCTGATACCACAACCAATATACCCCACCCACACCTGACCCACCCGGCTACAGCATGGGCAGTAAAGCCCTCCATACACCATCAGGGCTGATACCACAACCAATATACCCCACCCACACCTGACCCACCCGGCTACAGCATGGGCTGTAAAGCCCTCCATACACCATCGGGAGCTGATACCACAACCAATATACCCCACCCACACCTGACCCACCCGGCTACAGCATGGGCAGTAAAGCCCTCCATACACCATCAGGGCTGATACCACAACCAATACACCCCACTCACACCTGACCCACCCGGCTAGCATAGGGAGTAAAGCCCTCCATACACCATCAGGGCTGATACCACAACCAATACACCCCACTCACACCTGACCCACCCGGCTAGCATAGGGAGTAAAGCCCTCCATACACCATCAGGGCTGATACCACAACCAATACACCCCACTCACACCTGACCCACCCGGCTAGCATAGGGAGTAAAGCCCTCCATACACCATTTGGGGGTGGTCACAGACACCTTCAGTAAATGTTAGCAAATAGCACCGCTACAACCTCGGAATGCATTCTATAAAATGCAGCACCAAACATCATCAATATGTGTAATGGTTTTATCAAAGTGTACCCGTATACTTAGTACACGTAGCTATCTGCTCATGTAGTCAATCAGGTGATGCCTCATGATCTTTCCGCGACGGTCGTATTACCCTCTACCCGTGTAACAATGGACCTACTACTGGTCCCATTCAGACATAGGCCTACTAATAGAAGTCCATGAGTAATATATAAATACGATTACAATACACGCTTCACCCATACAGAACAATCTCAGAATTAAGTGAACCTAGAATCTGATGCACAGCAGACTTAGCAGTCTATTCCCCATACATTCCGCCACCCAAGACTATATCCCTCTCCTACATATATCTACCCCCTGCATAGCGCTGGTAAGGGATCTGTTTTTATTGTCTCCCGTGTAACCCCCACGATGCTAACTGGTATAGAATATAGCCAGGAGGAGAAGGTACATTGTAGGTATCTGCAGACAGACATACCCCCTCCCCCTCAACACTTTCCCTGGTGTGACCTTTCTCTACGTCAAAGAACCCCTGAGCTTGATGGCAGTAGACAACCTATGTTCCCACAAGTTAAGAACTTGGAAGGCACGCCATTACGCCATGCTACTACTAAGAACTAGATAATAGCATGAGCTAGTACTCCAGGTCTACCATAGTATAAACCAGAAGTATGGCTTAATACTGTCTATCAGCAGTAGTAATGTGGTCAAGCAAGACTCAGTCATAATAGGGGGTCAGTCACCATGACCCTATCTTGGTTATACATTGTATTATCACTCTTTAAACTTACCCGACATCAGTGATAGTTATATCCACAAAACACAATGCACTTATGCTGTCCTATTCATTCCTTGCGCCGTAGACCACCCACCAACATCATTTGTCACCGTAGCATGGCTATGTAATTCTCTCCAATTTGGCCAACCCCCCCCCCCCTCCCGCGCCTTCTGCTTTATTATACGAATACCTGACCACACCTGATATTCTCCCCACTCCCCGTGATAAAACACGGAACCACATTCTTCAAGCACAATCCGCCACATGAGACCATCTACATGAGCAGTAACTGTGCTTAGAGAGTGTGTCTGGAGGTATGGTACAGCGTGATGGGAGAGAACAGCGTTCCCACACCTCTCCCTCTAATACCCCACCCTCAGCAAACATCTGTGACAACACACCATTCTTTTTTATAACTCACAATTCCCCCTCCTTGAGGTGAATTTTCTTTACGACAGGAGCTTATTTACCCGTATACAGTTACACCTACAGGGTTTGGGAGAACTTGGGCGAGTTATACAGAGCTGAGTTGCTCATTTGTGCTTTTCCCCTTATTTTGCTGCTGAGGCCAAATTTAAAAAAAGGTTTGTTTCAGGCCACCCGACCGACCCTAACAAAACAGGGCCGACCCTACAAATTTTTTAGTGCAATTTTGAAGAAAATTTCACATTTTTACACTTTTTGGGTAATCTTTAGGGTTTACACGGAGGATAGCTAGTACTTTCATGTTAAAAAAATAAAATAAAATAAAATAAATATCCGACCTACCGACCCTACTCTTTATTCCCATGTTACCTGAAACATACCTTTCTCTTTTTTTTTGGCCTGACAAACACATGGAGACAAGTGAGCAGCTCTGGGTTGGCATGAGCTGCTCTTTTATAAGTAAGTAGGGATCAGGCATTCCGCTGAGTCTGCATGAACTGCTCACAGACTGAGCAGATACGAGCAATTCATGTATCAGTTTACAGGCATTTGTGTTCATTCTTTTCAACCCCCCCCCCCCCCCATTTCAACATTTATTTCATTTTCGTGTAAGAATAGATTGATGTGCTTCCCTTCAGAAGTATAAACCGTATTATCCTTTGGTTTTGATGATGCTATGGCCACACCAAAAGAAAAGTTGGTCTACGGATTTCATTTTCCAAAAATGGGTGCGGTAGGGCGAATTTATTTTTTTGTCTATGGATTTCAACCTTGAATTAGGGGGGCGGGCGAATTTTTTTTTCTCTAGAAAATGATGCGGGCGCAGTCTGTAGACACATTTCTTTTTTTTAATAATTTTACATTTTCGAAAATATGGTGCGGGAAATCCGTAGACCAACTTTTTTATTTGGTGCGGCCTATAGCCTAGGTGTGATTGCGTTTTAAATTCTTGCCTGAGGAATGTTCCATATGATCCCCTGATTTGTGCGTCATGTACCTACCAGTAAATGGATATCTCACTAAAGGATCGATACCACACACCTGTCCCTGTGTCTACTTGCACACCTGTCGGTTCAATGACAGTTTTACTATTTACATTTTACGATCTACCCTAATAAACCTACATGAATACATAAAGTGCATTCCTTCATCTATGAAGTTTTATATATTTCTTTTACAAAATGATCTTGACATGTTATAGACACATTGACGGCAATATCGGATGATTTTTAGTAGTTAAATGCGCCCCTGGCATAACCCCATACTATACTCCTTTAGTGTCTTTTGATGTTATATCAAAGAAAGGGGAGGAAGGAGGTTCAAGGGAATTGGCATAGGATATAAGCCTATTAGAAAGGGAACACACGTGAACATGTTAGAACTTCTTTATAAGTCTCGGTGTATCCAAACCAGTTAATACAAAATGTAAGAGTAGAGTAAATATCATATGAAGCAGACTCACGTTCCCTGGGTCATATAACATGGCGAGTTGTTATCGTGAACATCTCTCTTTCATGCCTTTGGTAGCCAGAGTACATTATTATTTAATTTAGCAAACCCTGTTTTAGGAGTTTTATGACTACTGTCCACACTGAAAATCCATAGGTTGAAAGGGTTAGTCAGTACAGACTAACCCAGGTTGGTCATATGAGTGTTCGTCATAATGGCAAAGTTATATTCAAAAATGACCAAGGGGTCAATCAGTAGTGGCTAACCTAGGTCCATCATTGGTGTGTTGTATTTGTATACCACTAGTTGGGGCCACCAGTGATGACCACTCAGTGGCTCCCCCTGGAACTAAAAAGACTAAGGTGGGTTGGTCAGTAGTGACCAACCTGACAATAATAACTAATGTAGGTTGGTCGTATAGGGAGCCAAAAAATGACTAACTAGGTTAGGCACTAGTGACTCAGAGGTTGGGCGTATAGGGAGCCTAGGAATATCAGTGCATGGGTGTCTAACTTTATCACATCGCTCCTTCTCTGGACGACTCCACGTCCCTATTACCGGGTGCTATGCAGACTGACTGGAGGTAGACTTTAGAATTATAAGGCCTGTCCGCACGTCTGTTTAAACCATCGACCTAATGACAGGATCCATGCACTACTCCCAAGGAAGTGAGAGGGTAAGACAATGCTGTCAGATGGAGATTATACAAGTTGTGCAGTCCAACGTTTGGTGACGCCTAAGGGCATCAAATCAATTATTTGTGATTTCACTTGGATTTGCTTCATTTCCAATGTCCTGAGTAATAATCACTGAATCTAGAGGAAGTCCCTTTCAACACATTGACTCATTATCACATTGACACTACAATTATGATGATAATCTAAGCAAATCCCTCAGTTTTTCAGTGAATTTCCCATCACTTTTTTTCCTGCAATCTAACAAAAGAAACCCTTTTCTCCTCTGAATCACCAACATGAACCTTGCTTTATCTTTCAGCGACAGTTACCCCTCCGGGGGTGACATCTGTTTCATACACTTGTCAATGTTCACAGGCAATCCTACCCCTACAGGGCATGTCTTCTCAGGGTGTTGTGTTATTAAGTTGTGTCATTAAGTTGTGTCATCATAAAGGTCTCCCATTATGTGATTAGGAGGTGTTAACCAAGCCCCAGGGACGAGGCCTCAGCCTGTGGGTGGCTGTGAGTGACTCATGAGTCCTACCCCTCATACTTGAGCTGCTCAGCCGGTAGTATCTCACCACACTCCAATATTGGACATCTTCTCAGATCTAACCCTTTAAGGAGCACATGATGCACTATGGCCTTTGTCATTATGAATGCAGCCCTGGCGAGGCTATTGGCCAGGGCTGCATTCATGCATCATGTTGACATTTGGGGAATGTATCAACCCCATCAGGCCGGCATGATGCTTGAATACAGCCCTGGTGAGTTAGTGTACTATTAAAGCAATGAGCGGCCCATTATTATCATTATAATCATTATTATCATTAACATTAATATCATTATTATTATTATTTATAATAATTTAAGGGGTCGCAATAGGGTGGTTCAAATTAACACATATGCATGCATTATTTGACACAGATATATTGAGACTGCACATATCATGCACCAAATTGATCATATTTAATTTTTCTATCAAATTGGTTCCATTGTGGAAGGTTTAAGAAGCCCTGGAGTGCAAATGGAACAAAAACGTTCTTTTTTCTTAGAACAGCATTATGGGATGGAAAAAGAACATTTTCATCAGCTCTGGTTATTGGGGAGTTATCTAGGTGTCATTCCCTAGGACCCTTTTCTTTCTTTTAGCTATATCTCAATTATTAAGCTCTACAGAGCTGTTTAAAGTAGCATAGTCACTTGAAAATTGTTGAAAACAGGCGAAAATAGGGGAAAATAAGGGATTTTGGTCATTTTTCATGAAATATCATCAATTTATAAGTGACTATGCTACTTTGAACAGCTCTGTAGAGTTTAATAATTGAGATATAGCTAAAAGAAAGAAAAGGGTCCCAGGGAATGACACTTAGATTAATTTCCAATTATAAAAAGTTATGATAGTGTTCTTTTTCCATCCCATAATGCTGTTTTAAGAAAAAAGAATGTTTTTGTTCCATTTGCACTTCATGGCTTCTGAAACCCTCCAAAATGGAACTAATCTGATAGAAATATTAAATATGATCAATTTGGTGCATGATATGTGCAGTCTCAATATATCTGTGTTAAATAATGCATGCATATGTGTTAATTTGAACCACCCTATTGCGACCCCTTAAGGGTTAATATTGATACGTGTATTGATGCATGCATATTCACCGAGTTAATCGAGAACTCTGGTTCCATAATACTCAACGCGCCATACTTAAAGTAAAGGGAGAAAGCAAAAAGGCCGTGAGTTGGTATTAATGCTGTATGTTAGGAATGGTTAAATGTACGTATCAGTCTTTTAAAACTAGTTGTCTTCTTTTCAAATCTAAAAAGCCACATTTCAGCATCAAATGAGACGTTGTTTCTAACTGTGATTGAGAATATTGCAAGTGTCTCTTGCATTGCAAAATATGTTGGAAGTGAAAGCGCACAAATCACAGTACTCTCTTTAACCAACCCTTCTGGATCCGCCCTGTGTAAAGAGATATACATGTACCTACCCAAGTGCAAAAGACCATGCCTCTAGATTCCTCTGGCAGAAAATACATTTTTCTTCTTCCCTCCTTTTTGCCCCTTTACTTCTACATAGTTGTGGAAGACATGTAAACTGTGTTAGCTGCCTTCTCAGCATGTGCCTCTACTGCTGTGAAACCTATAGCTACCGTGTGTTACACGGGTGTGTAGTATGGGCCACAAGTATGGGTGGAGACTAAAACCCAACGGGAGATGCTATTGTATACTAAGCATATGGCTGCTAGCAATTCACATTTGAATGTTAGAGTACGTATCCTGACATTTGGTAAGATGTGAGGAGATGCTGATTACTTATGAGTTATATTAACAGACTTCAAAACTTCTAAAGTTCTATGTTTGCCAAAAAAACAACTATATACAATACTCTCTCAAAGTCTGGTATATACCGCCGGGCCATGTATATCCATGTGTGACCAATTAAGCAAATAGAATTGCAGGTATTCCAGCAGCAGCATCAACCTACACGCTTCCTGCTTGATTGGCATGATCATCACTGGATTCTGAACAGGGTATAAACCCCCTGGAGCAGTAGGCGTCTCCTGCACCTGTGTAGGCTGCACACAGGCGTGCCTCCAGGGGAGTGTTTACTAACAAGCCATCCTCCAGCCACCTCCGTTACACCTACCTTATGTCAATGGGATGAATGTTGTGTGTGTCTGTGGGGCGTGGGGTGGGGTGGAGGAAGATGTAACTAAAATTCCTCAGTACATTATATTGCCTGCTTCTGTAAACATGCCAAATAGACGTAACATTGTGAGGACTCAATCAGATTTGTCACTTCATGTTGGGTTTGGTTGTGGGTTTTTTTGTAGTTATTTTTTTTCATTTTCGAGTAGCCCCACTCCATTATATTTGACAAAGGTGGAGGTTGATGCCAATGGGAAATGACTATTAAGAAATTAAACAGCTGGATAATTTTGACAGTGAATTGTTAACTGCTATTGTGATGAACGGATGCATCACTCCCTCCCCATGTTCTCAATTCTACAAGGGCGAGTGCAAATGGGAATCGCCAGATTATGGGTTGTTTGAGCCTTTTTTGGGTGATGTCTTTTTAATTTATTTTTTATAGATTTCTTCTGGTATTGGCATTGCTGAGTAACCCTAGGCTACGGCGGCCTCGTGTGAAGTCGGTATCTGCTGTGTTCCATTCACCCTTGCCCCGTGGCACTTCATATCTTTTTTAGGGGCGAGCCATTTATCAGCTTATGGGGGTGGGGCGGGGGACTTTTTTTCACCCCACAAAACAAATAGTTTACCCCTCCCCGTACAACAATTAAGAACCCCCTCCTCTAATATGTAAACCTTTAGAAATGCCTCATCCCTACGGATATACTAGTGGCTTATACTTTTTATTTTGAGTAACATCCCTCCACAACCCACTAAAAAAAAGTGTTCTTTTTTCAAAATATGCTTTGACGAAAATAGACAATTCAACCAGACAATATTTAGTATCCATCCCCCCTCCACCTTCCTACCATGTGAAACATTTTTTTAGATATTGCTACCCCCTACCTCCCCACGCCCCCTCCATCTGGCAATGAATGACTCTTCCCTTGAGTATCCGCAGGGGGTAGGGGTGTGTGGACAAGGTGGGTTGGGGTGAATAGGGGCGCGTGGCAGTGGCGACACCTGGCGACCCCCTGTACACTAATCGACTCATCTCGTCACCAGGTCACGTGGCTTAACCTCAACACCACTATGCGCATGCGCACGTGCTTACCTCCTTATATGGCTATTGTCGTTTTTTAACAGGTAATTATGATATTGATAATCTCTCGTCTTGCATAAAAGGCTCACACTATGAAACCTAATAGGCCAATCAGGTTCCCGGAGGGTTCCTTTGGATTTTAATATTGTTTAAATTTTCCTCTATAAGTGTTTTTTATGGTGTTTTTCTTATTTTCTTATTTTAAATTCACCACTGCTCCAACTCCAACTATGTGACTATACATGGGAAAAAATCGACACATGCGACACGGGGGGTTGTTAAAATCGACACGTGCGACATGGGGGGTTTAAAAATCGACGGACATGAAATTATAGGCCAGAATGTATAGGATAAAAATCGACACGGCGACACGGCACCTTAGCTAAAAATCGACACGGCGACGATTCTGGCTACCCATGTATAGTCACAACTATGAAATCCCTATTCTCCCCAATTCAATTGATGTTCATGATATCCCTCTTTGTATATTTTCTTCGTATGTAAATGTGCCTCTACAAGGGTAAGGCCAAAAAAAAAAAGAGGTGTGTTTCAGGCAACCCGACCCTAGATTCCAAAAAGGGCCGACCGTAGCATTTTTTTCCCAATTTTGGAGATTTTTCCCCCCCCCTCAATTTTTACAAATTCTTTCAAGAATAACAAGCTCCCAGTGACCTCAGAGGCCTGAATAATTGATTAACTTTAGATTATGGCTTTTTAAGAGGAATATCCAACAACTTCTTGATATTCTTAGGCAATGGAGGAATTATTGAGTCATTCTGGTGAGTCGCGAGTCGATTTGTCAATTCGCGACTCATTCCTGGTACTCTCTCTATGTATATTAAAAAAATCAAAAAAAAATCCGACCTACCTACCCTAGAAATTCTGACCATGTTGCCTGAAACACACCTTTTTTTTTTTGCCCAATCAGAATTTTCCTCACTTTTTATGTATATAGGAACTCATAGTAAAATATCTTCATGTAAATTTTTATCCCTAATTTATCTGTGTCCGTCGATTTTGAAAACCCTGTGTCGCCAGTGTCGATTCTTAAAACCCCAGTGTTGGTGTGTCACCCATATCGATTTGTATATACCCATGTAGATGCACATACATCTAAAGTCAAGAAGGAAGGATTGTCTGGTACCGATTGATGACGTATTGATATCTAAGGGCTATCTTAAAATCTCATCGTCTTAAGATTCATGATCAAGTTCCAAGTCACAAGATCCCCTTTTATTTTTGGAATACTGGTGATCAGGCTTCTACTTCTGTCCAACTGGTGCCCGTTTCATGTCTCTCCTCCTATCGGCAATCTGCAGGTGGCCATCTCTATATAAATGTATTTGTAATATGACCAGGGGTATTGCATAAGCCACAGCACTGCCTTTACCAATTAAGATGTAGAGTCTTTATTGATTACACTTGATAGCATTTACTATTACTGTAGGCTACTTCGGCCAAAAATACATGTCTTGATGTTAATATGGGCTGTGGTAATCATTGAGTCTGCTTTCATGTTCCATACTGATGTCTAACATGTATTCATCAACCAAGAATAGGTACCGCTATAGTATTCTATGACATGTATGCAATATCTCGCATGCCGAGGCCCACATATCGCTCCGCAGGTCTCTATCGTCCAACTATTCATCGTCCAATACAGACATCCGCCCAAGCCGCACGTCAAAGCCCACAGTGCCCGATACTAGGGACCTTTAGCAAACCCGACGTAGCTCATTAAACGCAGACGTATCCTATGCCTCCAGCACTGCCACGTCTGTTTTTATTGAGCTTTTACGTCGTTGCTAAAGGTCCCTATTAGCAGTAACCCTATCTCATCTACTTTGATAAATTTATCACTGCTGTGTCGAAACTATTTATCCTTACTCTGCACACCAGAGGGCGAGTGTGTTGTGTTACTATGGCAACATCAAAGCGTCCCCACATGTCCCTTTGTGCCATACCATCAGGCAGGGAGGGAGGCCCTGGGGGGAGGAAGGGGGACCTAAACTGTTACAAAGACTATAGATTTGGCATCACATGTACCGGTAGGAATGAAGAGACTCAGACACTCGTAACAGTATAACTATAAGAGAACCCTATATAAATTGAAGAACTCTGTAATCTGACTTCTGCCACTCATATTATTTATGTGTAATTTGTGTTGCAGCATCAAGGCCTCAAGGCATCAAGTGCTCTGTAATACTATATTCATCAGTAACCGGGTATGGACCCTCAGAAATCATTACCGTTTTTTAGATGCACATGCCGTGGTTTCCATTGATATGTGAGTTTTAATGTCAATGTAAATTTCTCCCGTGTTCACTAAAATTGACGACCCTCTGCCACAGCGTATCACTTCTCTTATTGGCTACTTTTGTGATCGAAAACCGACACAATCATTATAATTTCCCCACTCTGTGATAATTAAATGTTTGTAGCGGGTACTTTCCTGTACTTCATGAAACCCACCCCCAATTGACCACCTGGCATGTTTGAGTTTGCGTGTCATGAGGATCCAGGCATTAAGTGCACAACCCGCAACTTCCCATGTGAGCTAATTATGGGTTCAATGCACATTTAATTATTTGCCTTTTTATGCTGTTTTTATTTATTTATTTATTTATTTATTATTTCTTTTTTACGAATTTAGCCACAAGTACACATCCCATAGATGCCATTGGAATCCAGATATTAATGGGACTACAAAATCTTATCTATTCTAAAGCATGATAGACACACATTGAAGCTGACATGTGACAGTGTGTTGACATAGATAGGGTTATAACACAAAAGGGGTGTGTGTAGGGATGTGTGGAATAGCCCCAATACAAACACATTTACCCATATGGGCGTGCTCAGGCTTACAGTCAACCCCAACCAATACATGTACACCACCACCCCGTCCAACCTGATAATGTTAATTCAGGTGTCAGGGCCACACGCCTGGGGTTTGAACCCCTTTATACACCCCGCCCCCCACTCCTTCCTTCTCTATCGACCCTCCTCATGGTTATCACTCACATCCCCAAACTTGAAGGATATTCGTCCCTTAACCCTTTAAGGACGACATCTCGCTAAAAGATAGCATTTGTCATCATGATGCACTTATCACCTGTTTCACTGTATATAGTTAATTACCAGTCTGTAACATTTCACAGCGAAAAGTGGGTGGAACCTGAAAGTCATGTAACTGTGTTAAACCGTATGATAAAGGTATCGAGAAGCGTTCACTGGATGGATTACCCCCGCGAAAATTAACCGGGAAGATCACAATGTAGATTTTGTATATTATGACGGTTAATTTAAAAAAAAAAGAAGCTTAAATGCAGCACTGGTGAGTTTCTCGCCAGTGCTGCATTCATGCATCATGACGACCATGGACATGATACATGAATGCATTATAGCGGTGTACAGGGAGGGGTAGGTGTGGCTAATGAGGCATGTCGGGGTGGTGTATGGTACCTGGTGGTAACCAGGTGTCACAGGTGGGCGGCCAGGTGGGCACACAGGTGGGCTGCAGGGGGTGGGGAGGGGTCGGGGTGGTCTATGGGTGGGCCTCCAGGTCCCTCCTCTGGGTACTCCTACTTAGCCTACTTTTTCCTCTATACTAACGGAGGGAGCATCTCATACAACCAGACACATAAATCTGGTACATCACATTGTGGGCACAGGTATACAATACCACAAATCTCCATGTGCACGCCTGTCAGATTACAGGGCGTATATTTACCCCTGCCCCTGACATACTTTCTAAATGATTACACTATTAGGGGCCATCCATTAATTACATACGCACATTTTTGCCCAAAATAGACCGCCCCACCCCCTCTGTTGCACCATGTACGCATTTGGACTACCCCCCCCCCCCATGCGTACATACTCATTTTACTTTGAACCCCCCCCCGCCCTCTACTGATGAAATGGGGGGCTTGGAGGCTTCCACATCATTCATTAATTACAGGGGGGGGGGGGTGGTTCTGACTTCACACACAGGCGCGAACAATTTTGCCCCCCCCCCCCCCCCGAGAACGCATGGAATAGTTTGCGATCCCCTCCCCCCCCACCGCCGAAGGCACTGACAATTTTTCGGTCCCCCTTTTGAACTATAGTAACGCATCAGCTTTTTTGCTAAAAAGGGGCCTAATTTTTTATGCCTCCCCCTCAAGAGGGGTCAGAAATATCAGGAGGGGTCTGAAAATGTTACGCCACCCCAAACCCACCACCCCCCTGTACCTGATAACTGAACACTCCCTAATTCAAGGATAATTCCATGCCTGGGTGGGGATGGTCAAGCTTAGGGCCGAGTCATTTGTTGCCATCTGGAGGAGGGGGGCTTGGTAAATAAAGGAGGGGTCATAATGAAAAAGGGCCCGTAGTGGTAGGGGGGGCTCATTTTCCGCAGAAGCTTCATTAGAATCTTAGAAATTCCTTTTTTTTCTCTACAACTAGTACAAGGGAGTAGCATCTGTAAGAATTCTCCAAGAAAATTGTTAAAATTTGGTTGGATATTTGGGCCTAAAAGGGTACCAAATTTACTCCAAAATGACGGCCCTATGCGTACACAATGCTTATGCCAAAATGGGTCTAGACCCCCCCCCCCACCCCCCCTGTACGCATCTGTACGCATATGGCTTAACCCCCCCCCACCCCCCCTTGGTGCGTATGTAATTAATGGATGGCCCCTTAGCCATAACTCACCCAGGGTTTAATTCTCTGATTCGGGTATTTAGTAATGGAATGGAAAGAACGACTGTGTGTTCCTAGACCCTTTTGATATTGAGACACGTCTTAAGTGAAAAAAAAGTCAAAGAATATATCATAAAATATAAATGTACATAAATGATAATGCCCCTCTTCCCCTTTCATTGTAGACATGGCGTATTTTTCTGGGCATGTGTCTATGACTACCGTATGTACACTCTATAGCTCTAGTTGTCTGCTGATGTCTTTAGCTTCAGGATGTGCAAATGGTACACTCCCAGTGCCCAGGAGTCAGATGTGTCCAGTTGTGGTTTGTAGGCGTTATTTTGCCGTATAGTGTGGGATCCCACCATAAAGGTGCTGTAGAGTTGTTAACCCTATCTATATTCTGGCATGATAGGGGGCCTTCACCGAATAGTAACGGGCATACATATTTTACCATAATATTGTAATGAATTATGTATTTTGTTACCCTTTGATGACTAACTATGAGAAGGCCTGCTTTTTTCGCTGGTACCTCGTTTGGTCCCTGCCTACACATCGCAGCTGCCACGGCACCAGCCAAGGTCGTCACCTAGGGGAGGGTCAGGGTCACCTGGTGTCAATGTCATAGGTGTGAAGGTCACTGTGACGTCACCACAAGCTGTGCACACAACAATCGACAAGAGACACAAGACCAGAGCATGTAGTGCCCTTTGGGTAGGAAGTCATGCCCTTCAGGGCTTTCTCTGCGCAGTTTGTT